>CM052887.1:51203676-51221513 GCA_028534135.1 Potos flavus
ATCAACAGATGAATGGATAAAGAAGATGTGGTGTATATATATACAATGGAATACTATGCAGCCATCAAGAGAAATGAAATCTTGCCATTTGCAACGACGTGGATGGAACTAGAGGGTATTATGCTAAGTGAAATAAGTCAATCAGAGAAAGACAATTATCGTATGATCTCTCTGATATGAAGAATTTGGGAGGCAGGGCGGGGGGTCGTGGGGGTGGGGAAGGGAAATAAAAAAAGATCGGATCGGGAAGGAGACAAACCATAAGAGACTCCTAAACTCACGAAACAAACTGAGGGTGGCTGGGGGGTAGGGGGGTAGGGATAGGGTGGCTGGGTTATGGACATTGGGGAGGGTATGTGCTATGGTAAGTGCTGTGAAATGTGTAAGCCTGACGATTCACAGACATGTACCCTGGGGCAAATAATACATTATGTGTTAATAAAAAATTAAAAAAAAAAAATAACAGTACTATACACCTTACAAAGCACTTCCGACGCTGCCATCCCAATCAGTCCTCAATAACACTGTGCAACAGATATTAGTTAACTCCCTTTACATACAAGGAAACCAAGGTGTTTACGAATTACCCAACTTATCCTAGAGAATATCGCAAGCAAGTGGCTGAACTGGGATCCAAACCCTGTCAATCAGCTACCAAATCAGAACCTTGTGCATTCATGATTCTGCCTCTGCCAAACCCTACCTAGGAATCAGCCATGAGAAACACAGGGCGGAGGGTGCTTACCTTGCCTCATCTGTTGATGGCCAAACTGGGCTGAACAGTGAAGAAAGAATGGGCCAGCTCAATAGAGACAGAACTTGGAGGCCTGGAATCTTAAAAGGCCCAAGTGAATTTACAAGTAGGATCCAACAAAGTGTCATTAGGAAAGAACCTCAGATGAAGCCACAAGGGTTAAATCACAAAGCATACCAGACAGTTTTTAAGGAACATATGCACATCACACGTGTTAATTAGTAAAAAGGCAAACATCCATTTGACTCCTGAAGAGCTGGAATTTAAAAAGCATGATCAAGAGGAAAACACCATCAACTACAAGGGCCTGTAATTAGAAAGCTCAGGAGAAATTTAAGAGAGCAAGGGTTCCAGCGTTCTCAAAGAGGTGGCATTCTGTTAACAAGTTGAGAAAACGATGTACTTCGTGTCCCAATGTCCCGAAAGATTAACATGTGATGGTGCGTCCACACGGCCAGCCCCCAAGTTCCCAGACAGCTACCTGAGACCACGCTCTCATCCATGAGCCCTGCCTGGCAGGGCCTTTCTGTTCCAGCCCAGCTTTTTCTGTCTTCCCTTTATTCCTTTGAAGTGTGCAGCAGGAAACGCAACTAGCAGTATGTTTTGGTTTTTTTGTTTTTTTAAGTTGAGTAGGGAGAATGCTGGAGATCTGCTTGACAAGAGGCACACCCACCATGATTTTGTCTGCAGGTCCCCAAAGCCTCTCGTGCAGCAGATAACTACTTCTGGTTAAAGAAAGTAGGAATTGACTGTCTCCACCTGCTTCATGTTCGGTAACAATCCACCTAACAAAGTATTCAAGATAAAGGAATATTCTCAGACTCGTCTATTTAGGGAAGTAATGCTAATTCAATGAAAAGCAATAATTTCTTTCAAATCTACTATAAGCCTGCCTACACCCTTGCCAACTCCAAGTATAGGCAAGGAAGTAATACACAGAAAATACTTACTTGCTTCCATGTTTTTACTATCTGACTACTGAATTTATTTATTTAGTGTTTTGTTTTGTTTGCTAGGATTTTGTTTGGTTTTATTTGTTTCTTCATGTGTTCATTCATTCATTCAGCTTTTTATTGAAGTAGAATGTGTAGTACAGTGAGGGAGACAAACCATAAGAGACGCTTAGCTATAGGGAACAAACTGAGGGCTGCTGGAGGGGAGGTAGGTGGGGGGAATGGGGTAGCTGGGGGATGGGCATGAAGGAGGGCACGTGATGTGATGAGCACTGGGTATTGTAGGCAATGGATGAATCACTGCACTCTACCTCTGAAACTAATAATATGCCCTATGTTAATTAAATTGAATTGAAACTTAAAAAAAAGAATGTGTAGTATAGGATTATCCTTACATGTCATACAGGCTTTGAGATAAAATGTAAAAGTAGGCCTTTATAAGATATCATTCCTTTCTACCATAAGGCAGCTTATGTTTTTGACTAAAGTCACAGCACTTCTTTGAGGAGGTTCCTCATTAGTAAAAGAGAAATCACACAATCTACCCTATCCATCTTAAAAAGTGGTTTTTTGAAAGTCAAACCAAATGATGAACCTGCAAATGCTTTGTAAATATTTTCAGCATGGATACCTGTGGATCAGAAAACCTAATAGCAAAAAAATGTAGTGACCTTCCAGAGACTTCCTCGGGCTGTATCTGTGCATGCTGTGTGCACGCGTGCTCTCAGCAAGAGTAGTGGTGCTGGCCTTATCTTATCATGACCAAGCACCGCCAGACCTGCGCAAGCATCAGCATTCAGGGCAGAAACAAGCTGGGTACAGCTGCCCCTGAGTTGTATGGAAATCATGGTGCGATACCAACATCTGATCTTCGGTCATTACAACTCTAGAGCTCTCTTTTTTCACTTTGCTCTTGTTCCATAAAGCTTGACAGGTGGAGAAGATACTTGAAATGTCCCAAACCTATGATTTTGTGATCAAGGGGTCTCATCACCTCCACACAGCTGGTGACAAAAAAGTGGCCGTCCACATTATTTAAAACAAGTACCACGAGGAAAGAACTTTCTGAAAAAAACCTTAGTGGCCTCCAAGTGGGCAAGTGAAAAGAACCAAACGCTAGTGACAGAGAAGTCAACGATTCAACAATCGAGGGCAGTTTTATTAGTTTCATTCAATGAGGCAAAACTTGGACAAAAAAATTCATTATTCAAACCAGATGCTGTTTTTGTAATATTCATTTCAGTGATGAACTGTTTCAGTTCTCTTTTATTTTGAATATGTAATATAAAGCAGGCAAATCATTACATTAATAAAGGCACACTTGAAATTTGTAAAGTTGGTTTGAAAAAGAACTGAATGTAGGAAACCTGTTTTCCAAAGTTCATTGCCAAGAGCATTTTTGTCTTTTTTAATCATGTGACAAAAGAAATGCAATAGTGAGTTTAAGCAAGGCCAATTATGGACAGCAATGAAATTACCCTTTAATGATAATCAGCCCCAAATTATCTGGTCATAAGGCATACAAAGTACTGCGTTCATCTATCCCAAAAGAGAATGAAGGCTGGGCCCCTCGACGTGGACAGTCAGATAAGATGGGGAGGCAGGGAGGGAAGGAGAGGAGACTAACGGCACGGACTTCAAGCGCCCAACAGAAAGCAGAATGCTCATAAAAATGTTTACTAAGCACAAAAGTTATATTTTAGAAGAAGCCTGATGATGATCTTCCTCTTAGAAAAGATTATTCTTTCTCTTGTCAGAAGAATGATGAGGAACAGATCTCCTCCCCTGGAAAAAAGTGAGCATCTGTGGCCGGGTGGATCCCAGGAGAAAGGGAGAGAAGACTGTGGGGAACGGAGCCCAGAAAGCAGACTTTGGCCTTAAGATGGAATACCAAAGGCAAAGGGGGAACGATCCTCCAATTTGGGGCTCCGGAGAGCAGCCAGTAAGGACTGCTACTGCGGGGCAATCACCGGATTCTAGCCCAACTATGAACAGACACCCTCCCTTCTGCCACAGGCATGCTCGTGTGCGGATTCAGCACCAGACAGCTGCAAAAGAAAATCTCTAATCATATCGGAGTTCTAAATCCTACTTACCAAAACCCACTCTGGGCCAGACACCATATTAGGCACCAGCATTCATTTGCCTCTTGTAATGCTCACAGCCCAGGAGGTGTTGATAACCTCATTCTACTGAAAACGCAGCTCCAAGAGGTGATGTCGCTCGCCCGCGCCTCTAGGTAAGTGGCAATCCTGGGTTCAGGCCTGTTTTTCTAGCCCCTTGAAGACACTGTGCTTTCTCCTACCCTACCAGCCCGCAAAGTTTTGCAAAGAAAGAACTCTTCATTCAGTAGACTTATCTGCCTAGAGAGAGTATCTGAATCAGTGTGTAAGAAATAAACAGATCCTGAACAATGGTAAGGAAGCTTCTACAATCTGGGTGTAAACCGGAGCACTTTCGTTACTCAATGAAGGGGAGAAGTTTCTTGCAAAATTCTACTTTTTCCTTCTAAAACCTCCTTGCTTCACAGATCCTGAATATCCCATTTCTTACTCTTTTCTCTTTCATGCAAAAGCTCAAGTCCCCACAAGCAGAAGAGAAGGACGATGGAAATCTGAACGAGCGGCCACGACTTTGAGCAGAGACAGTCACTGAAGTAAAGAGCCCAAGGACAAGACCGTGGAGAACTTCATTGCCCCGGCTCGCAGCCTTCTTGCGGCTGGCCCGGCTCCACCGGCGCCTTCACCTCCTGGCAGCCACCTGCCACCTTTACCTTCTGGAAACATGGGCACGCGGCCAGGCCGGAGATTTCTGCTCTCTGACTGAACACAAACACCTCTCAGCTTCCAGTCCGAACACAGCCCCGCAGACTGGGACTCCCTGTGGGGTTAGTGCTACCGATGTCTCTGCAGTTTGTAATCTTCTGCCTGTTTAACCAAAACTGGAACATTCCAAAGGGGTCTATTCTTAACTACGAGAAGACCCACGGGCTTTAGAACTTGCCTTTGTTAACCTACAGACCAGCCAAACAGAAGCACCAGCCAGGCAAACGGGGCATGGTGTGCTCTCAACAAAACACAATCAGCCTTATGGTCCTAGTGACTTTTTGAAGTTTATTTCCTGGCAGTTTCAGGGAATTTTTGTACTCTTTTTATTCTGTATTCTTTTGTAATTTTTGGATGAGTTCTGACCCTGAGGAGTTCATAGTCTGATGAGGGAGACAATACTTTACAAAAATTAATGGCAGTATTAGGTGATAAGTGGGAGGACACAGAGGGACACCAAGTGCTAGAAGGAAACAGGACAGAGGAACTAGGGGAGATTCCATCAAAGAAGGGGCCACACGAACTAGCTTTACAAAATGAGTAGGGAGTTCTCGATGAAATGGAGGTTCTGGAACACTGCAAGCAGAAGGGACAGTGCACTCAAAGACTCACATTTATGAAGAAGCCTGCTGTCCGAGCAGTGAAGAGAAGCAGTGTTTAAACGTGAAGGGAGGTGGGAGCTGGTAAAGGAAGCATCTCAGAGACGATTACAAAGGGTCTCTATAGGGATCTCAGAGTCAATGAAGGTTTTAAAGCATGTTCAGTTGGCTTTTTGTTTTTCTTTTTTTAAGAAAGTAATTCTAGCTGACATGCCAAGGGTAGACAGGAGTCTACATCAGTGCTGTGCAAATAAATAAATAAAATAAAATAAAATAAAATAAAACATGAAGCACAGAGCCAAGTCACATCTATAAGTTTATATTTTTTAGTAGCCACATCTAAGGTAAGAAAAAAAAACAAGTGAAATTAATTTAATAATATATTTTTTAAATATAATCCAATCCAAAGCCAAACTACTATCATTCACATGTAGTCTATATTTTTTTAGATTATTAATGAGATAGTTCACATTCTTTTTTTCTTGTCCTATGTCTTCTAGATCTGGCACAATTAACAGCACATCGAAAATTGGACAAGCCCCATTTCAAGTGCTCAGAAGCCAGATGTGGCCAGCGGTTACCCTATTGGACAGACAGCTCTAGAAAAACAAAATACTCTAGAAAAACAAAAAACAAAGAGTCCAAACAGGGATGATAAAGCTCTGGAGAGATATTTCCAGCCCCTGAACATATGTTAAACTGCCACTGAAATGCCATTTTACAAATACGTAACTTGTTGTTTTGTTTTAAATTTTTTATTTATTTATTAGAGAGAGAGAGAGAGAGAGCACGCACGCGCCCACTTGCAAGCAGGGTGGGGGAGAAAAGCAGACACTCCGCTAAGCAGGGAGCCTGTCTCAGAACACCAGGATCATGACCTGAGCCAAAGGCAGATGCTTAACCAACTGAGCCACCCAGGCGCCCCATGTTTTGTTTTGTCTTTAAAGATTTATTTGAGAGGGGGAGGGGCAGTGGGAGAGGGAGAGAGAGAATCCCCAAGCCTACCCTGACTGAGCAAAGAGCCTGAGGCGGAGCTCAATCCCAAAGCCCCCACGGACCCCAAGATCATGAACGAAGAGTTGGCCATTCAACTGACTAGGCCACCCATGCGCCCACTTTTTGTTTTGAATAGGCAATAATTCACGTGGCTCAGAAATAAAAATACAACAGGGTATCTAACAAACAGTACTGCTCCTACCTTTTTTCTGTCTCCCCCATCCCCCACCCACCCATTAAAGACAACCATTTCTATTGAATTTCTTTTATTTGTTTATCCTTTCAATGTTTCTTCATGCAGATACAAGCAGATATGAATGGAGACTCTGATTCTGTCCCTTTTCTACACCAAAGATAGCACACTACATATTCCGTTCTGTGCCTTGCCTTTTTCATTTAATCACATATCTTGAAGATCTTTCCATATTACTGTATAAAGACTTTCCATGTTTTCTTTAAATGCTACACAATATTCGGCTGTATGATTGGATCACAGTTATTTCACCAGCCTTCTACTAATGGATATTTGAATTATTTCCAATCTCTTCTATTACAAACAATGGTCTAATGAAAACCTCCTATATATGTCACTTTATATGTATTCAGATGTACCTGCAGGGGAAAATTACCACAGCCAAATTGCTGAGTCAAAGGGTAATTGCATTTGTAATCCTGCCAAACTGGCCTTCATAAGGGCTGTGCTATTTTGTAATCTCGCAAGAAGTACAATGACAATTTTTCCACATCTGGTCAACGATATATAATTATCACACTTTAGAATTTTTGCCAATCTGATGAAGTGAAAAGTACTACTCCAACACAGTTTAAATCTGGATTTCTCTTATTATGTTGGAGTTTGAAGGATATCTTTTCTTTGGTATAAAGACAACCTATATTTCGTGTTCTGTGAACGTGTCCTTTACCCATTTTTCTATTGGTCTGTAAGTCATTTTCTTATTCATTTGTAGGAGCTCTTTATATAAAGATTAACCCCTTCCCCCCTACAAATATTTTTTTCCCTGATTGTCATTTGTCCTTTGAATTTACTTATTGCGGTTTTTACCAGGTAAAGTTTTTAACCCAAATTAATCAATCTTTTTCTTTTATGGTTTCTGAATTTCAAGTCATACTAAAAAGGCCTTCTTCTTATAAAGGAATTTACCATGTTTTTCTAGTCCTTTTATGATTTTATTTATTTTTTAAAAGATTTATTTATTTGACAGAGAGAGAGAGCAAAAGCACACATCCACGAGCTCGGGGGAGAGGGCAGAGGGAGATGGAGAATTTCAAGCAGACTCCTGGCTGAGTGCAGAGCCCAACTCAGGGCTTGATCTCATGATCCTGAGATCATGGCGTGAGCAGAAATCAAGAGTCGGACACTTAATTGACTGAACCACCTAGGCACTCCTCTAATCCTTTTATGATTTTAAGCAGATATGAATATATACTCAATTTTTGAAATACTTGCTACAGATATCATTTTTCACTTTTTCCAACTGAGGTAGACAAGACATTTTATAAATTGCCTTCCTGATTTCTTCCTTCTTTCTTTGTCATCATTCTTTTGAATATCACAGTAATCATCATAGAAAATGAACTAAAGCAAGGTGGAATTTAACCAACCTCATCTTTCTCCAGATACCTAACCAGTTGGCCCAATACCATATACTAAATATTTCATCATTATCCCATTGGAAACATAATTTGTAAATAGTTTTCTATTTGTGTAGGTGGCAACCTCAATTTTTATAAACTCATGGTTCTAATTCTTTAGTCTAGACACCACAGAAGTAAATACAATTTATGCTATTCAGTTTATTTATGGAAACTGCCAAGTTTCATGAAATTGCATTCATCCAGCACTGTCCTTCCTCCCACATCATCAATATCTTTTCAACAGATGCTTGACTTGAAGAGATCTACAGGTACAAACTGCCATTGAGAAATTTACAATTTGGAAGTTGCTAAATTATTTTTCACAATAATATGTTTAAAAGGCAAGCAGTACACCAAAATTAAAGTTTGGCAAAACTCTGCACCTCTTGATCTCAGGGTTGTGAGTTCAAGCCCCACATTGGTTGTAGAGCTTAGTAAGTAAGTGAATACAATACAATATCAGATTTTTGGGGATGCCTGGCTGGCTCAGTTGGTAGTACATGTGACTCTTGATCTCAGGGTTTTAAGTTTGACCCCCCACATTGTGTGTAGAGACAACTTAAAAAAAATCTTTAAAAACAAAGAGTTTGGCAAAACTCTCATCAGTGACAGAATTCTGGCTTATCCAAGTTCATTTTATATGCTCACAAATGAGACATTCAAAAGATTTATGGAAAAAAAAAAAAGAAAGGAGAAAAAAAGCCCAGAAAGGCAGTTCAGAAAATATCTGGTCCACCTCAGTTGGAAAAGAGAAAAGGGATTTTTTTTTCTGCATTTTCATAAAGGTAAATAGAAATAGGGGCGCCTGGGTGGCTCAGTCGGTTAAGTGTCTGCCTTCGGCTCTAGTCATGATCCCAGGATTGAACCCTGCATCTAGGATTGAGCTCCCTCTCCCTCTGCTTGCTGCTCCCCCTGCTTGTGCTCTCTCTGTCAAATGAATAAATAAAATTTTTTAAAAAATAGAAATATTGGGGCACCTGGGTGGCTCAGTGGGTTAAAGCCTCTGCCTTCGCCTTAGGTCATGATCTCAGGGTCCTGGGATCGAGTCCTGCATCGGGCTCTCTGCTCAGCAGGGAGCCTGCTTCCCGCCCTCTTTCTCTGCCTGCCTCTCTGCCTACTTGTGATCTCTCTCTCTCTCTGTCAAATAAATAAATAAAATCTTTAAAAAAAATAGAAATATGGAACACTTCACAGATTTCCCTGTCATCCTTGCACAGGACCATATAATGTTCTCTGTAATGTTCCAATTTCAGTATACGTGCTGCCGAAGTGAACATGAGAAATAATATTCTTTAACAAGGACTTAACATTCCCAATTATTTCTATTCAGAAGTTTCCAGTAAACTGGAATTTTTAAGGTAAAAATGAGAAAAGTATAGTATTATATGGTAAATGCTCTTCTCCAATATTAATTCCTATCATGTATATTAGCATCCTTCAAGTTTTATCCAATCAATGCACACTGCACATATTTTCCTGCCACTTGAGGTTGTAAAATCAGTTATCAGAGTTCAGTTTCCAAGAGATTTACACATGCGTGCACACGTGCGCGCACGCACACACACACACACACACAGTTTTAAGTAGCATATCCTTCAAAAATAGCAAGGGGATCAGTTCCTACAGGGGATGCTCATGTACTAGACATGAATTATAAAATCCTACATAGGGGATAATAGTACCAGAAAAATGACAGCAACAAAATAGTCCTACATAGGAAATAAAGGAAATGCTGGGGAAGTGGGTCAGGAGGGTCCTATGGAGTAAAAGCTCCCCCAGACAGGAACGAAGCATGGCTTCTGAGACCTCCGTGATATTTCTTTCTTTCTTTCTTTTTTTAAAGATTTTATTTATTTATTTATTTGACAGAGAAAGAGAGAGAGCAAGAGAGCGAGCACAGACAGGCAGAGCAGCAGGCAGAGAGAGGGGGAGACTCCACGCTGAGCAGGGAGCCCAATGCAGGGCTCGATCCCAGGACTGTGGGATCATGACCTCAACTGAAGGCAGATGCTTAACTGATTGAGCCACCCAGGCGCCCCCCTCTTTTTTTTTTTTTTAAAGATTTATTTATCTGAGAAAGAAAGAGAGTCAGCAGGTGGGGATGGTTATAGAGAGGGAAAGAGAATCTTAAGCAGACTCTGCGCTGAACATAGAGTCTGATGTGGGGCTCGATCCGACAACCTTGAGATCACGACCTGAGCTAAAACCAAAAGTGGGGTGCTCAACCTCCTGCACCACCCAGGAGCCCCAACCTTGGTGATGCTTCTAAAAGAAACAGAGCTGAAGTGGAAGCCAAGAGCCCTATGAACACAGAGCTCCTTCTGGGGTGGCCTCCTCGTCTCCCGACATCGCCCCTCCCCTCAAGCTGCTGCTTCCCAGGTCAGTCTGCGGGACTCAGGAGAAAGACTCACAAACCTGATCTCTGGCCCTGAGATGACGCTCTTGAATTTCGACCTTTTTTTAATTTGCAAATGCCTAATGAAGGCAATTCACCCCCGGATCATACCTAAGTACCTAAAACTAACCACGAATGCCTACTGCCCCCTCGCTCCAACAAAACTCTATCTTGTTTCCCCATCTACATCAATTACATTATTATTTTCCAATTTACTTGAACTCCTTCACACCACCTTACACCTTAGGCATCTTCTAACTCTCTCCACACCCTACAACAGCCACCCACCAAGTCTTTCTCTGTGAAGTCCCCCATTCTGTGTTTCCCGTTTCTTTCCAACTTCAGACCATCCTCATGACCAGGACCCTGTGCCAACTTCCATCACTCTTCACTGATTTCCTTCTTTCCTCACCCGTCCCCCTTTACAAATGATTCTACAAATAATTGCCACGCACCTTTCCTAAATGGTACCAAAACTCCCAGTGTTCCGCGTTACTTCTGTGACAGCCTGAAACCACGTCACTGATCATTTCATTCATTTGACAAATATTTATTGAGTCCCCCTTTTTGGCCGGGCACGATTCTAGGCATTGGGGACATATTATTGAACAGACAAAACTGCCACATAATCTTATCTTAACCTATCTTTTCCAGCCCTTTACCCCACTAGTCTGCTAGATAATTATAAACATTATCTATAAATAAATCTATACCAGAAGTTAATTCTGGTATAATTATATATTTAATGATACCTTAAAAAAACTCTACTACCTATTGGATCCAGTAGTGACCAAGATACATGCAGCTTCCTCCCTGTATCCCACTCTGGCCTCCTCTCACCTTTCTGCTCTGAAAGCCTTCTCCCTTCCCTGCCCCCTAACCCCTGCCCACCCTGAAATACTCAATCCAAACCCTCCAACTTAGCTAAAGACTTTCTTGGGCAATGACGCCCACAGCAGGGACCATTAGTCCTTCTCGTGACACTTTTATCTTTTTTTTTTTTTTTTTAAGATTTTATTTATTTGACACACACAGAGAGAGAGAGAGATCACAAGTAGGCAGACAGGCAGGCAGAGAAAGAGGGGGAAGCAGGCTCCCCGCTGAGCAGAGAGCCCGATGCGGGGCTCGATCCCAGGACCCTGAGATCATGACCTGAGCCGAAGGCAGAGGCTTTAACCCACTGAGCCACCCAGGCGCCCCGTGACACTTTTATCTTGTACTGTGCTTCTGGGTATGTGTGTGTGTGTGGAGGGGGGGGTTCTTTTCATGGGTTTCATGAAACTCCCTAATTAGAACAGAGATCTCTGAAGATCAGATACCTGTTCTCATCCTTGCACTTCCTGGTCGGATTTCCATAATCACAGAACACTACTGCCAAAGGAAATGTCTGACACCAGTTCCTCAAACCCATCTTGCTGCTTGAGAAAGTTGAGGCTTAGGGAGATTAAGTCATAGTATCAAGTGCTTTTTTAAAAAAGTGACTAAATACTAATTACAGACTGGCAGGCAGCCTTCTCTCTATCCCCAGGGACGGAGGAAGACGGCTGAACTGCTGCTTGCGTGCAGCTCTCTCCTCGGGGGATCCACGCATGTGCTCCCACACCGTCTGACAATTTGCTGAGAGCTACTGCCCGGCGGAGGTCTAATGCACTTCACCCTGGTGGATCTGCTTAGTTCTACACGGCTGCCCTCTTTCCAACTGTCTACTGCCTGCGGGTAGCTGGAGATCTCAGTGATGCTAAACAAGGAGACCCTGAGCCCCTAGGTTTTCCAGACTCTACACTGCTCTCCCTCTCATGCCCCCTTTAGCCTGCCATATCAATGCCTGACCTTCCGCCCTGGCCAGGGAGATGCCCCTGCTGGGAGCCAGAGCGCTCTCAGAGGGAGAGAGGTGGTAACGGCAAGAGCACACAGGTAGAGGTTAATGGAGCCGTAATTAAAAGTATCTACAAGGGCAAAATCAGCACAGTCCTGTGAGAAGTACAGTTTAGAACAGGCTAGCAGAGTCCGGATGTCATCTACGAAGCAATGAGACATAGCATGATGCAGGAATGCCAGGATTTTTAGCACGAGCCCCATTCCTATCCTCTATCTCCAGGTCATTCCCTCCACACTATTCATATGGAATTCAAAGAGGCATGTGTGATCCTTTCCTCCCATTCCTCTTACCTACTGAAATGGCAATGATGCTCAGTAATGTTTACTGAATCTCCTACAAACGAAAGGCCAGTTTGTCCTTTGCTTGAGCTGAAAAAAGTCAAATTTAACAGAAGCAGTCATATACATGTGGTCAGTGTAGATAAGAGTGGCTCATGTTTGTCTGTTTCTCTAGGGGCCAGAAGGACTGATAGTACTTAATTGGCCACAGATTATAAAGCCCACATTCACCAAATTAGACTGGAGGTAACTGCCCTTCACATGTTGTTTTAAGCAGCTGCTCCATTATTCACAAGTAAATCTGTGCCCTCAATTTATAATAATCCCTCGATGTCACGGTCCTCTGGTACAGACGAATCCCATAACCTTGGAGGCCACGAACAACTCTCACTCAAGTTATCTCTGGACCTGGAAGGATAGTTTGGTGGGAAGAAAATCCTGGTTTTCAAGATCAAATAATATTCCTTACATTTATGAAAACACTCGAAATATAGAAACGTCCCACCCAACAGCAGCTAGCAAGTAGCCTTGTTTGTTTCTATCTAAGTAAACGAATTGTTAAAAGCAGAAAAAGAAAAATGTTCTAAGCTCCAGAATCTTCTTCTATCTGATTTTAGCTTCTTTGGGGGAAAGAAACACAGATTCATGCCCAAACCCAGACCACAGGCCATCATTCAGATGTCAGAGACAGAGCTGCCGGAGTTGTTCCTCACGCGCCCCCTCCCCTGTCTTCTGGTGCAGCTTTTCCTCCCCCTCCTCCCCAGCACACAGGACATCTTCCACCCAGTTCGGCTGCCCACCATGTCTGGAACATGCTCTGCAGCTCGGCTTCTGTGATTATCTGAACCTCGCTGACCCAGACTGGGCCACCCTGACCCAGGTCAGCGACCCTGACCATGGCTGGGACTCTTTCTGGTCTCCCCTGCCTCAGGCTGGGGCTGATTGAGGCAACTAGGGTGACAGTGGGCCAGCGGTCAGTCTTTAAGGAATCCTCCCAGGTCTCGCAGAGGAGGAGGAGACACAGGCCAGGGGCATGTCAGTACAGACAGCCTTCCTTAGCCACAGACCCGAGCAGATGAACCACCAGTGAATCACTGCCTGTAAGGTTATGTCAGCCCTGGGCACCAGCCACCAACACCACCCACTCAGTAACACAGCATTCATTCATTCATTCGTTCACTCCTTCACTCGCTATTTAATGAGACCCTGCATAGATGGAGGCAGATACATCTCAAAATTGCACATCTAGTAAACTCCTAATTAGCCTGAACCCGCTGAAGTACAACCTTCCATTAACTGGAATGATGGGGCTCCTTCATATAAGTGACATTCAAGCCATACTAAACATACCAAGTTACTGATATTCTGTGTCCAAAAATACCTCTCCTTCTTCTCTACCAGAAGAACTCCACTATATTTATACAGAAAGATAAAGCTGTCCCTTCCCTGCAAAGCCTTTCCCAACTCCTCCAGTCTTCTTAGAAGACTTCCCAGCTACATCTCCCACCATATTTTCCTTTACTCTCTCCTCTATACTGCCCTTTTCTCACTTTCTGCCTTCCATGTTAAGTCCCTTTCTGCCTCAGGGCCTTTGCATATGCCGCCCGTGGTGTTGAAATGTTCCTGCTCATATTCCAACTCATGACTGACCCCAGCACCACAGCATCTACTGCTACCCTCCCTTTATCAAAGTAAGCCTCTCCAGCCTTCATATCTCAGCTGAACCAGGAAAGCCATCCCTGAGCCCCACCATTATTCACCTCATAATCTAACAGGCCTTTCCTTCCCTGTGCTTATCAGAGCGGTCCTATTAGAAGGGTGATACGGTGATACTATCTGATTAAAGTCTATCTCCTCACTAGACTACAAGCTCCATAAGAGCAGGGACCAAGACTATTTTCGTTTATGACTGTAAACACAGGGACTAGCCCAGAGGCACACAGTAGGCAGAGTATTAGCTGAATGAATGAGGGACCTTCTCTACAGTGCTTGGCTCACTGAATTCCAATCACTCGTTTGTGTACTGGCCCCAAAACCTGGCTCCTGCCAGCCAAATAATGGGGGCCTCTGCCCCAGAACCAATACTTTTCTACAATGTCCTTTTTAAATGGACATTTAGCCCTATCATCGACACCTTATATATCCCCGTCTAGCAACAATAGAGGGTAAAAATAAGGATCTTCAGATCCTTAAGGTTGAAGATGCTCATGTATACTAACGTCATGAAAACTGTCCTCAGCATGTATCTAAGAAAGGGGCACCTGGCTGCCTCAGTTGGTACAGCATGTGACTCTTGAACTCAGGGTTATAAGTTCAGCCCCACGTTGGGTGTAGAGTTTACATTAAAAAAAAAAAAAAAGAATATATCCCAAAAGGTTGAAATAAGAACCAAAAATAAAAGGATGGGGCGCTAAGTATTACTGAATGTTTCTGATCAACTCTGACCTAACCACAAAAGTCATAACCAAAGAACCTCACGTCCTGACTTCTTTGCAGTTGAGGTCACAGCTGCTTTGACCACTGAGTAGGACCCAAACTGAGGGACCGCAGACAGCAACATGCCATGTGCAGCTTCTTGATTAGTGGCTGTTATGGGCTGAATTGTGCCCCAACCCCCCACAAATTCGTATGTTGAAGTCCTTACCCCCAGCACCTCACAATGTGACTACATTTAGAGACAGGGCCTTTTCAAGAGGTGATCATGTTAAATGAGGCCCTTAGGGTGGGCTGTTATCCAGCAGCAACCTTCCCTCAGACGAGGAGACGGAAACACACACACAGAAAGAAGCAAGAGCAGGCAGCCACCTGCACCCCCAGGAGAGAGAGGCCTCAGAGGAAACCAACCCTGTCCACACCTTGATCTGGTACATCTAGCGTCCGGAACCCTGAGAAATCATGTTTCTATTGTTGAAGCCCGCCAGTCAGTGGTACTTTGTTACCGCAGCCCTAGCTAACCGATACAGTGCCCCAGCAGTTCTTGAGAGAAAGGGAAGGAATGTTTGCCAAGTATCCACTTCCCACCCCACCCGTGGCAATCCCATGCCTTCTCAGCTCCCAGCTGCTGCAGTATTACCTTCTTTATTTGATAAATGAGGACACTGAGGCAGAGTCACAGAGGAGACTGAGCTGTATTTTGACTCCAGGGCTATCTGCTTCCAAATTCCATAGCCTCTTTTGCACTAGAACTTCAGATCCAAAAGACTAAAGTGGGAGTATAAAATAGGAAAGCGGATCCTCATTTGCTTTATTTAGCCCTTAGAAGATGGGCAAGATCACCATTTTAGCTAAGTTGAAGAACCAGATGCATTTGCATGCATCACCCAAATAAAGCGACTGAAATACTGTGAAACAGATGTGAACAGGAACTAATTTTGCTTTTTAATGAGCATTTTGACCAGATCAATACTACAGAATGCTAAACTGCAAAGTGTCATCACAATTTAAATACACCTGTCCAGCTGATCGGTTCAAAGAGGCACTTACAGGACCTAAAAATGTACTTTCTCCTCCTAAGAGCAAGAGTCTATTATGTAAAATAAAGTCATGAAAATTTTAATTTCGCTGCATAAAGGACAGAACCTGGTCTAGCCCACAAACCATTGAAAAACAAAAGGAAACAAAATGCAGCTGAATGCTTCATCAGCTGTCTGTCACTTTCTGAATAGTGACTAATATTCTAATTATTAGTCACCACACTGCGAAGGTGCAATTAGGAAACAGGGACGATTGCTTTAATTTTTGTTGCTGTTGTTAACCCACAATTTGTGAGGCCGGCACGAAAATATGATTTAAGTCCCCACCGTCTTATAAAGGAAAAAATGATTACAGTTAAAATTCAGTCCCCCTCACCACCAGCATTAAAAAAAAAAAGCCTTGAAGTTGTATTGACAGATATGACTAACAACTGTAATCACAGAAATAAATTTAGTAAAACGATAATTTATCTGTCACAATTTACTGAGAGAGAAAAAAATGCAGCACAAGCAGCTGAATGGTGAAGTTAAGTGAAAGCCAAGAGAGAACCCAGTTTTTAATGAAATGAAGAGCATTATTAATTGGTTTCCTAGCAACAGCTGGGCTAAAATTACTTAACATGTCTGCTCAATCATATGCAAATATGAGTGTTATCCCTTAAATGTTGATTATAGTTGGTCTTTTCAGATGCAAATCAAATGTGTAGAGTGACTGTAAATGTTGACAATGCTGATACCAAAAAAATCCCCTGATTAACATCGGTCTGTTGTTCCAAAGCACCAGAGCTGAGGGTCTACCCTCGGGGAGGGCTGCAAGCTGCTTGGGACACCATCTTCCCTACCTGCTCTCTCACCTTACCAGTACCCTCAGGCCACCGCTGGCCTCAGAGAGGACGAACGAAATAACACTGCTGGGCCTTGCTGGACGGCCGTGCAGTGACTGCTCCCGGCGCTGAATGATGGGGGAGTTATGCTCTCCACTTACGGTCCAGTCAGATGGCGCAAGGGCTTGCCAACCCAAGACTAGGCTGGTCTCAAGTTGGGTTTGCACATAAAACCAGACCTTTAGATGACTCCAACAGAGCCTGAACAGTCAAATTCCCTTCAAAACTGCCAAATAAGGCACTCCTCAACTTTAGTTCAGCCTTGTCCCGTTGTTTCAAGAGCTGCTTGGGAACAACCACATTCCACGGGCGATAGGCACCAAGAAGGGGTGCCTCTAGGGGCAGAGAGTGTGTGGCCCCATCATGATCACCGCCGGGCTCCAAAGCCACCTTCATAACACACCACTCCAAGCTAAAGCTATGTGCTTGCCACGCTTTCACTTATTCATGCAACAAATATTTATTGCGTAATTATAATTTGTCAGGCAATGATCTATGAACTGGAGAGACAGCAGTAAGAAAAAAATATCTTCATCTCCATCTTCACTCATCTTAGTGCCAGGGAGAGACAAATAAATCAAGAAACACATAAAGTTTCAGGTAGTGATAAAAAAAATAGGGAAGAAAAAAAGTAGCCTACGGAGGGAAGAGGGGAAGGGGAGGGCTCAGTGGACCACGTCATAGAAGGCCTCTGGCAGGGAAACTTCTGCACAATTTAGAAGAAAAGGAAGAACCCAGGCCCAGAAGGGGGAAAACACGCCTGCACCCTGGGGCAGAAATGAGCTTGGAACAACAAGAAGGCCAGGGTGGTTAATGACAAGGAACAGGAACTCTGTGTGTGTGTGTGTGTGTGTGTGTGTGTGTGTGTGTGTGTGTGTGTGTGATGTGACAAGTGCAGCTTTGAGCTAAATTCCTAGACCACCTTCCAGCAAGATGGCATGGCCAGGGTGGTTAATGACAAGGAACAGGAAGTGTGTGTGTGTGTGTGTGTGTGTGTGTGTGTGATGTGACAAGTGCAGTTTTGAGCTAAGTTCCGTGTGTGTGTGTGTGTGTGTGTGTGATGTGACAAGTGCAGCTTTGAGCTAAGTTCCTAGACCACCTTCCAGCAAGATGGCATGGCCAGGGTGGTTAATGACAAGGAACAG
>CM052887.1:51221613-51275268 GCA_028534135.1 Potos flavus
GGCATCCCTAAGCCCCTGCCTTACAGTATTTCAGGGATGCTACTGTCTTCAGGTCTCCCTTAGGAGTATACTTCAGGGCCAAAAGATGGAGTGTAAGTCCGCTATAGGCAGGGGGAAAAAGGAGGGGTCTGTCCCACGGAACCCTAAAGGTCCCTTCCTCTCCAGGTCAAGTCTCAGTGCTCTCCGGACCACTGAGACATTTCGAGCCAACCAGAAAGTACAATCTTGAACTGATGTACCCTAGAGGAAGTAGGGCAGGTTTTTCTGGCCAAAGAGCTCTGCTTGCAAGCCTCCAAAGGTTAGGGACTTGACTCTCTAGTCAAGACTCCAGGATAAGCCAGACAGTGGCCAGCAGCTCAGGACATACACTCCAAGAAGTTCTGAAGCTTGCTCTTAAGGAGAATTGACAAAGATGATACAGACAGCTCCATACCAAGCCTAGGATCCCCAGACTAACCTTATGAGTGTCGGGCCAAGGGACGGACAGATTCTTCTTCCAACACGTCACCCTTTGGACTTATGTGTCATGTCTTAAGTGTTTGAAGGCTTTAAGAGTTAGTATTACATGCAAATGACCTTAAGAGAAACTTGTGAAAGCTTCGGTGCAGTCCAGCTGGGAGTGGGGAGGGCTAAGGGCCTGGTTTGAGCTTACAGAAGCCCCAGAGGAACCGATGGAAGGGGAATGGGGTTTAATCTGTCTGGTTGGACCACACAGACCTGCTCTGGGGATGGTGTCAGAGGACATGCCACACAGGTCTGTATGATACAGACATTTTACCAGTCTTGCCTTCATTCACGTGAAGCCTTAACAAGAAACAGCGCTAGTACTTCATTTAGCCTGGAGTCTAGAAAGGAAAAGAAAAAGTGCCCAAATCTTTCATCAAAGCGGAGCTAAATGTCAAAACGAAAGGAAAATGCGGCCCCCCACTCAATTAGAAGGAGGCTAGCCCTCTCTTGGCAGCTTCTAATCACAGCTGAAGGAGACCAACACACTCAAATACATTCTGAGCTGCAGATCACACAGGCTGTACATGTGACCATAGTCCTAGTCACTGAGATGTTTCTTTGAGGCCCGTGGTTCTCTGGGAGCAGCATCAGCAGGGCCTGGGCCCCTATTAGAAATGCATGTGCACAGGTCCAGCCCCATACTTACTGAATTAGCAACCTGGCGGTGGGCCCAGAAATCCATTTCAGCAAGCCCTCCAGGTGATTCTGTGCGTGCTCACTGTGAGAGCCAGGTTCCGAGGCCCGTTCAGCAAGATGGTGTGTCTCTGAGTTTCTGCTCAGCACCATCTTGCTGCAAATTATTTCAGTGGACAGGAAACCAAGGACAGAGCCGCACTGTACCTTCAGCACGTGGCATGCGTTCAAAATAAACACACTAATTGTGTGAATTCCGGATGCAGTAACTTTTTCCAAAGAATGTACCACTCAGAACACAAGATGCTGATTTACTGATTTCTTAAGATAACCGATTTTTCTGGCAAAGAGAGAAATGAAAAAAAGAAAGTTATTATTTAGGAAACTCGAGGTTGGTGTGGCCTTCTGAGGACTGCTGAGTTCTCGGATCCACAGCTCATCTCCCTTCCTGGGCCCATTCCTGCACTGTCAAGGTTCTGTCCCGAACAACAGGAGGTCCCTTGGGGGACAGACGGTCTTACAGGAGGACTCGCTGCAAACACTCCAGAACCCCTTGCTGAATGGATGACTCCCTCTCGTTCTTGTATTTTAGAGAGAAGATTCAACCTTGTTAGCGCTCCTGACAAAATAGATGTTACACAGCTAACGTTTATCAAAAACACTGATGATGAAAAAATCATCTAGAAGATGCTTTCATCATTATAAGATAAATCTACATGAGGAAACCTACAATCAGAAGGGTGAATCTCAAAGTTAATTGTGCATCAGAATCACTTGTGATGCCTGATAAAAATGCAGACTTCTGGGCCCCATTACCAAACATTTTGATTTATTCGAGTTGGGGTCCAGCATTCTGCCTTTTGAATAAGCATGCACAGGTGATTTTGATGTAGGGATCTGTATTTAAATTACTGACATGGGTGGCCCCTGAGTGGCTCACTCAGTTGAGCATCCTACTCTTGGTTTCAGCTCAGGTCATGATCTCAGGTTCCTGAGATTGAGCCCTCCCATCAGTCTCCATGCTCAGTGGGGAGTCTGCTTGAGGTTCTGTCTCTTCCTCTCCCTCTGCTCCTCCCCACCTCCCCCCCTCCCACTCTCTAAAATAAATAAATCTTTAAAAAAATAAATGTTTAAAAAAATTACTGACATGATAACTTCTCCAATTTTCAAGGGGTATTAATAAGGGGATTGAGAGAGGGTTTTTTGTTTTCTGGGTTTTTTTAAGGAAAATTAAGCAATTCTAGAGCAAAAGAACTACAAGTTCCTTTTTTTCCATGTGTGCTAATGTTGGAAAACCATAGTTGAGAAAAAGTTTGTATGTATCTATCATTAAGGTAATTTTTAATAAGTAACTTTTTTCTGATTACAAAAGTTATTCATGTTCATTATAAAAAAGATAATAAAAGAGCAAAAGGGAGAAAGCAAAAATACCCATAACCTCACCTTTGAGTTAACTTGGTATATTAATGTTCTTCCAGATAACTTGCTCTTTCTCACACTCACCCACACACACGCACACTTCTCTCTTTTTTAAAATAGGATTAGAGTATATGTAGTTATTGTATTATGTGTTTTTTTACATCTAACAACACTGTCGACATCTTTCTACCACTCCTTGATTCTTTTAGATATAAAGAGACAGAATGTCTAAATATTAACTCTCTATTGGTTATGTTTTTTAAAGAATAATCAAGGAATTAAAATTCTATCTATGTGGCCAGTACATAAATATGCACAATGAACACATAAATACAAATATTTGTGTCATTTGTACAGGTATGCTAGAAATCTCATTATTGCTTTTATTTAAGTGACTGAGCATTAATAGAGTTTATTAGCAATTTTTATTAGCTCCTTAGTTCATTTTAATGAATGTGTACACATTACTTAAAGGCCTCTAGACATATATATACAGTATATTAACACAACAAGTATTCACTTTAATGAAACTTATTAGACCAACGTTTTTCTCATTAAATTCAAAAGGAGCCAAAAGACTCTACTGGAACAAAACTGAGATCCAAAAAAATAAATAAAATTTTTTTTAACATGCCCTGAGAGTCTATAAACTTTAATCCTATTCAACCAGGAAGTGGCCAAAACAGGAGTGCATTTCACAGAATACACTCATCATAACGTGAAAGATGAATTCTTGCATGCTTTATAAACGGGACAGAAAGAACGGGCGTCTGTATGACTAGCTCACGTTCACACTCTCCTGCAGGACTTGGTGACAGAAAGCTTGCAGTGGATTTAACACTTAGTAGACACGAGAACTTAAGGAAGCTGCTCAATTTTTCTGTCCTTCCATTCCTCATCTGGAAAATGAGGATACTAATACCTAAATATCTGTGTTATTGGTTTCCCAAGGGTTTTCTGAGGGCCAAGTGGGATAATACAAGTGAGGTTCTGAAGTACTACGCCAATGTTACCCAGAGTCCAGCTGGGCTCTAGCTCTCTGAAATAGTGCTCCCTCACCATTTCTTAGCCTACTACCATACCCCTCAACCTCTTGAACACAACAAGAGGTTAGACAGAATGCAAAATCTGTGTGTGTTAGGCCAAAGAACAGGGAATAATTTCACCTTTTAATACTTGGCCTGAGAAATGCTTTACAGGGGAATCAGACCCAAGGGTCCCTTACTAGGATCATGAAAAGTCCAAGTGATATATTCTCCAGGAACAACTGCTCTCGGAGAGTGAGGGGCACAGCCCCACCCCAGGTTTATCATCACCAGTACTGGGGAGCTTTTAGAAACAAAGACTCTCAGACCCTACAGCAGACATTCTGGTGAGTATTTAACATAGCCACATATGACATTTTAAGATGCCCTGACCTATCACAGTCGTTTCTCAGCCAATTATGCCTGACATTAAACATTGCTCATTAGTTTCCATAAGCCTGGGAACCCTAAGTACTCCATGAGTGAGCTGCATGGTGGTGACTTGCGTATTTGAGGACAGAAGACCCTTGAAACGGTACCTCATCACTTCAACAAAAACTCATCCAAACGACTACCTGAAGGTCCACAATGAAATTTCCCCAAGGTCAGGGAAATGGCAAAAGACTG
Source organism: Potos flavus (assembly GCA_028534135.1). Taxonomy (NCBI): domain Eukaryota; kingdom Metazoa; phylum Chordata; class Mammalia; order Carnivora; family Procyonidae; genus Potos; species Potos flavus. The sequence goes on from CM052887.1 coordinate 51,225,825, forward strand.
CCAATCCCCTTCCAGATCATTTTTTATTTTACCACAACCTCTTCTCCACACACAAATAATATCACAATATGCCCTAGAAGAGTAGAAATTTTTAAAATACCCTCAAAATCATAATTATCATCTTTTCCTATAAACGACGAGCAAAAGGGACAGACATTTGGCCCCTCCAACCTGCTCTTTGCACAAACTGACAAAGCTCTGGACACAACATTCTTTTATTCATTCAACAATGACCAAAATCGGCATTCCTCAGCACCAACCACAAATCTGTAGAGCTTATCCCAGAGCTGCAGCCTACAATTTGCATCGAGTTCTGTTATCGTGCTTTTAGAGAGTCAAATATGGTCTGATTCTTCGAACCTCTGGTTTGGAAAACCGGGCTGTCGCTTGGCCACAGGCATTCTTTCTCAAAACTGTCTCCTCCTCTGTGGGAAAAGCAACAGCACAGCTCTCTCCATTTATTACTGTTAGGTGCGATTCTTGAAATCCAGTGGGATTAAAAAAAAAAAAAAAAAGACCAACACACAAGCCTTCAAATTAAGTGTATTCAAAATCTCACCATCTCACCTGGAACATACTGGTCAGAGACTGACCACATAAAATACTGATTAAAACGAAAAACTCTTTGTTCATACTGGCCCCATGATCAGAGGTTTCTTGGCTAAAACATTTCTTAGTTGAAATCCCAAGGAGAATATCATTATATGTAATTTTCCTGCTATAACTGATAGAATGGAATGTAATAAGTGCTCATTTTGAAAACATGTAAGTTATTGGTCACTTGATTACCATTAGAGAATACTAATTAGGGTAAACAGTATGTGGCAGTCTTGGCCTGAAAGATCATCAGCAATGAATTCATTACGGAGAAAGAGGATCAGCAAGGCTCAGCTAATTTATAATATTGACTGCAACATGAAATCAAGTTGTGTTCCAGAACCAGAACTCATTAACAGTGCAATGGGAGAGAAGAGAGCAAAGACTATTTTGCTTACAAGCTGGAAGACTTGTGGGAACAAAGATGAGGATACTCGTTGCTTAGGGGAAACAAAGACTGCCCATAAAGCTTTCAAAGGAGTCAACTTCAAGGACGAGGAAAGATTCTTAAGGGTGGTAAGGAGAGGATTAACTAGAAGTTATAAAGTGAAATTATTGCAAATGCAATTTGAGCTACACATAAGGAAGCAATTTCCAGCCATAATTTTAATTAGGAGCACAGAATGATCTTTTGTGTAATGATGGCCCTTCATCATTACCATTATTCAGAATTACCCTGCCTCCACACGCATAAACATAGCATGGAAACGAAACACAGATGTGGAAGAAAGGTCAACCATAATCAATTTCTTTAATCCTCCAACTGCAGGTGAAATTTTTCAAATAAAATACCTGAATACAGTTAGCTCTCAATTTATATTTAATTTCCCAGCAATTAATAAGCCCAGAGAGCCACTACTCTCTCCCACCCTCAACCCCAACCCGGCTCTGATCCTTCACACTATACCCAAATATGGAACTTCCTGCTGATGCTGCACAAAAGTCTTTAAAGATAACCATGGAACTCGAGAGAATCTGTGAGTGGAGTGAAGGAAGAAGCCATGAAAAGCAGACGCTGCTTTAACCACACAGGCAAACTCCCAAGAAAGAAAGGCTGGGTCTTCCTTGTCCAAAAAAGACCATCCTCCAAACCTCTGACGTGGTTCACCCCTCTTTAGTATACCACTAATTTATTAAAGTAGGAAATTCATTTGGCTTCATACTCTCAAAAATGCAAATGATTGTATAAGCAGACCGGACCGTATCAGTTATTCACACCAAGAATCAGATCTGCTTTCCTAGTACCCGCTAAAAGTGACTGCCGTGAAGAAATGAGAGTTTTGAATGAGAAGTGGCTAAAAGGGGAAGAAAGGTAAAATAAAGTTTAGAAACTGAAGTGCTAGAAGGGTATGGCAGTGAAACGGTACCACGATGGGGAGATAAAATTAAAGACTCATAAGAACACCTGCTGCCTAGATAAAAAGAGACAGATAAAGAGAGAAGACAACAATGTACAAATTGTGTTTACTTTTTAAAATCTGCCAGGAGGACCCAAGAAAGAAAATAGAAATGTTCTCTTTTCCCTTTCTCTGTGCCTAGCAGCAACTTGCTTTCAGGACCCAGAATTCAACTTAGCATTATGCTTTCTATATTACAGGCACTCAATAAACCTCAAACAAATGCATGGATGATACTCCCGTTATTACTCAAAATGAAGCAAGCCCACTCTGAGCTATCCTGTCTGCAAACAGCAGCTTTCCCAAGTGATAACTAGGTAAGGGGGAGAGGGGGTGGGAGACTATTTTCCTTATATAATAACATCACCGATCACTCCGGAGAGATACAGACTGTTTGAAACACACACATGCACATGTTACATCACACGTACCCCGAGACACAGGTCTGAGTGAAAAGGAAGCATGGAAAATTCTAGTCCCAATGTTTGTGTTCCCCCAAACGAGAGAGCCCTTTCTCCTCAACAGCCTATGTGCCTAACAACAGAACTGTGTTGCTACCACAAACATGAACTAAAAGGCAGATGTGAGACGGAGCTTTCACCATGTGGTACAAAATACAGTTTAAGATGGAGGGGTTGCTACATGTTATGAGTTTTACAATTGTTCTTATGTCAGTTAATTGCTTATAAAAGTACACAGCACCCTGCCACGTGCTCATAACTACATGTTCTTTGGCTATTTTAATAAGAACTAGTTTGGATTTATAGCAAAATAACTTTACTCAGGACTTTCTGCCAAAATCTTATCTGATCAACGCCCCCCATGCGCGGACATCTGGGGACAGCGATTTGAGAGAGAACACGGAGGAGATGTTTTGAAGGGCAAAGGAGAGCTTCAAAAGAAGCCATTACTTTTTAAGCCCGATCAAGAGTGAAGAGCACAGACTGTAAAATGCCTCTTAAAAAACTCTTTCCAGGCTGAGGTGAAGTGACATTTACAGCAACACCGAGAACAAAACCCTTATAAACAAGTTGGTGGTATTCTGGCTGAGTAGGTGGCACCAACATAAAATTCTGTTTGTATGTCTGTATCTAGGTACGAGGAGCTTATCAACAGATCCATCTCTAGTCCTCTTCCTGCATCACTGTCTTGTGCTATCGCACCGGCTCTCGGATTTTCAAGCAACACCGTGTAATGAAGTTTCTGCAAGCTGCTGAGATTGGCAACTGCACAAGTACCTTTTTCCCACCCTCCTCGTTTCACCTCAGGAAAAGTACTCATTTTTCTGAAATGTATGGGTAGTATTGCCAGTCTATACTGCTGCTATGGAAGCAAAAACACAACAACGAGAATCATCGTAGCAGGGACTAATTACTGAAGGCTCACGACGGGCAGGCAGGTACTGAGCTGGGCTGTCTGCATTTACTCTCTCACGGAGCCTTCCAACTCTGTGCAGAGGTATACTCTTATTTTACAGGTGAAGGAACTGGGGCACGGCCAGTTTAAGGGGCTCATCTGGGGGTCGTACCGCTAAGAATACATGGTTGAAGTGGGATTCAAACCCAGTTTTCCTAACTCTAAACCCAAGCCCTTATCTGCCACATTACACTTTTTCTGGCTCTTGTGATTTTTTTTTTTTTAAAGTTAAGGATTTTATTTATTTATTTGACACAGAGAGAGAGAGCATAAGCAGGGAGGAGGTCAGAAGCAGACTCCCCGCCAAGGAGGGAGCCCGATGGGGGGCTCGGTCCCAGGACCATGAGACCACGACCCGAACCAAAGGTGGACACCCAACCGACTGAGCCACCCAGGGGCCCCTCTTGTGATCTCTTAAATGGGAAGTCAGCTTCCCTTGAGAAGGAAAGAAAAGAAATCACCTGGATACAAACAAGGACATGGCCTGCATGCTCCAGCAAGGATGGGCCAGAAACAGTACTGCGTTTAGAATGGGGACAGAACAGCGCCTCAGGTGAGGTGGGGGAGGCTGGGCGCCTTCAGCAGGCCGTCAAGTTGCGGTGTGAGTGCACAGCCGGGATCCACCAGTGTCTAGGGAGCACTCGCCACGCACCAGCCACATCCACCCGTGGCACATTTCTGACGTCAGAGTCCTTGTCTTCACCGACCTGCAGTCTAGTGGGGGGGGGGGGGAGGAAGACCAGGAGGAGGAGCAGTGAAAACAGCGCATGATCAGACCCAATACTGACGTAAATACCGAGTGTCCAGGCCCAGGGGTGTGCCAGGTGAGAGGACAGAGAGACGGCCAGCAAGGCCTCCCAGAGGCGCCCGACCGCGAGATAAGCCGTGAGGGAGCCGAGAGAATGAAGTCGGCAAGCCGGAGGGCCGGAGGGGCCCGCCACACCAGCAGTCTGGAGGAGGTGAGGCCTGACGGGCTAATACTGCCTGCTGACCCCGGACCAGGCCCTGTGCAAAAGCATCTGACTTGCCCAACAACCCTAGAAACTAGGCATCTTTTTTTTTTTAGAGATTTTATTTTTAAGTAATCTCTACATCCAACATGGGGCTCGAACTCACAACCCCGAGATCATACACTCTTCCAGCTGAGCCAGCCAGGTGCCCCGCGAGGCGTCTGGACACCATCCTACCAGTGAGGCAGCCGAGGCTCAGAGGAGGGCAGTGACAGGCACTAAGCAACTCAGCAAAGCAGTGGGACTGGGACTGAAACTCAGGACACCCCATCCCAAAGCCCAGAGCGCACCCTGTGCTATGTGGCCTCTCCGGCTCAGTCAGCTCCTGAGGGCAGGAGGGGTTTACACAGGGAAGTGACATGAGAGAAAACCACTCTTCCAGCCGTATGAAAACTAGGGGAAAATGGGCTAGAGGCACAAGGCCAATCGACACTAACATGCAGCATTTTCTCTGCAGCCAAACCTCGCCACCTGGTTGGTATCTCCTCCACCCTGCGGCCAGGCGCCCTCCACAAACCTGCCGCATCCCAAAACAAGAGGGCGAAACTTACTTGGGGAGATAGATCTGCAGCAAACCAGAAACACTCTGAGCTCCTCCATAGCATTTATCGCAAGCATCAGGAATACTTCCTTGCAAGTCCTTTTCTACCCGCGAATGGTCAGCTCTCGGATGGATTATGCATAACTTGTCTTCGTGCATCCCCAGGATGCAGATGGCAGTGCTTTCCAAATGGTGCCTTCCCCTCTCCACCAGTGCTGTTTCTCAGTACTTATCACATGAGTGGTGTCTGCACCGGAGCCAGGAACTCAGGACGGCCAACCTGGATCCTTTTAGACCATCTGGCAATTGGGAGTGACTTGCTGACAAGCAAGAGAATACTATGCTTGGAAATGAAGAGCAACTGAGTACCCATAGGGATACTGTTACTAGTGCTAACATTTGTGGGTACTCAGGAGGTACTCAGCACTCTTCTAAGAACTTTACGTGTATCAATTCATTTAATTGTCACGCCAATGCTATAGGGTAGATACAATTATTACTCATTCTCCTGATAGGGAGACTGAGGCACAGGCAGGTTACACACCTTGCCTAAGGCCACACAGCAGGTAAGCGGTAGAGCCGAAACTCAATTCCAGGTGATCTCACTCAGAGCCCACGGCCTTAACAACTCTCCTCTACTGACCACCCCTCAGGAGAAAAACTAAAAGAGGGGAGATCCATATTCCAGAATCATACCTAGTTCATGTTGTAAAAGCAAGTAGTGTAGCCTCCCTGTAGGGCTTGTGTTTATTAAAAGGAGAGAGTAAAATATAGATAAAGCAGCTACATTTTCAAAATCCTGGTGCTGGTAAGACGTCCTAATGCAAATAGAGCCAGAAGGTACTCTCATTTCTACAACTCGATGAACAGACCCAGCCAACTCAGAAAGGCACAGAGAACAAGTTAATAATGGCCTAAATACAAAAGCATAGCTTCAAATCCAACCTACTATTAATTAATTTATGTATTGCCACTAGGGAGGAGGCAGTTAGTATTAAGTTAGATTAAATTATGGAGAAGCTTCAGCATTGCTGTGACTATTTCAACGGTAATTATTAAGTTGCTATGCCTTCCCTCCCTAATAAAACCCCCTTTATTCTCATTCTCAGAATGCTTTCCTGTTCACCTGTCGCTAGCTTCTTTTGACAGGCATGACAAGCTTTCAGATTAGACTAAAGACACTTTTCAGAGCGAACAAGGAGACCTGATTTGTAAATCCTACCAGGATTCCAATCCAAACTTGGTCTCTGAAGAATACTTGTCTCCGGTTTTCTCTAAAGGATCCTGGGTCTCATTGCTGGGCTGAGTGGACACCTGCCAAGACCGACAGGCCCCGAGGGAACTGTGGACATTAGGAACAGGGAAAGGGGCGCTGGACTGGCAGTCCAAAGACCCGGGCTCCCTCCCGAGGGGCTCTGGGAAGCTGCCCTCAGGCTCATGTCCATAACACAGAGGCACCTGCGCTACTACCTCCCAGAGTCGGCAGGAGGCCCAAAGGACATAACCTACATGAAGGCTGTTTGCACATGGTAAACCGCACAAGCGTGAATTGATTAATCGATAACTACTTAGTTGACTAGTTAACTCACTAGTTCAGTAGTTAACTGACGGATTAATTAGGTCCCAGTAAATCTCAAGTGGAAGGGCTGAGTTACTATTCCATGGCCCAGCTCTGACCACCTCTTGTCCTGCTACTCTTGCTTCCCTATCAGAGGCAAATTTCCCCATTGCCTAGAGTGATACCTCACCCTGGTTCACGTTCTGCCACAAAACACTGCTCTTATGTGTCCTTGTCAGCATCTGAGGACATGAAGGGCCATCGGCCTGCCCCTGAAGTGGCCAAACCTTTCAAGGAAAAGACCAAAGGAAATTCTGAGTAAGGGCTCATTCCTTCCCCTGCACCTGCTGGAGGGCCAGGGAATACTTAGTAATCACTCCTCTTCTGTTCATTCATTAAACATATTCGCTGAGGACCCACTGTGTGAGCAGGCCCTGAACACAAGGAAGAATACAGCACCTGCCCTCAGGGAGCTCAGTGTGGAGCAGGAGGCAAAGCCCTCCTGTGGGTAAGCACAGGGGTCCTGAGAGAGTCCTGAGAGCGTGCTGCTGGTTGCAGGGGGGAGGGGGAGCTAGAGGCCATGGTTCTTTCAAGAAAGGGAAGGAGATGGGCAGCAAGACCTATAGCAAGACTATAGGAAGGGCTCCTATAAAGCCTGAATCAAGTCACTATAAGCCCCATTTGCCCAGAAAATACACAGACAGCAATGTGCTGAGATGTCAAAACAGAGGAGCTGTAAGAGAGATAAAAACAGTTATCACAGTATTTTTACTGCAGTCTGGGAAACGTATGCCTGCCTGCCACTCACTTCAAACCCCAGCGAGATTCTGATTCAGTGGATTTGAGGTGGGGAGAGAACATGTACGCCCTTAAAGGGTTCTACGTGATTTTAATCTCTAACCCTAACAGATTCTGTTGGTTCATCCAATCTTTCTGGGAGCACGCACAAACGATAACATTTATACAGCCTGTGGAATTAATGTGAAGGTGACGGGCGACACCCATGTGGGGATTGGTGGGGGAAAAAAAATCAGTTTTCTTTCTTTATATTACATGATTATGATAAGGATAATTATTACATTATTATAAGACGATATATGTTACATTATTATGATTATTATATTTTTATAATAAAACGCTAGGGAAGATATTAAATAATAGATTTTTATAAATGTTCCAAATACAATCTTTTGAAATCACTACATTCCAGAAGTTTACAAAGGGAGCCATACAACTGAGGTTCAAATATAATTTGAACTGTTATAACTTTTTGAATGGTTGTAGGAAATATTAAATGTTTTATCGCGGTAAGAACTTTATGGCCGTGACTATGCGGTCGCACATGTGAAACCCATTCCCAGCACGTAGTTTAAGGAAGTTCTCAGTTAGGTTATATTATCCCAGCTTCTAATTTGAGGTAGAACAAAAATTCACAGGCTCGGAAGATGCAGCCACAGCCTGTATCCTGTTCCAGTGAAATCCCAAGCCAAATGTTAAATAGAAAGTTGATCTAGACACAACTCAGAGCCACGTGACTTCTAGAAAGTTTAAGTTAACAAACAAAATGAACAGGCAGCTCCTACACTGCCTGACAAGCAGAGGAGAAGGTTTAAGAAAAGAGTTTTTTAAAGGCTCAGCTTTCTGAGCTTTAGAGGTAGAGTCACAGAACTTACCCTATGTTCTTTAGGTACACAGTGAGGAAATGCCAGAAAATTCCTGTAAGGTGTTGGTAAGAGGCCAACACTACTCAAAGCAGGCCAGTTTCCTAAGTAAAAAGGCTGTATTTAGAGTAAGATCACATTAATTCCAACAAGACTCTCAATTTAACTTTCCTGCTGTTACATTCTCTACAGTCCCAAGATCAAACTAGACTTTTTCAACAAAGCATGCCTTAAGAATTGGAGGCTTCACTACAATCAGGCATAGACCAACGCTCTGGGACGCCTCGGGCTTTTGCAGTGCTGTTCCTTGCTTGGAAAGTCCGTCCCAACACTTGGGGATGTTGTTAACTCATCCATATTCCAGTTCAAGTCTGTGTATTTCTCTGGTGAAGGCTTCCCTGACTCCCTCAGGTATGGCTTCTACCTACGACACCTTGAACATATCCATCATCCTTAGAGCAAGCGTCTTCCTGAATTGTGAATTTTGGCCAGCATGTCTGCCTCTCCATTCCGGGAAGAGCCCACATCCTTTGGTGATGGTACCCCACTCACCACACAGAACGAGGGGTATCACATGCTCAGTTATTTACTGAAGGAACTCATAAATAAATGAACTCTTTCTTCTACCCTCTAGCAATTCCCGAAGTACCCGTCTACATCAAGGAGAAGAAACATTACCTCTGCCCAGTCCTGAGAACTGCAGATAGATCCTTTAAGTGTAAGAGAAAATGATACCACCCATAAAAGGAACCTATGGTACAGTGTCACCAATGCAGCTGGAGTGGCCCTTTAAAAACATCAGCCAGGTCTTACTATTTTATTCTCTATATTTTCCTGCTAAAATGTAAAGTTCCAGAAGGCAGAGTCAACTTCATTCACTGCTGAATCCTCCCTCCCCTCGCCCCCAACCCAAGACCTAAAAAGTACCTGGAGAAGGTACTCTGTAAAAAAAATAAAATAAAATAAAATTGTTGAAAGAAAGAAGAACGAATGAACGAACGAACAAATGAACCTCTGAAGATAAAGTTCTAGGTGGGAGGACTAAGAGAAAGGGAAGAACTTGGAACAGATTCTGCACCGCTAAGCATGTTTACAAATTGCTTTATAATCACTAATTAGCTTTTCTAAACCACATCCCCTTGGATGCAGGCAGTACTATCCTCCCAAGTTTAAGATAAGGGAATTCAAACCCAAGGTCACACAGCAAATCAGCTTCAAGTTCAATGCTTAGCCCCTAGCTGGTAATAAGAACAAGATTAAAGATACTGCTGATCTGTAAAAGGTTGAAATATTAGAGGAAATAAAACAGCGGAAGGCATGGGACCAAGAACGATTTGCACATATTCTCACCACACTGCATCAAAAGAAAAACAGACTGTTCTGTCTGGAATCGTAAGTTCTCAGTGTGTGTACACTGCATTATTCAGTCATCAATTTCCACGGCCCTGAGAGGCAGACATTTTCAGGAAACAATGGGAGCTGCAGTCTCGCTCCCAAGTCTCAGGCCCAGCCTGCCAATCAGCAGTGACACCACTGTCACTGGGCGGATCGGGTGGCTGGGGCTCTCTCTCACCAGGACCTGAACAAGCTCTTTACAGGGGATGGACGGGAAGGAGACAAGAGAATAAAACACCTACTGAAAGGAAGGAAGGAAGGAAGGAAGGAAGGAAGGAAGGAAGGAAGGAAGGAAGGAAGGAAGGAACGAGAAAAGAGGTAAATCAAGCAACAGATAACATAAAAAATAAACATACATAATCACTGTTTAATCACAGTATAAACCTCTAGCAAATATACTCATTTATATTACAAATGAGATTCTAAATTATACCCCACAAATAAAAGAAAATGGACAGATGGGTAAAGAGTCCCAATCTATTTCAGGTTTTTAAGATCAAAATTAAATTTGCTGAAAAACTGTACTTGCTTTCCCAGCATTATTACTCAATTCCAAGAAGGGAGAGTAAAATATACAATTTTGATGAAACCTAAAAATTAATTTCAGTTGGTCTTTTTCAATTTACTTTTCATGTAGCTTGGGAAATGAGACCAATCTCCTCTCTTCTGATTGAAAAATTATTTTCCACTAAAACACACCAACACACTCAAAGCTATGAGAAGGCCAGAGGCCATAGAGAGTCTGCATTGATGAATGGGGAATGAAGGAACCAAGAGCATCACGAAACAAGGCAGCCCCCATCCTTAACCTTCTTCAAGCCTAGTCCCCATTACCAGCAAGTAGAAAGACCAAGGGAAAGGTAACGAAGATGTCCATGGCACTGCGGTCTCCGAGGCCAGCCTCACGTGCACAATCTTTGCTTCTCCAGATAACAAAGGTCTGACACTGTGAGGTCACGCTTCCAAAATACTGAGAGTAAATATGAAAGCACACCTGAGCATATATTGAAATGGAGACAAGGAAAATCCAAAGCACGGAGAATAAATTAGACCCTGTCCCTGCAGTTTAATCAACTACTCACTTAAACTTATCTGTAAGTAATGTCAGATGAAGCATTTTTAAACATTCAGCACAGGAATTTCTTGTAGATGCCCAAAAACATCAACAATTCTGAAAAAGGTTTGGTAATAATTCATCTTCAAAGGAGCACAAAAAGTGATCCGAAGCTCTCTCCGTGTTAACTTTTTTAAACTACTTTATTGAGATGGAATTTGTACAAAATAAAATTCATCCATTTTTTTTTTAAGATTTTATTTATTTATTTGTCAGAGAGAGAAAGCACAAGCACAGGGAGCAGCAGGCAGAGGGAGAAGCAGGCTCCCTGTTCAGCAAGGAGCCCAGTGCAGGACTCGATCCTAGGACCGTGGGATCACGACCTGAGCCAAAGGCAGACGCTTAACCGACTGAGCCACCCACGTGCCCCATAAATTATCCATTTTTAAGTACACATTTGATAAGTTTGGGCAAATGTATATAGTTGTATAACCCACCACAATAAAGAAAGAGAACATTTGCATCACCCCAAAAAAGTTCCCTGATGTCTATTTTGTAGTCAAGCCCCCTTCCTCCATCCCAGGCCCCAGGCAATCACTGATCTGTTTTCTGTCCCTATAGTTTTGCCTTTTCTAGAATGTCATAGAAATAGAATCACGCAGTATAAGCCTGTGTCTGGGTTCTTTCACTTCGGATGGTTTTGAGATTCAGGCTTGTCGCCGTGTGATTCAGGTGTTTGTTCCTTTTCGTTGCCGAGCAGTATTCCATTCCTTCGCGTCACTCGTACAGTCTTCCTAGGAGCCCTAACAGGAGCTCTGCGCTCTCACTCCAAATGCTATTTCTTCGCTTTCCTTGAGTTAGTCCTCCAAAGAAATGTCAACATGGCTTTGGCTGGTCACTTGACTCCTCTCAGGAGGGCCATGCTGGGCAAGTCGACAAGAATTTAAGGAAAGGGTTGGAAAGACTACGTAAGCTGAGGAAAAGAAGCCAGAATGAGAAGCCAACACGCTGATGAAATCTCTTATGTATAAAAGATTAGATCGACACTAAGTTAGAGAAGGTCGTTGCCCCACTTACTGATTGATCAGTATTTCTACTGATACACCCGACGGATCGCCAGCCATCCACTGTGAAGGGCACATAAGCCACCCCCCATGGTACTTGATGAGTCAGGATCTTCAGGTGTTTCGCATGAGTGAATTTTCAGATAACTGAAATTTATCTTATTAAGTGCCGTTAAGTACTAATTAAGTACTAAAAAGGTACTAATTCCATGCCTTATTAAACAGAGTCTACCGAACATAATTAAACGTTTACTTGATGATGCAGAATCATCATTACAAACAGTTCGACTATCGTGCTGAGCTCTTAAACAGAGATGTTCTCAGGGCTTACCAAGTTTGGCAGACTTGTGTCTTCCTATTCTAAACAGCCCAAGACAATTGTCATGTTTAAATAGAACTTTCCATCTTCTTCTGAAAATATTACCTGGCAGTCTTGATACTATTACTATGTTCTTGCTGCTAACCTAACTAGTGTTTTCCCTTAAAAAATTAATCATAAAACCTTTCCATGATTCAGAAAAGCTTAGAGAGTATCCAAATACCTTCCGACTTAGAAACTGTTCACAAGTAATCTTTCTTTCAGATCATTTTTCTTCTACTAGTAAAAATATACATATAATTTTTTACACTCTAAAAACAGTTCGGCTGTGTTCCAAGGCATTTGGGAAATAGAGAAAAGAAATCACGCATCATCTACTATTTCAACCACCAGTCTTCACATTTTGGTGAATTTCCTGCTTTTCTTTCTTCCTGTGCAACTGGGTTTCCCAAATATTTGGGAGGACACATATAATTTGGAATGCTACTTTTAGGACCACATCTTATCAAATGTGTTTCTTTAATTGGCTACATAACCACCATTTTCTGGAGGCTGCACCACAGAGCGAGTGAACATACCAGCCGTAGTGCCAATCCCATCTCATCATTCCTCATTTAGGATATTTCCAATTCCCTGCTACTGTAAGACTTCAGAGAACAATTTATGCATAAAATCTAACTTCATGACTTTCCATCTTCTCAGAAAGCAGCCCTGAGTATTATATGACTAGAGAGTAACTCCTTGGTATCATCAAGGTGAAGTCTAAGAAACAGTTTCCCTCATTAACTCATCCATTCACCTCTTCATTCTTTTAAACACTTACCAGGGCGATGAAAATTATTCCAGATTCCTGCCACTCGTCTTAATCGGTGGTGGAAGAACGGTCTCAGGACTGTTTGTGGGGCAGCTGAGTGGCTCAGTCAGTTAAGCTTCCAACTCTTGATTTCGGCTCAGGTCATGATCTCAGGGTCATGAGATCAAGCCCCGCGTCGGGCTCTGTGCTTACTGTGGAGTCTGCTGGAGAGTCTCTCTCCCTCTCTTTCTGCCCCTCCCCCTCGTCCTCTCTCCTTCTCTCTCTCAAATAAACAAACCTTAAAAAAAAAAAAGAACTGTTTGTGTCATTTGGCCTTTTAAGTTTAATAATAAAAGATTGGCTAATAACAATGCATTGTAAAACCTTCAGAAGGGGAATGTTTGGTGGACCATTTGTTTTGTGTGTGTGTTTGTGTGTCTGTGTGTGTGTCTGTGTGTGTGTGTGTGGCAGTTTTAAGTTATTGGTTTTTAAAATTAGTACTTTTTAATGGAAACAAACTGAACAAAAATCTGTCACAGAATTTTGAGATCCATTAAAACAAAAGTTTAATGAGGATAAAACAAAAACAAAAACCATTTACCAAGTTTCTACTTGATGTTGGAGATCTTTTTTTTTTTTTAAAGATTTTATTTATTTATTTGACAGAGGGAGAGAGATCACAAGTAGGCAGAGAGGCAGGCAGAGAGAGAGGGGGAAGCAGGCTCCCCGCTGAGCAGAGAGCCTGATGCGGGGCTCGATCCCAGGACCCTGAGATCATGACCTGAGCCGAAGGCAGAGGCTTTAACCCACTGAGCCACCCAGGCGCCTCTGGAGATCTTTTTTTAGTCTACGTTAAAAAAGAATCAGACATGGTCCCTGCCTTCCGGAAGTTCACCAGCTGGCTGTGGGGACAAACTCAGGCACTGGAACAATCAGAGAGCAGCGAAGGAACAAGGCACGAGTCACAGACGTGCTGCTAAGCTGCACCGTACTGACGCTAGATGCATCATGGAGTCTGTGGGAGGAAACTTCCCCTGGCGGACACGGTCAGAGAGGGACAGGTAAGCGGCCTGAAGGGCAGGTAAGGTTGTCCCATCCCTCACACTGGCTTCAGTGTATATATACTGTGCTGAGATTAATGAAAAGATAATAGCCAAATCTTTTCTCCTAATCCAAAGTCAGGCATAGCAAAAATGACAACTTTTTCTTTCCTGGCATTAGTCACCATTTGTGGTGAAGGAATCAAGACCTTTCTTGTGGGATCAGGGAGCACTCACACAGGAGCTGGGCCGTGCTCCCTAGGAACAGCCTCCTCACCCCAGCTCAAGCTCCTGTATTTTAGCCACCTGGACGAGACCACCACATCCCCTTTCTTGCCCTGTCAACAAATACATGAAGAGCCTTTTTTTTTTTCTTAATAATGCTTCATCAGACTGGAAATAGTGCCAAAGAGGTGTGTCACCAGGGTCAGGAAAAATGTCCATGGAGAAAGAAAGGGCAGTAGTTCATCTATTTTTTTTTTTTTTCTCTGAAGGTCAAATGTGAACAGGCTGGCTCAAAGGTCCCTACCCCACCCAAGTCTCTCCAACATACGGGGCCTTGTCTCTGTGCTCTATGGCAAGCCCTCCTTGGCATGCCCCTCATTGGAGAATTTCTCAGTGCAGGAAATTGGGAGAAAAATCTAGTTGGTAAGAGTGGAAATAAAGAAGTAACGGGAAAGCCTGAACCTGTGGGTTCAGGTAAATTCCTGCACAAGCGACATTTTTCTTCCATTTGAACCAGTGGGAAAGAAAAAAGTTCACGTATCTTTAAACCTGGGATTTGTCTCAACAAATGTATTTGCTGAAGCATCCGATATGGCAATGAGCTAAAGAATTACTAGATAATTCACTTGTTCTTAACAGTCATCTTGTTTTCTTCACACTGTCAATTTTCTTCTTTCCCTCTCTTCCCTACACACCAGAGAAGTCTGAATGTTGACTGGAAAAGCACCTTCTGGCAGCACCCTCAGCACTAACACCAGAGCAAACACAGCACCCACGTGGTCTCAAGAGACCTTGCGCTGGTGGCTATGCCACCTCTCTGGCCTTGCCAGGAGTCCGCAAGGAATGTTCCCTGGCCCCTTCAGTATAGGTCTTCAGCTTCCTCAAGGAACATCTAGACTCTTCCGGAAAGCAGCCAAAGAACTGAGTAAGCAGAATGAGTGTTACACAAAGGGGACACGGTCACCCCACCTGGCGGAACGGCAGGTCTGGAAACTGTAGAGGGTGATGCTTGCGTGTGGACGAGCACCCCAGGAAGAGCAAGCGAGGTGAGCAAAGAGAGTGAGACACAGCCGAGGAGCTGCTAACAATGTGGCACAGCTGGCCTGCCAGAGTTGCTCCCACATTTGGATTTCACAAAGCAGGACTTAAAGACAAGTCAGGGCTCCTGGGTGACTCAGTCAGTTAGGCATCTGCCTTCGGCTCGGGTCATGATCCCGGGGGCCTGGGATCGAATCCCACTTCGGAAGCCTGCATCTCCCTCTACCTGCCTCTCTCCTTTCTCTCTCTCACTCTGACAAATAAATAAATAAAATCTTAAAAAAATAAAAATAAAGGGGCGCCTGGGTGGCTCAGTGGGTTAAAGCCTCTGTCTTCGGCTCAGGTCATGATCTCAGGGTCCTGGGATCGAGCCCCACATCGGGCTCTCTGCTCAGCAGGGAACCTGCTTATCCCTCTCCCTCTGCCTGCCTCTCTGCCTACTTGTGATCTCTCTCTCTCTGTCAAATAAATAAATAAAATCTTTAAAAAAAAAAATAAATAAATAAAATAAAATAAATAAAAATAATAACAAGTAATACACCGAAGAAGAGTCCAGAAAGAAAGCTATCTACTCTTACCATCTTCATTTCATAAAAGAAATAAGGGTTAGTGCCCACTCCCACCAAATGACATCATCTCAGAATAAAGAACGCAAATGACACACTTAACTTGAAGAGAGAGTGTCTCTGTATTTTTCTCCTCATTTTGCTGCAGACCAGTGGAAATGGGTGTCATGAGCTGGCAAAGACCTGCACATTTGGGTGACATTACTACAGAGCTCAGGGTGGCCTTTCCCCTCCTTAGAGACAAATAAGCTTTCTCAAGGTTCAGAGCTGAAAGAGATGAGGAGGCGCCCGGGTAGGGTCGGGAAGGATGCCTGTGTGACCGTAAGGGCACACGTTTCTCTTGCCACAGACCCCCTGCCACGGCCTGGTGTGTGAAATATACTCATAAACTATTTTAAATCACAGTGCATAGATTCAATATAAGGAGGCATTAAAAATTTCATGTACAAAGAATTTGTATTAGAAGTAAAAATGTTTAAGTTGTAAGGCTAATGGAAAAAGATTGATATGAATTACACATAATAATTTAATGAATCATGTAAACAAAGACTGAAAGGAAATACTTCCAAATGTTAACAGCCATAGCCCTGGGAGGGGACGTTATGAATGTGCTTTTTCTGTATCTCCTAAATTTTCTGTAATTTATGTTCACAGTTTTCAGTATCTTCTTCATTTTCTACAATACTTTTAAAACTGAGGATAAAATATTTTTACTTTTACAAGTTTTTACAATATTTTACTTTTACAACTTAATTTTTTAGAAACCTTGCATTTTGAAATTGTTATAAATTAGCCACAATTCAGTAAAGGTTTCGCAGTAGTACTCATTACCAGCAAAAAACAAAACAAAGAACTGCGGCTCATGTTGACCTATACTTACTAATTATTCTTTCTGTTTTAGAATATCTATCACATTATCATTTAACTCATTGATTTCCCAAAACAAATCAGTAGGTTCATGTCTTTTTTTTTTTTTTTTTTTAGATTTTACTTATTTACTTGACAAAGAGAGACACAGTGAAAGGGGGAACACAAGCAGGGGGAGTGGGAGAGGGAGAAGCAGGCTCCTCACTGAGCAGGGAGCCTGATGTTGGGCTCGATCCCAGGACCCTGGGATCATAACCTGAGCCAAAGGCAGATGCTTAATGACTGAGCCACCCAGGAGCCCCTGGCTCTAATATATTTTTTTTAACATCTTAATTTTATTTTATTTTTTTCAGTGTTCCAAGATTCATTGTTTATGTGCCACACCCAGTGCTCCATGCAATACGTGCCCTCCTTAATACCCACCACCAGGCTCACGCATCTCCCCACTCTCCTCCCAGCAGGTTCATGTCTTTATGAAGTTTCATTCTGACATGAAGAAGGAGTTTCAATTTGACTTAATTATTTCATCACTTAGAAGTAAAATCTAGCCAGATCTGTTGATTAATCAGATGTTCTCTTTCACCTACACACAAAAAGGCTACAGGTCAGCTAATGATAAATAGGTTCAAAGGAAATGAATTAGCTTTGATGAATTCACAACAGAGTTATCAGACCTCTTCCGTGTAGGATTTGTAGGATTTTCCCACACTTGACCACATCTCTCCTACAATTTTACTAAGATTCATCCAAATACCTAAAAGTTCTATATTTGGTATAAAGTCCCCAAAGTAGGAACCCTCAAAATGGCTTGCTTTATTACTCATGAAACCTTGAGTCTAGTTCCTGGTATAAGTTGACCCTCTGATCCACAGATAACCCATCCACCAGTTACCCACTATACTAACCACCTGTTAGCATATCCTTTTCTCTCCCAAGTGTCACTGCTGTTATTAAATGCTTACTCCATGCAAGACATTGTATTAGTTTCTTCTACCTCCCAATGACTCAGAGAGGGGGGGAAATCAAAGACAACATAAGTAAAATAAATCTTGATTTAGTCTTCCTTTATAAAAGAGAGAGATAAAAAATTTTATTTGGGAAATATAAGAATAACAAGAGTAATGTGGCAAGTTAATGAAGAACAATAGTTGGGGGAGCAGTGCCTGGAGAAGGGGTTACAGATACGGGAAAAGGATTTGGAAGGTCAAAGGTGTGAAAAGGGGAGATCATGAGAAAAAGGACAGAGGAAGCACAAAAAAGATACACAGATAAACAAACACAGATATACAAAGATAACCAAATAAAAAGTTTTTCAGTACTATTATGACAATGTTTTTTAAACCTGTATAAATCTGTGTTGCATTTTCACAACCACAGGCACATAGCTGGGTAGGTAGTTCTAGGCAAAATTTTTTAAATTTATATCATATAAACCTTTGTTGAGCTATGGCTAATTTCCAACTTCCAGAGGCCAATTTCCAGTTTATGACAATTTTCCCCTTGATTCAGAAGCAAAGACAAAGAAAAATGCTTGGGCAGAGAACAGCCTGGGATTGTCTCCAACCAAATGACAGCCTGGGATTGCCTCGCCAGCAGTCCCACCCCCACCCCCCAGTGAAACAAAAGAGAAGGAAAACCAACCTACTGCACAAGTCTTTGCTCCCCTTCTCCACTTCCCTCTCCCATGTTCCCCGAGTCCCACAAAGCACTAGTCCCTGGAAGCCTGCAGCCTGCTCTTCCCACGCAGTCACTGGTGCGGAAACGTCCGCCTTCACCTTTAGACTTCCCTCTTCCTTCTAGACCCTGTTCAAAGGTCACCCTTAAGTTTGGCTGTCTTCCGGGGACTACCCTCACCTATGCTCCAGCCCTTCCCACTCACCTCCACTGCAGCCCCATGAGCAGTGTGGGGCCACCAATAACCCCCAAAGAGACCTTGGTATGCTCATCTTTGAGCATAGTTCCCAACACAATATTGGCCAGGAATAGCCTCTTAGAAAATGTTTGCTGAAAAAAAAAATTAATTAAATGGAAGAATCTGTCTCTTCTGTAAACAAATTAAGCCTAGACTAAAAGCATCCTTTTTACACTAAAAAAAAAAAACAAAAACAAAAGAAGTAACAATTTTTTAAAAGGTTCTCTTCCTAAACTCTATGTTCAGATCATGATCTAAAAAAGAGAGAAAAAAGAAAGAAAGAAATTATTTAATTTTTTCTGTTGGGGAAATTTTCATCATTAATATCCAGATTGTAGCTTTTTTTCAATCATAATAAAAGGCAAGGGCAAAAAAAAAAAAAAAAAGAAAGAAAGAGAGGGCGAGAAAGAAAGAAAGAGAGAGAGAGACAGGTCAATTCTAGATGAAGATACCAGGAGATTGTCTAAGGCAAACCTGGGCCATCATAATCTCCATTCTGACCCTATCTTTACCCGCCAAAGCCACACTGAACAAATGGATTCCCTCTTCCTCGACAGGCCTCCTCTTATGTGGAGCTCTGTTCTCTTCACCAAGCTAAGCATTATGACCATATTCTCTTCCTCATTCAAGGTCTCCCGAGCCTTCACTTTTGGACAGCCCTTCTCCAGAGACCTATTTCACTAAATGAGACAAGCAGAATTGATGTGGTCTAGCAATGACCATGGTGAGGTGAGCACTCACCGTAATCAGGATGCGATCCCTCTATTAAGTCGGCTTTTGGAGGTCTGCAACAATGTGGGCTCAGGCTGAGTTTCTGAGGAAGTGAAAGCCCAAAACTGCTTTTGCACAGCATGGATCCTCTCCTCCCACCCCCCACATTCACCTTCCCTATATTTCCCCTGGAATAATCAATGTGAGAATCTAAAAGAAGTCCCCATCAAAATTTACTATGAAAAATCCAAGGAGAACATTGGGAAATGCTGAGAATTCTAAGCATCTGGTCCTTTCATGATGGGATGAAGGAAGTCTATGAATGACAGCCCCTACCATAGGCTTCTAAGGTTTGGGGGTCTGTTATCCTGCTTGACCTCCCTCCACTCATGAGGATATCTGGCTTGTATAAGGGAGAATCTGCAAAGTACAGATGAGTTTTTGCTACAAGCCCACAAGAGAGCTGTCTAACAACAGAATGGACCAGAATGGACCTGAGAAGAATTAACGTGCCCTTAATCATCACAATGTTTAGGGCCGCCTGGCTGGCTCAGAGGAGCACGTGACTCTTGATCTTAGGGTTTCAAGTCTGAGCCCCATGTTGTGTGTAGAGATCACTTAAAAATGAAATATTAAAAAAATCATCACAGTGTTTAAGCACAGCAGTGGGCCATTTGTCGGGATTCTTATAGAAGAAATCCTGGGTGGGGTTGCTGCATGAGTTTGAGACCTCTAAAGACCCTTCCAATAATTATAGAGCCTCTTCAAGATCTTTGAGCAAACTTAACCTCATTTCCAATACTCTGGTGCCCCGGAGTAAGCGCAGGACTCAAACATTCACTCAACAATCAACCAACGACCCAAACCACATTTACTGAGGATCTCCCAGATGCCTGTTGTTGTCTATACAGGTGAAAATGAATCCCGTTCACTGCCCTATCCAATTGCATCCTTTACTATTCTGCTTGTACCTTATTAGTCGATCATTGAGCAACTTTAGGAAGTTGATGACAATATTAAACCATTACTTAGGACCTGCCATTCCCACCTATAGTTTATTAGTACTTAATAATTTCCCAATTTCAAATTTTCTGTAACACCAATGACCCCAAATATATTCAGTTTCTGACTAAGGTGAAGCCTACATAGTGAAATAAAAAATTGTGTTCCTATGATAGAAAAGAATGGCCTTTTCTCCCCAAAGGAAATTATATTCAAAATAGGCAAAACATACTAGGGAGAACAAGAGCCAAAACATTAAAAAAAGAAAGAGCTTAGAAGCAGATACAGTAATCTATTTGCAACTGCTATCTGCCCTTGTTCAAGAAAACTAAAAATAAAATTGGCCTGTGGTTTACTAAATTTGGTTGCAAGTACTTTTCCCACCAAACCACTCGGCAATCACATCAATCACTAATAAAAATGACTGGGAGGGGGACGGAAGAGAGGCTATAGTAAAAATATACTGCATAGTTTCTGGAATGGATGATGAAACAGAATCACTTCTTGTTTCAACTATTTTAGCACCTTCTCATTTTACTCAATTTCAGGCCCATTAAAGGGACCAGGCAGTTGGGCAGAATACCAGGAGAACTCATTTTGAGAGAAGATTACAACCCGCCCCAGTAATAAACTGTCTTCAGTTACTGTACACATCAGTCAAACCGAATAATTCACTGTGGGTTTAACTCATTCTGTAGGACTCCGGAATCATGCATCACTCTTCTGAGAGAGGTGCGAGTCCATTAATTACCAAAATAAGCTGCCAGAGTCACACGGACTTCATTCTTCCTCTAGACAGTGTGTTTTAGTTTTGAGGCAAGAGGAGAAATTCAGATGGGAAATGAGCAATTTGGGAACCTCTTACAGCTCTTTGGCCCGAAGTAAGTAATCCTTTCTTCCTCTTTCAGAGTCAATCAGCAGAAGTTCTGAGCACAGAAAGCAGGGCTTGGCCACTCATGGCCACGCAGCAAGGAGAACCTCCACCCAAATCCCGAATTAGCACACCAAGAAATGACCTGGGCAAAGGAGACCAAGAGAAACAACCACATCCAGGTTGTGAGCGCCTAGAATGTGTTGTGTGTGTGTGTGCTTGTGTGTGTAACCACGGAACTACAAACATAAGCACCACTTCTGGAGGCTGTGCTAACATGATCCCTAGAACCCAGCTACCTGGGTTCAAATTCTCCCCCTGCCACTTACTGGTAGAAGACCTTGTGCACAGTAACTTGGCGATGCCTCAGCTTTTTGCTGTGACCATACAAGTGGCTGGGAGGTTAGGCAGGCTAACACAGGTAACGTCCAAAGCACAGGACCTAATACATACAGATGTACCCTTGACAGACACAGTATTCATTCAACCCAGATCGTAACTCGCTCTCACATGCTGGCGTTCTGTGGCTGCCAAGGGCTATGCAACAGTATGCTTAAATACCAAATCGCCTAAATTGTTCAGCTGCAGCCATTACTCCTTCACCAAGTCTTGTTTGTGAAAGGTCCTCTTGGCCCCGTTTCCTTTCTCAGGCATCAAGCGTCTGTTTTCCGCAGAATCTGAAAGTCACTGGGTCAAGGCTGTCAAGGCCCCTTTTCACACAGAGGAGTCAGTCAAAGACTGAGAACGCTCTGTGCGGTGGTGGTGGTGGTCGCCTGGCCAATTTCACGGGGAGTCACTTCGTGGCTTTGGCAGAGTCTGCCACTGTCTGCTGGAATAAATCTGGAGCCAAAATATGATTTGTCTATTTTGACTTGTGTACATTTTCGGAGTACAAGAGACTATTGATAAGGAATCTAAGTAAGAGGAAAAAATGTTTGTTGATTCCCCTGAAAGCACAAAATGTTCATTCAGTGAAGGGAGGTAGGCCATTCGCTCATTATAATTATGGATTAAGGCTATATCTTCTACAGCCGTGGTTCCCAAATAACCCCCCCCCCCCACCACAGTTTCTGCTCTAGTAGGTCAGGCGCGAGGGGACTCGGGGCTGAGAATTTGCAATTCTAGTACAGTCCCTGCAGATACTGATGCTGCTGGTCTGGGGATCACACTTTGAGAACCAGTGCATCACAGGTAGGAGTACCTCCCTCGCTGTAAGAAAGTTAAGTTCAGATCCCAGGCCAGAGCACACTACCATTCTCATCAGATACTTGTTGAATGAAGGTACGAGTGAACAAGCACATGAGTAAGTTCCCTTCCATCAAGACGTTTCCTGCATTTGTTTATATCAAAGCTACTGAACATGGTATGTAAATCAAGATGGCCTTCAATATCCTTCAAGCAACCACAGTGGATTTTAAACAGAAAAGATTATAGCGCACACGCACACACGCGCACACACATGCACACACATCCTGTGATGATCTGCTATATGTACCCCAACATCTATACTCTCCTTCCTCTTAATGATAGAAACCCTAGCATTGTCACTGAACAGAGTTGCCCATTTGCAAACTACACTTCTCTACCTCCCTGCAGCCAGGGTACCCAATGAGGACAAGTCCCTCTCTCCTTGGCTGAAGAGTAGACAGCTTCAACCTGGGATCTAGGACCATCTCTAAAGCAAAGGTAGGCAAACTTCTGTGAAGGCTCTGACAGCACGTTTTTTGGCTTTGCGGGCCGTAGGGTCTCTGTCGCAACTATTTGACTCTGCCATTGTAGCACAAAAGCAACCACAAACAAGATGAAAATAAAGATATATGGCTGTGTTCCAATAAAACTTTATTTATGGACATAAAATTTGAATTGTATATAATCTTCACATGTTAGAAAACATTTTTCCAACCATTTAAAAATGTGAAAACCATTCTTAGTATGTGAGCCACACAAAAACAGAGTACAGGCCAAATCTGGCCCATGGGCCATAATTTGCCAACCATGCCCTAGAGGATGATAGAGCAACAGCTGAGAAGGAAGCTGTCCTTAAAGAGCCTCATGGAGCAGAGGCACTCTCCACCCAAACCACAGTCTACTTCTGTTAACAACACGGAAAGAAGCTTCTACCCTCTCTGAGCAATGGCACTTCAGGGTCCCCATTAAGAAAGCCTAGCGTGTAACTACAGAGCATGCGACTCCATATATAAAATCATATTTTGGTGTGAGATAGTCTGAGATATTAGGACTGTTCAAAATGAACAAAAAGTTAAAGAAATGGAAGAATCCAAAAAAAAAAAAAAAAAAAGAAATGGAAGAATCCTTTTTTTGAAATCCCTGATGTAAGTTTCAATTCCACGTTCCTTGGTAATCTTCTTTTATATATATATATATATATTTTAAGATTTTATTTATTTATTTGACAGAGAGAGAGAGATCACAAGTAGGCAGAGAGGCAGGCAGAGAGACAGGGGGAAGCAGGCTCCCCACTGAGCAGAGAGCCCGATGCAGGGCTCGATCCCAGGACCCTGAGATCATGACCTGAGCTGAAGGCAGAGACTTTAACCCACTGAGCCACCCAGGCACCCCTCTTGGTAATCTTCTAAGGTGGCAGAACAGACAGGGGTCAACGTCAATCATGATGGCTACAACAGAGACTGCCTGATGTCTACTCTCTCCTTATTACTTCATAACTGAACCCTAGAGAATGGATCCTGCAGAAGGATCACACTTCTCAGCCTCCCCAAGCTTAGGTGGGAGTGGTAACCTTGGGCCTAGGAGAAAGGAGGGCACAATGGACACGTATGTGCACACACCTGCGTGTACACTCACACACACACACACACACCCTTCCTAACAGTGTCCAGGTCTGTCCCCAAAACCACAGCTCATGAAGGACCAAGAGGAGATAAACAGGCAAACAGGTCTCTCCCTCCCCATCCAGGTCAATAAGCTACCTCCCACTGGTGGCCAGTGTAATGTACGCATAGCATAGGGCTTCCCAGAAAGCTCTTTGGCCTTCCTCTAAGCCTGGAAATCAGGGAGCCTTAACTAAGAGCTCTGGGACCATGAGGTAAAGAGGAAGAGAATGGTAGGCAAACTTCTGTTTGATCTCAGTTGGCATGAACATCCTGGGTCACCACAGAAGAGCAACAAGCTAAATCCAGAAATCTTTTACCTAAGCTACTGTGGTCAGGTGGCCCCAAGTTCGATCCTCTTTGAACAACTAAATAAAGATAACAGCCACATCAGTGCAGTGCACAACTCAGAGACAGAATTCTCAGCTATAAAGGAGCAACAATCACAGGCTCAAGGTGATGTCTTCTAGGGGGATTCTGGGAAAGCCAGTTTTGCCTGGAGATCCCCTTACCATTGGTTCACTCTGATCCTATTATACCTCCCAACTGGTCCTCTGTACATGCGGCCCTCCCGTTGCCTGCAGCCCAGCATTCAGTCTGACGTGGACTCGGAATTAGGCCTAGTGACGTCGAGCACTCAAAGAGATAGCAAGGAACCTCGCTTCTCATTTTGGCTCTCCATGAATGGCTGACAGCCAGTCAGCTGGTCAGAGCATCTCGAGGTACCAATCTGGGCTCTGGGCCCAGGACGCAACAGTGCTCTCGACTGAGTCCCTGCTTCAGGAAGCTCACATCCTGATGAAGAAGACAGAGAATAGACGAACAAATACATAAGTAATAGGATTCCAACAGAGGCCAGGCCTGGGTAGAGCTGTAACCGGGTAACGTGATACCGTGAGGAGGGGGTGCGGGCTGCTTGGCTGGCTGAGGTAGAAAGGAAGCCTCTGAGCCGATGCTCCCGGAGGGATAAGGAGCCCAGTAAGGGTGGCTGGCAGGGGTGGGGGTGGCGAGCCCTGTGAGCCCATGTCACTCTTCCCAGTCCTGTTATCCTGGATATTGCATGCAAACTAGAGTCTAGTGTGTCAGACTTCACTCCTAGCGCCTAAACAGTTTTTAAAATTTTTTACCCAATTTTTAGCCCTCATATTCCTCATTCATAAAAACATACATAATTAATTAGGGATTTAAAAGTTCTTTTCCCTTAGCCTATGATCTTTTAAAAGCAGCTACTTCAGTTTTGTTCATGATAGCAAAAAGAACTTAACAGAGATGGATGACACTGCCCCCCAAGGCGGTGAAAACTGGGATGGGGCTGTGGAATCCCCTTCTCTCTTTACACACAAAGCACAGGTATGCATACAGTCCAGAACCTCCCAGTATGTTTGTAGTATGAAAAGTTCATGGGTGGGGGCGATAGGAAACGTCTACAATAGTTCCTGGGGAGGGGCTTAATGAAAAAAGGGTTGAAAGGGGTGCCTGGGTGGCTCAGTGGGTTAAAGCCTCTGCCTTCAGCTCAGGTCACGATCTCAGGGTCCTGGGATCGAGCCCCGCATCGGGCTCTCTGCTCACCAGGGAGCCTGCTTCCCCCTCTCTCTCTGTCTGCCTCTCTGTCTACTTGTGATCTCTCTCTCTCTGTGTCAAATAAATAAATAAAATCTTTAAAAAAAAAAGGGTTGAGAAACACTGATTTGCATAAATGCCTCATCTGAAACATAATAGAGACTGAACCCCCACTGTCATTCTCTATCCCCTCATTCTTTTTTTTTTTAAGATTTTATTTATTTGACGGAGAGACAGAGAGAGGGCACAAGGAGGCAGAGTGGCAGGCAGAGGGAGAGGGAGAAGTAGGCTCCCTGCTGAACAGAGAGCCCAATGCGGGGCTCGATCCCAGGACCCTGGGATCATGACCTGAGCAGAAGGCAGACGCCTAACCCACTGAGCCACCTAGACGTCCCACTATCCCCTCATTCTGCTTCACTGTTCTTTCTAGCACTTACCACTAGCTAACATGACATGTTCTTTGCTGCTGCTTATCTGCCCCTCGCCCCCCATCTAGAATGTAGGCTCCACGAGAGTTGAGGCTTTGCTCCCTGCTGCGTCTGCAGCACTTGGAATAGTGCAGGCACAGGGCGGTGCAGGTGCAGTGGTTGTGTGAAAGTAGGCTGTTGGCTTACATGGCCTCAAAGGCTCCTCCTGCTGTCAAGTTCTGTGATTCTAAGATGCCCTTAATAGCACTGTCAGCCACGAAACCTCATTTTTGATCCATCCCAGGAGGCCATTCCTTGCATACCAAAAGCATCGCATGAGAAGGTGGCCTCCTTTATGCTTCCCCCCCCCCAGGACCAGCTGTGTTTTAGGAAGGCTGCCATGTATTTATCAAAGCAGCTCCACGGTCAGAAACTTCAGTGCAACAGAACCTCATGCTGCCTCAGGTGGTGATGAGCAGACTACAGCATTTCTGAAATTGTCAACAAGATACGGACCTTTCTGATTCACACCCAGCTTCTAACCATCAAGAGGGGGGTAGTACCTCTTCTTGGCCTTTGCCTAAGATCAAGTGAAGAGGGAGGTGGTGAACCGTTTAGGAGTTTTTCTTGGAGCAGAAAATTTCTTGAGTTGTCTATCTGCAGCAAGAGGCCGAACTACAGCATCTTTAGACCTAAGGGAAACCTCACGAAGCATCCATTCCTGCTGTCTTGTAGCTCTAGATCTCAAAGCCCAACTTTGAACTGTGGTTGCTTTCAGTGAGTGACAGAGGGCAAGTTATTTATCTGCGCGGTAGCTCATCTCTTTCATCTGTAAACTGGGAATAGTAATAGGTGTACCCTATAGGTCAATTAATTCACGTAAAGGACTCAGAACCATGGTAACGCCTAGTACACTATAGGCACTCAACAAATATTAGCCACTATCACTGCAATTAGCATTTTGGTTCTCAGTTCTTTTAAACTTGAAAAATCTTTTAATCTAAGAAAAGAACACCCCAAGTCTCTGTATGAAGGAGATTAAAACTACTATGCAGTTCTATAGAAATCCTAGAGCCCCAAGAAGCACTCCTGGAAAACCAGTGATTAAGCTCTATACAAATATTTTACTCCCCAAGAAATAGAGACTCAAGGTTGACGTGACCAGTCAAAGTCACACTAGAACTCCAGTCTCAACTACGGACCCCTGTTGTGCCATGTTCCCAAGTGCTCCCCATTATCAAGGAAGTACAGAATGTGTGTGCTAATGGGACTTTACCACTGTCATAGGAATGAGAGAGGTCATGGGTGACATGCAGAAACAGACTGCAGAAAGCAGTGCACTTGACCTTCAGAGAGAATCATGGAAGTTGACCACAGCCCACGTACAAAGCAGAAAGTCCTTCCATGGAATCCCTAACAGAGGCTAATACTTCCAGAGAACCACTGCTTTTCCCAATGGCCTTTGCTAGTGACTAGCTTTCAGTAGCCAGAATTAGAGCAGTCAATAGCTATCCTTTATTCCTAAGGACCCCACCATTCCGGGGCAGTATGGTGAAGACTCTGGAGTTCAGCAGGCCTGCCTGTGTAATCTTGACAGTTACTTACCCTGCTTAAGGTTCAATGTCTTGACCTACAAATACAGACAATAGCACCCCCCTCCCGGCCTTCCTGGAAGAGTCAAACGAGAGAATACATTCAATTGTGTTTCACAGTCCTTAGGTGGACTCAGTATTCCTATGGTTGGAGCTCAATATATTATAAATCCTATAATTATAACCACTCACTCTTTCCCCATTTGACTACTAGAATATATATTAGCTAATCAATAAAAGCAAAATTTCTCAAAAGCAAACTTCCTTGTCAGTCCAGGGTGGGATCCTGCCAGCCATCCACCCAAATTAGGCCCTCCCATACTCCACAGTAAGAATTCTCATTAGGGGGGGCGCCTGGGTGGCTCAGTGGGTTAAAGCCTCTGCCTTCCACTCAGGTCATGATCTCGGGGTCCTGGGATCGAGCCCCGCATCGGGCTCTCTGCTCAGCAGGGAGCCTGCTTCCTCCATTCTCTCTGCCTGCCTCTCTGCCTAGCTGTGATCTCTCTCTCTGTCAAATAAATAAATAAAATCTTTAAAAAAAAAAAAAAGAATTCTCATTAGGCCTCACTGGGGGTACACGTGGCAGGGCCTCTGCAGCTACAGGTGGCCAAGCAATTAAGTTCTCGCCAGTGGAAGAGGGTGGAATCACGGTTACCCCTGAAGGCCTTGGCCATAGCACATTGTATGTGCAATCCTCCACACTCTTTTCCTTTCTCCCAAAATGAATACAAAGGTTCATCCTCAGGGAAGGACCCTAGGGAACTCAGCCTGTACCATATGGAAGAGGAGTAGACTTTGGGAGAGCAGAGACATGAGATGGACTGAACCTGAAGGCCTGAATGATGGCATGGAGCTGAGTAGCCTGCCTCACTGCCCTGGATCCTTACGGGAAAGAGAAATTTCCTGGACCTTTCATCTATGCAATGTTGGGCCTGTTTGTTATGATAGCTGAGTCTTCTATCCTGGCGCGTCCACTCCTTGGGAGAAATGACTGAGCTGAAAATTTATAACACTTTTGAACAAGCTGATGATAAAAATCACAGACACAATCTGAGAGCCAACTCATGGGTTAGGACAGGAGTTAGACTATGCCAACAAAAATTTTTTTTAAATGCCCTTTAAATCTTGTAGATACACCATGAAGATCAGCCTGCAGACTGTTTTCAACTCCTCTGATACAACAAAGAAGCCACAGCTTCCTTGAGTGTGTAGAAAGTGCCTGATTAAAGGCAAAGCATGGAACTAACTCAACGCCTTCAAATTCCTATGGTTTCAAAGTCTTTATTTCCAGGCAAAATGTGAAAGTGAAAAAAAAAAAAAATGACTAACTCTGTTTTTAGGAACAATCTAATCTGGTCCTTGGAGCTGAAGGCTTCACGGTAGAGGATACTTGTTTGGATACAATCCGGTGGATATCAGTTTACGTTCCTACATCATAAACTGGTGCGATTGCAGAATGGGGACACAGAGATGAAACACAGAGCCATGAATCATGCCTTTTGGAGGCTCACAATCTAGTGAGGAGACACAGACATTCTGAAAGAACAGTAACAGAATGCCGTCTGTCGTACCCGTTATACCACATAATACTAAAGCATTACAGCACCAGCTCAGTATTTATTAAATGTTTCACGCGTGCCGGGCACCGCGCTAGGACTCACCACTCACTTAACCCCCCTAACAGCTCTATATCATGGATATCACATGTCTCACTTTGTAAATGAGAAAATTATACTTTAGTAAGTTGCCCAAAGTCACAGAGCAGCTCACCCAGAACCTGGGGTGTCTGGTCCCAGGGACCACTCCCTCAGCCACCAGAAGGTGTGATGTACAGTGGCGGGAAAGGAGGTTTCCAACTGGCAGGTGAGCCCTGTTCCATCCTCTGGGGCGCTGGCTCGGCACTGGGGGAAGAGAAGGGTCGTAAGATTCAGCCCAGAAGGCAGTCCCAAAGCTTCTCTGGAAGCTCTCTGTGCTGGGAAAGGGCGTCAGTTCTCAGCCTCATCAAACAGCTCAGGAACTTATAAGACAGGCACATAAACGACCCAAATTAAAGTATTTGGATTTTTTTCTTTTTCTTTTTTTTTAAAGATTTTATTTATTTATTTATTTGACAAAGAGAGATCACAAGTAGGCAGAGAGGCAGGCAGAGAGAGAGGGGGAAGCAGGCTCCCCACCGAGCAGAGAGCCCGATGCGGGGCTCAATCCCAGGACCCTGAGATCATGACCTGGGCCAAAGGCAGTGGCTTAACCCACTGAGCCACCCAGGTGCCCCCTTTTTTTTTCTTTGAGACAAAGGGAGAGGGACAGAGAGAATCTTAAGCCGGCTCCATGCCCAGCACAGAGCCCCACACAAGGCTCAGTCTCACAACCCTGAGATCATGACCTGAGCCAAAATCAACAGTCAGACACTTAACTGACTGAGCCACCCAGGTGCCTCTAAAGTCTTTGGATTCTTGCATAACCTCAGAATGGAAAAGGTTTATCCCTAACCAGAGAAGGAGACTCCCCTGTTTTTTGTCACTAAGGAGAAACCATTTTAACAGCTTTTACTTTCTTTTTTTTAATTTCTTTAAAAAAAATTTTAAGTAGGCTCCATACCCTACGTAGGGCTTGAACTCATAATCCTGACATTAAGAGCCACATGCTCTATCAACTGAGCCAGCCAGGTACCCCTACTTTTACTTTCTTTAAGTCTTGATTTCCCTGTGTGAAACATTTCTTCATTCCTTATTGGGGAGTCCCAATGTATGCTTCCCACATTCTCTAGGGAAGTGTAGGGACAGCAATCTCATGTTTATACAGTATTATAATCATTTTAGGGGAAATTTAAATTTCTGTATTAAATTTCAAATCCCTTTGGATGCTTTCTATTTCTAATAAACAGTATCTGTGATAATGGATCACGGTTTGCTCACATCTCCCCCGACCCCTCTTGCTCTATCACTTCTGTGCTTGGCCCCATGACTTGATTTGGCTAAAGGAACGTTACGGACATGACATGAATACAGACCTTTAAATGAGCTTCATGGTTTGGTGTGGCCCTTGTGCTCCCGTGGTCCGCCATGAGAAAAGCATGCCCCTAGTAGCTGCTGGCCCTTCAGCTGGTCCCAAAATGAACACATGTCAGCTGACCTGTGCCCAGCCTGCATAGGATCAGTACCAGCAGTCCGAAGCAGAGCCACCCAGCTGAATCACCTCGCACACCAGAGAGCATGGGAATAATTGCTTACTGTTGAGAGCCAGTGAGTTTTGGGATAGTTTGTTATGCTATATTACTGTGGCGGTAGCTGACTAATGGCATCATCATTGTATATCAACTGGAAAGGCTAAACTACAGGTACAAATCTATGTATTTCTGGGTAAAGCATACTGTGTGATTATTCCCATGGACTGCATAGGCATCCTGTCACCCAAAACACACCATTTCTCAATTACTTGAAAAAAGATACTGGCAGGTTAGAATGTAGAGAACAGGGGAGCCTGGGTGGCTCAGTCAGTTAAGTGTCTGCCTTCAGCTCAGGTCATGATCCCGGGGTCCTGGGATCGAGCCCTGCGTCTGGCTGTCTGCTCAGTGGGGAGTCTGCTTCTCTCTCTCAAATGAATAAATAAAATCTTTAAAAAAAAAAAAAAAAGAATGTAGAGAACAGGTTCATATACCCTCAATAAATACAAAAGCTCATTTTGACAGCGAAATGTTTACGCTAATGTCTCCCCATCTGATACAGATGTGGAAGAGAAACCAGGATCTATTTTTCATGGAAGAGATACATAAAATACTTAAATTTCAGAATAAAAAGGGTACTGATGGTGAAATAATATCTTCAGGCTCATGGTCCCTATAATCTCCCTCAGTAATTTTTCTGTACTTCTATCAATATGTTTTAGGTTACCATTGCCAAGACCATTCTCTCCTCTCTTTTCCCCACAGCCGACCCCACTCCCGGTTCTGCCAATACTCCCATCACTAAAATCTAGCAAGATTTCAAGAAGCTCCTGAAAAAAATTTTTAAGAAATCTATAGGTCACAGTTTAGGAACTGTACCAAAGATTAATGTTTAATGCATCGTGATTATTGATAATCCTGTTTTCACTCCCACTCCAAAATAGCAAACACTACATGAATTATGTTAGTCAAATGAATGACTTCAGTCAAAAATTTTTATTTCCATATAGATTTTGAAATATTAATGGGACTTTTAGGATTGAAAAAAAAGTGAACTAGATTTGAAGAGATCTAGAGGCCAGTTAGTTTCCCAGATCTCTACAGGGCTTTGCAAGGGGTAATGGAATCCTTGAGTGACATGGCAGTATATTCTGTAGGACTAAAAACGATTTCAGCCATTGTCAAATACCATTTAGAAACAAAGAAGTTAAATATTTTTTGCAATCAGTATACAACTCAACTATTGCCACTCGACCTTCTCAAACAAGGCTTATCCTGGAACTTCCCAGAGAAGCTTCCAACATTTGAGTATATGACATTTCAAACACTGTTATTAAAGAGATGCACAGCCACTTAGCCAGGAGGGCACAGCATTTGGTTAGATTCCTATAGTCATGTTCTTGGACTGCTTCATAAAAGCCCCACAAATCCTCTTGAATGATTCACAATAAACCTTTACAAACAATGCATACAAAATCATCTCCTGTTTTTCCATTGCTTGGTTGGTGCAACATGAAAAAAATATGTTTTCTGTTTATATAGTTTAATAAACCTCTCTAGACTCTTAAAATGCCTTTTCTCCCAAATGGAAAATTGTATTTATCAAATATGGAAGTCATTTTTCTAATCACATGATCTAACGTCTCAAAAACTTAAATCTGGATAAACAATCCTAAATTAAGGCTGGTATATTTTGAAACAGCAAGAATTTGTGTGTGGAATGTTTTAACAGCTCATGGATTCCTATGACCACTCAGTATGACTTACACGAATACAAACCAAAACTCTACCAGGGAAATCAAATTTCATCGAATATCTCAAAGTAAAAATGCTTAACGAAAAACAGAAATGTGTAATGTTAGTTTGATTCTTCTTCCGTCATATTATGGAAACATAAAGACGACAGAAGAATCTGCAGAATGTGGCATGGGCGGCATCATCATGGACGCAAGAAGATGGTATGATAATATTAGCGTTAATATTTACAGAGGCTTCCTTAGCTGCCAGACCCTTCATATGCATGTTTTTCTTTAAGCCTCATAACAACACTCTGAGATAAATACTATCTTCATCTAACAGAAATTGAGGTCCAGATGAGTTAAATAACCTTGGCCAAGGTCACACGGCCAGCAGGGTTCAGGGCAGTCCCACTACTCACACCACAGGAAAACCTACCACACAGCTTCCTCCAGAAGGCAATGAAGGGGGCTAACTGGAGAGCTTTCTTTCCTTCAGAATTCACCAAAGTTCCAACAGCTAACATACCAAATAAATGTGGTATCTCACCACACCTTGAGATATGTACCATTATTCCCATTTTAGAGATGGAAAGAAAAAAACAAAACAAAACCAGTAAGGCACAGAGAGATAAGTTGGCTCCCACAACCACAGGCTGGATCACTATTCTACTGTTGTTTTCTCTGCTCCTCCTGGCCAAGCGCTCTTGCTCACTCATGACCTTGAACCTCCTTGGTTTCTTCATCTCTGGAACTAGCTAGTTGGACTAGATCACCTCTAAGTGTCCTTCTGGCTTTTTGGTGATACAGTATTCAAATTCATCTGCTCAAAATCATCTTTTTGCCACAATGGAAACTCACAGGATAGAGTTTTGAGCCGTTCTGCTTTTTCTCCTCAGGGGAAGAAAATGCACCCAATAATGATCCTAATACACTTTTGGGATTAAGGCGCACTTTTTGGAATTTTGTATAGTATAAAAGAAAAATCTGAAATCACAAAGCTTTCATTTTAAAAAACAGTTAACCATTTCCTAAAAAGAAATGGAAATTTAAAAACAAAACAAAATTATAAGCTATAATTCTTTCCATTACACCTTCTGTAGTTTGGATAGTTTTTTGGCTGGAAACAACGGTCTTCAAAATTCACTACGCATCTCAGCATCTATACACACTCCATTAAAACACATGACCTCGCAACAGTATCTTATTAAATACAGTGATTAGCAGGAGTGGAATAGTTTCTTGCACCATGTTTTAAAACCATCTGTACCGGTTGCAAATCAGTATTAAGAAGAGAGATTTCATATAAACATCTTAGTTCCTAGCTTCTCTCTCCCAAATAAGGACAAGGGTCTACACCTGCCTGCACTCCAGCCTGACAACACTGGGCTGCAGGTGAGTAGCAGCTGCCTCTGTAAGCAAAGCCAGGGCTCTCTCTAGTTTGCCAGAGCGGTGCGGACCACTCCCAATTAGATTGAATTTGGTCACTTTGCTCATACACCATGTCCTGAGAGCATCAAGTTTGAGAAATTTAAGAGACAGGTTTCCCAGTTTAGACATTTGTGCTTGAAATCCATACCTGAGACAGTATCACATCTTCAAAACTATTCTACATTAAACGCTTGCCTCCAGTAAAACTAAAAATTACACCTACAGAACTAAAACCCGAAAAGGTCACACCCCTTTAAAAGCGTTATTCCTTCTAAAAAAAAAAAAATCCACAATCTTCATAATGCTAGTTATTCCATTAGTGTAAACCAACGGGTTCCCAACTCTGACAACAAATTACAATCAACTTTGGCAGGTGCTCAGACCCAGATCACTCCAGGTCAATCACATCGTAAGCTCCGGGGGGTAAAGCCAGGCAGCTCTCCTTCCTTTATCCAGGTTCACCCATGTGATTCTCATGACAGCTCACGTTGAAAACATGAAAACATGCCACGCGGGGACTTATAAATCAGTAATATTGATTGCCTCAGGCCACCGATAAGAATAATTCTCATTACTTTACAATATATATTACATTAACACTTCAGGTGTCGTTATCTTGCCGGGTTTTGACAAAATATTATTTCTTTATTCTAACATCTGACATGAAATGTCCATATAACTTCCCTTAACCAAATTTCTTGTCTGGTGTTCCCATATTTCAAATATTTTAGTGTGGGCCCCTGAAAGTGCTCAGTGCTGAAGTGAGGCCAACATACAAAAGGGAGTTTCCAGCTCAGGCAGAACATTGAGACATATTAGTTTAAAGCAAACACTGTCAGCCAATGAGTTGGTGCCAAACTCCAGATGTCTGGTGTCAGAAACATCCTATCCAAAGATCACCTCCGTAAAGATCTAAAACTGAAACTCTCTTTAGATTGCTTGGGGCCTATGAAATGCCCGTGAGAGATCCGCTGATCCCTGAAGAGGAATTTTGGTCCGCAGTCCACCGGCCTGTCAGTTATCTCAATAAACTGAGGTTAGCTGGGGACGGGAGAGGCCTAGATAAGTTCATCTAGAATTTCTGAGGTGAAGGTTTTCTGTAATAGGTCCTTAGCTCACAAAGAAACTTCAATACCCCGTTTCTTTCATTGGATGTTTGATACCTGAAGAAGTGTGGGCCTAATAATTTATGCTTATTTATGCTTATTGCCATGCTGTTCAGTTTACTTAATGGTAAGCTGTACAAATATGTCTTTACAAATTTCCACGCTTTTGCCATTACTCATATAATTACACTATGTACTGACAATCAGGCAGCTGAATTAGCATTCGAGGGACTTTCGCTTAAAGATTAGGTAAGAAAAACGGTGCTTCGATTGTAAGCCCAGATGTGCTCCTGCACCAGCTGTTGAAGGCCTGGGGAGGAAGGCAGAGGACTGAAGAGTGCTCTCTGCGAAGGACACCAGGGAAGTGTCCGGCAGGAAGGGCTCTCAACAAACCCAGGCGACTGGGGTTTCGGCTCTTCATTCACAGTGTTTATAACTGGGTCCTGTTAGTTATCATTGGTCCAAACGAATTTTTAAATGAGTGCACCTGAACATAATGCCAATACTTTAATTTGGAAACCTAGATTAAAAGAGAAGTTTGTGTGTATAGTGTCAGGTTATTACGTGTGTCGGGAATATCCCACCCCCAGAGAAATAAGTATCCGTGAGGGAGGGAAAACTAGTTAGCACCTTTAGACAATTCAGTAATTACAACCATTTTAGAACTGCCAAATTGTTCATTCCATTGTTGTTACTGTGATGATGGGATGCTCATGGACCCTCCCAACCACTGTAAACATCTTCGGTAGCCTGGAAACATACCTATTTCTTTTTTTTTATCTTATTTATTTGTTTGTTTTTTGAGAGACAGTGCACATGGAGGCGGGGAGCAGAGGGAGAAGAAAGAGAATCCCAAGCAGGCTCCACACTCAGCTTAGCACAGAGCCTGACACAGGGCTCGATCTCATGACTGCCAGATCGTGACCTGAGCTGAAACCAAGTCAGACCCTTAAGTGACTGAGCCACCCAGGCACCCCTGGAAACATTTCTATTTCTACCAGAAGGCAGGCACCAAAGTATCTCCCCAACGATCCAAATTGCTGCCATTGGAAATCCAACCTTTCTTCTGTATGTGAGACACGCAGGTATACAAGAGCCTTTACTGGGGCGCCTGGGGGGCTCAGTCATTAAGCATCTGCCTTCGGCTCAGGTCATGATCCCAGGGTCCCGGGACTGAGCCCCGCATCGGGCTCCCTGCTCAGCGGGAAGCCTGCTTCTCCCTTTCCCACTCTCCCTGCTTGTGTTCCCTCTCTCGCTCTCTGTCACATAAATAAAATCTTAAAAATAAAAAAAAGAGCCTTTATTAAAATGTAAACATCTTGTACAGGGCCACAACACAGGTATAAGGTACCTGTATAGAGCAGGTACTAAGGTACAGGAGGTAAGCAAAGCCTACCCCTTACTCCCCCGAGCATTTTTCTGGTTGGGCACTAAAAGCTACATTATTTGCTCTATGTTTTGGCCTATGTCTCCCTATGTCAAATGGGACACATGCGGCATTCTTAACCAATGATAAAGAGCAATTAGCCTGTGCCTCACTAGTAGGTGGTTAATAAACAGTAGCTATTGTTACTATTTTATACAAACAAGAAGATTGTCAGAACTGTCCAAGTTAGAAAAGCTAAAAGGTAGTTGGGATTCAAGATTCAAAATCCTGCCTTACAGTCCAAGCTTCTCCTCCCCCCAGCCCCCTGCCTCCTTTATACCAAACTGCTCCAGCAAAAAGGTGAGAGGAAGCAAGATACGCTTTTGTCCTAGCATTGTTTAAGTCCTAGAATGTTCTAGGCAACCACATATTGTAAGTAAGGCAAGAAATCATTCAACTGAGCTTCATAATATCCTCAATGTGGAACAGGCCTTACCAAGTTCAGTTCCTAAGTGTGAAAATAAAGACATGGATTTCTCTTTCAAATCTACTTAAAAGAAACAAAGTCTTCTTCAAATTCCCTTAATATAAACTGTTTGGGCTAATTGCATAACTGGAATTTGTGTCTGCTATAAACACACATATCAACACATAAACGTATTATTTTTCATATATGCACACTTCCAAAGAAGATTTGCTTCAAAGATGTTTTTCACCACCCAAAGTTACCTTGGAACTTACTCTTTTTACCATCCAAAGCACTTCTCAATTTTTATTTTCATTTCATCTCAAACGCTTCTTGAGGAAGAGGCTGGGAAGATGACAAGGCCCATCTTTCAGGAAGTGGCTGTGTTTTGGTGGGAGAAGAGTATAGGAGGGATTACCCTGAAGCATGGTGGGCAGGTACTACAGGACAAAGAGGGAAAGACTAATTATGATGATGCTATTTTCTGAGGTAGCAGAGGCTTTTTGTTCTGAAGGAAAATATTTCTGTTTTATAATCTTACCAAAATAAATATTCTGGTTCATATTTCACTAACGTATTTAACTCCAAATTGAAAGTACTTCTAGGATGGGATAATGTTTATTTCATAGGCTTGCAATGAGGGTGAATTAAATATTGTATGAAAATTGGTTAATACAATCTCTGGTACACAGTAGTGACTCTCTAAGTGGTACCAAGAAACGGATCCATGTTTTTTGAGGCCTGCAGCTTTAGATTCTTTATGGAAAAAAAAATTACAAATACAAAATGATTACAAAAATTATCATTTACTTAGAGTAAGAAATCACAACAAAATACAAAATTTTAAAAGCTAACATTATGAAAACATCACAAAATCAAAATCCAGGGCGCCTGGGTGGCTCAGTGGATTAAAGCCTCTGCCTTCGGCTCAGGTCGTGATCTCAGGGTCCTGGGATTGAGCCCCGCATCAGGCTCTCTGCTCAGCGGGAAGCCTGCTTTCCCCTCTCTCCCTGCCTGCCTCTCTGCCTACTTGTGATCTCTCTCTGTCAAATAAATAAATAAAATATTTAAAAAAAAAAAATCAAAATCCAGAAAAAGAAACCAGTATGTGAATCTACCAGCTGATACACTGCTATAAATACTTCTTTTGGGCTTCATATTCTTTGATTACTTCTCATATGACAATGATTTATATTAATATCATTTTCTATAAGATGCAAACATAAATCAGTCTTTCCTCAAATGTGGATGATCAGAACTTATTTTAATTATTGATAATTCAGAAAAGTTACTTTCAGCCTCACGGCTCCTTATTGGTAAAGCCACATAAATTTTTAGGATCACTATCAAACTTGTAAATGCCTTTATTAATTTTCTTTCATATATGAGCCATAAAAATTCAGGGCATTTCAAGCTTTCTTGTGCATTGACAGACTTCAAATATTCTTTATGTTGATGACACTAATTAACCAGTTTGTTGTCAATATTTTTTGTTGTGTTGATACACACACACGCGTGTCAAATGAGCAAGAAACTTAAACACAGACTGTCTATGAAAAACATAGTGCATTTGTAAATGTACACTATCTCACATTGCATTATATATAGTTATATATATAATTTTATAATATATAAATATATATAACTATATGTGAATAAAATATATATATATAATATAAATGTTATATAGTATATGCTATATTGCATTATTGAGTATATTCCTAACAGAAGGAACTTCCACATTAGCTACACTTAGATAAAAACTGAACTCCCTACTTAGAATTTTACACATTTAACAAACGGAAGAATTTTCCAGACTCGCTTCTGGCTCCATACATTTCAAACTACTTCCTACTGGTAGATGCCATAGCACACATCCACGTTGCAACACCACCGCTGGTCCCGCCTCTTTGCGTAAGGGCGCCGGGTGAGCTGGCACAATGGACAGTGTTCCTGGGAAGTGATTCCCATAACTGGATAACTATGAATAACTAGACACAGAGATGACCAAGAATCATAGAATTATGTTCCATTAAATCCAAGCTAAGTATGTCCCAAATTCAAGTTCCCCCTCGCTCTGTCTCAAAAATACTCTCAACTCCGAGGTCACTGAACCCAAGGAGACGTGTTACTCAGGGGAAGTCAGAGTCGAAAAGAAAAATGTTAACCAACGGCTGGTAATCTTACTTTTCCAAAGTTTACAATAAATTATGATCCCAAGAACACCCTGCTGCACACACTGCTAGGGCTCCTCCAGGACCTTGGAAAGGGCCGTGTGGGTCCTTGGAATGTGTTCCTAGATGGTAAAACACGGATTGTACAACTGTGGGGCCCTGGGGCTTGAGCTTCACTAGCTTCACAGTAAATCTGCCTCTGCCGGCCCTATAATTACTCATCATCTATCTCAGTCTGCACATATATGGTCTTTCCAAGTAAATTTCAATTCCTTGGAAACAGGAAGTACTGTCTTAAGTACTAGCACATATAGTAAATACTCAAAAATGTGTGTGGTAGGGCTGCCTGGGTGGCGCAGTCGGTGAAGCCTTGGCCTTCAGCTCAGGTCGTGATCCCAGGGTCCCGGGATGGAGCCCCGCATCGGGCTTCTGCCCCGACCCTTATCGCTCCTGTGCTCTCTCGTTTGTTGTCTCTCAAGTAAATAAGTAAAAAATATTTTTTAAAACATGTGTGTGGTAGTCCTCACTATACATAGTGATTCTGACAGAGAGAATATAAATGTATATACGTATTATAAACACACACATATATGTGCATACACACGGATATATGTACACATATATATGCATGTGGGTATGGAGATATTCACATACATGTATAAATATATCACTTAGACATGTATTATATTCATATATGTATTTTATATACTATATATGTCATTTATCTCTATAGTATATGTATATTTCAATTCTCTATAGAATACCAAAGAAACAGTGAGTCATTCCATGTTAATAATTAAAACATGGCATGGACATCTTGTCCCCTCAAAGACGTCCATCTCAGAAGAAAGTCACCATTCGAACCTGGCAGGCAATGAACAGGACTTCCTTCAGGAGGCCTGTGGGTGAGCCAGGCAAGGGCCATTCTGGCCATTAGAAGACTATCAATGCTGGACAGAGAGCCTGGAGTTAGTGGCCCAAGAAGAGTCACTCTGACTCCTACCAGCATGAAGAGAACTGCTGGGAAGATTTTTTTTTTTTTTAAAGATTTTTAAAGATTTTATTTATTTATTTGACACAGAGAGATCACAAGTAGGCAAAGAGGCAGGCAGAGAGAGAGGG
The DNA here is from genome assembly GCA_028534135.1 of Potos flavus. Classification (NCBI taxonomy): domain Eukaryota; kingdom Metazoa; phylum Chordata; class Mammalia; order Carnivora; family Procyonidae; genus Potos; species Potos flavus. The sequence goes on from CM052887.1 coordinate 51,265,834, forward strand.
GGGAAGCAGGCTCCCTGCTGAGCAGAGAGCCCGATGTGGGGCTCGATCCCAGGACCCTGAGATCATGACCCGAGCCGAAGGCAGAGGCTTTAACCCACTGAGCCGCCCAGGCACCTCAAGAAGACTTCATCCTTAAAGAGAATATCCATTAATGCACTCCCTGCTTGTGGCTGGCCTTTAAAAAAAATAATAATAATAGGTGAAAACCACTGCAACACTGCAGTCTTTAGTGCAAGGGGAAAATATAATTTTCTCTAGACTGATTGAGCATATTAAAATTGAAAGGCTTGCTATTTTTCCAAACAAATGTCCAATAAATTTCTGACATTTGCAGTTTCTGATTTTCAGGTTCTAAATAAACATGTGCTATTTAACGCTTGAGCAAGGTCTACATGGAGCAAATCTATTACTTCATCATGAAACAAAATATATTATCTTAAATCCAGCAAGTTCAGTAGCATACAGGCCATGTCAACACTTGTCAAAATCTGAGGGCAGGGGTCAGGATGGGTGGGGGAGAGAAATACCAAGAAATGTGGGGTCTGGTTCTTGTCCTAAAAGCAAAAGCTAGGAAAAAAGGGAGGCTATTGAAGGGATTTGATAGCATTGTCCTGTCTCTCGGATCTCAATCTGAAACACAAGGCCTTTGGCTTCAAGACAGTCCCAGGAAAGCCCCTCACGTCAAGTGTCGCCAGCCTGCTCCAGCCAGGTGGCTTCTTCACTGTCATCACTGGGAAGAACCGGGTTTTCTGGAAATGGCCAGCAGTCTGCCCCTGTAGTGCAGTCCCGGTGGGAGAGGTCTCCAAAATATAGGCATTCTAAAGGAAGCTCTTTTCCAAATATGGAGGCTTTTGTCAACCCAGTCGGTTGCAGGCAGTTTTTCTGTCTGTGCATCTCAGTCACACACCAGAAAACATGGACACTACAACCAGAAAACAATCAAAACTTGTGAGATTTAGGAGATCGAATGGTCACTAGCAAGAGTCCACAAAGGGTGAGGTGACTGTTTACCGGTGAGAACTGGCGTAAATGGAAAACCGTTCTGGAGAATGCTGTGAGGTGCTCGATCTGGGGTCGCCCGCACTGTGTGTGGTATGCAGGCACTCTCACGCGCACACACGCACTTGAAACCTAGCCTGGCTCTGTACCTGGGACCTTCTGGGAACTAGGGGAGGGAGTAGCAGGGCACCTTGCCGCCAAGCCACAGGGTGCAGGCAAAGAGCAGGGCAGGCGGTGACAAGCCTTTCATTCATTCATTTACTCCTTCACTCATTCCTTCTCCCCACAGGAAATGTCCTCAGAGGAATATGCCCACAAGCTCAAAGCACAGTGCCTCTTTCTAGTCCTGAATTTTTCCAAATAAACACAGGCCACAAGGAAAGGCCATGCTGGAGGCCACTGGCCTTGACACCACTTTCCAGTCCACAGCGGCAAAGGCCTCTGCCAGCACCTGAAGTACCTCTGGCCACAGAGAACAGAAAGCAGCCAGAGCCTATAACCCCAATGCAGGACTGCTGGAGGTTTTCCCAGTTCCTATTTGCAACCTTTCCTGGGAAGGGCCTGCTGATTTCACAGAGCTGTAGGTGGACACATCCCACATTCTGTTAACCTCTACTGTAGACTTTCACAGTAGGATTACAAACAGACTTATATGGTAAATACACAAAATGGCAAGAAATTGGGTGACTATACTGTAAATGAGTACTTTACACTTAATATTCCTCAGCCACTGCATGGGGTAGCTGCTGTCACTGTCCTCACTGCACAGAGGCAGAAACTGAGGCACAGTGAGGCTGACAAGTGTCAGAGCTGTATATTCAAACCCAAACATGCTACGTTCACTATGCTGACTCTCAGATGATCCTCACTTGGAGTTCAGAGCTATTTTTTCAAGGAGGAAACACTGAACTATTGTGTCTAGTCGGGGAGTAGGGACGGTAGTATCTAGTTCTTCACCCATTTGGCAATTTGGCATAGGCCCAGCTCTGCTACCGGTCTGAAATCCGAATTCCAGTTCACACTTGGCCAGCCATGGAAACTTAAGGCAAGTTATATTGCCTTTCTGTGCCTCAGTTTATTCACCTGTAAAGTGGGGATAATAAGGGCTTACTACCTATTATATATACCCACCTGTTTAGCATACTATGGTGCTACTTTAAGAAGATAATGTAAATATTTACTAAACTATTGTTGGAGCCAAATTGTACACTACTGGTAGTACAGTAAGTACCTTATTTTTCTGTCCAGGGACTTTGACCTTTACTAATTAGATGGTTTACAAATCTACCCTCTGCAATGAAGCAGCATGGATTTATCCCTTTGGTTTGGAAATGAGGAAACTAATAGAAATGCACAAGAAACCGGGTGACATGCAGGGTCAAGAACCACCAAGTCAGAGCTACTGCAAGCCACTAGGTCAACAATATTTCATCTAATACGGCCTCTACAGGAAAATCTGAGTCAACAATAGTAAAGCTGAAGCTCCTAACATCTGGGGAAAGCTCGGAATGAACTTTTAGTTGAGTACCATCACAGGAATAACTAAACTGGGTCAGATTCTCTGTTTCAGTTTAAAAGGTGCGGTCTGCGTTGGGGCCTTTGCACTGTCTGTTCCCTCTGCCTGGATCCTGATGTTCCCCATATGTTCTCTCCTGGCTAACTTCCTCACTTCTGTCAAGATTACCTCTTAGCTTCTCAGTGAAGCCTACCCTGACCAACCAATTAAAAATTCTAACACTTCCTCTTCTCAATCTACCTTAGCCTGCTCTAATCTCTTTTTCATAACCACCTTCAACATCCTATTTAATTTATTTTTATGTTGAGTGTTTATTGTCTATCTCCCACCACTAGAACATAAACTTCTCAAAGTTGGGATCTTTGTTCACCAAAAATACCAAGGTCCTAGAACTATGCCTGGTATAAAACAGATACTAAATACATATTATCACATAAATAAATTTAACATGCAGAAGTACTTTTACAAATGTACCAAACAATCAAATCTAGCAAGAATGAATAAACAGTTCTCTTTGTGAGACCAAAAGCCAAAAGATTTCTCAGCACTGAGATGCACAGACAGGGCGGGCATTTCATGAGTCTGTGACATTGACCTTCAGTGCTAAATTTAGTGCCCTTGGTGTTTCTGTGATTCCTAGTTACCAGTTTAGATTCACCTATCTAGGATGTGCATGTCGAGAGTGTTTCTACAAACTCAAGTATCTATTCACAGTAAGAAGCATACAAATCTTGATCAGCTTTTCCATCTCCAGGAAACAGAGCTGGGCTATGAATGAATTGAGAGCAAAGCTAATTGAGAAAAACTTCACAATTGCAGGGCTATGGGATTTCTAGGCAATGTAAGTTGAAGAGAGGGCTTCGGCTGGGGTACCAGGGTCGTACACAGAAACAGGTACTCCAGTACTAGGCCAGCGATGAAAGGCAAGGACCAACCCAGAAATGAACACAGGTGTTACACTCCTCTAGGAGGAAGAGAGCTAAGACAGGGGATGAGGGGGAAAAAATCACACTTCCATTGACTCTACAGCCCCAAATCCTTGTTCCTATGGGTACAGGAAAATGGTTAAAAACAAGAGCTGAAATAATAATAATAATAATAATAATAATAATAAAATAAAATAGTACCTGAAAAAAAAAAGAGCTAAATGCACATATGTAGTAGAACAGAGATAGCTATTCTCCACTTAATGCACTTAACCTGAACTAAGTGTTAAAACTATATAATGGAAACTGTGGGCCTTGTACACCAAAGGCCTTGCGAAATTTGTCAAGCAAGAACCACGCCATAGTCCCACAAACCTTCACGTCATTACTGCTTAAGGATTCTGACGAGCGGTTAAAAAGTAATAACTCAGAAAGGTCCCCAAGATGGAACTACCACCTGAGCATATTTCTAATATTCTTATGATTACTAAATAACAAGCTCTGTGAAAAAACGAAAGATAATATTAAAATAAGTCTTTTAGTAGTCCTTTCGTGCATCTTTTTAATGTGGCCACTCAATAAGAAGGACACACAATCAGAAGTCAATCATTAAAAATAACTATCTGCCTCCAAAAATTTATAGACTGAATCACAAACAATAAATAAATACCACTTAACAATCCACACAGAGAACTTTCACTAAATGCTTGGTCCAATATATCTGCACTCATGTCACCTCATCAAGTGTATTTACACGTCACTGCCTACTAATCAAGATGTTTTTACTCTTCTTGAGGTCAATTCTTATTTGTGCATACAGGGCTTTCTTTAAAAGCAAAGGGCCTTTGCTGAGCAGAGGCACCCAATAGTTTAAGTTCATCTCTTCCCTCTGGGAAGTTCAAGCGTTTGTTCATTTTAGCATTTATTTTCCATAAAGCTGGCTGGTTTTAAACTAATTCCAAAGTATGGTCATTGTTAGCTTTGCCACACAGTGTGCCTAAGTCGTAACTATTGTTATAAACTCAATTTTTCAATATTTTCATTAAAAGACTAGCCCTTTGGGGATGACCATTACTTAAAAACTGAGTTTCAGAAAATTTACAGAATCTTTAACCCTCTTTAAAAATGTTTACCCAATACTAAGAACAGTTTCTGCAAACTTAAAAAGCTTTTTTGATCCACCAACCATTTAAAATCATCTAATGGATTATAAACTAAATCCTCAAGTGGGATAACTGCCTTTAACACATTTTAATAAATATAACTGATATTTCATTTAACCAGCTAGTCCAAGTAGGCAGGCAATGTGGGAAAATTAGTACTCACATTAATTATAGTTTATCCTGAACTAACTCTTAGCGAAAGTGAATGGGATATGCAATGACAGCCCTCCTTAAGTCGGGAAATATTATTTATTTATATATTTACATAATACGTATTTATTTTATTTATTTGTTTCTTTCTATTATTTTCTACTTATTATTGAAAGGAATCTGAACTAACCAAATTTCTATTGGAACTTTGTATTACTGGAGCTTTAGTTTTATTTTAAACTGCTCATCATGAAAAATCTGATTTATCCTTTAAGTACCTTCAGTTATGGCTATCCAGTCATGATATGAATCAGCAAATTTGTTACTCCATTAAATTCCTGCTTTTAAGACTACCAAAACTTGCCTAGTTCTCCTCTCACACCTCTATCAGAAGAGAAGGAGAAAACTCTTATACGGATGTTTTAAAACTTTGTATGTTTCAAAACCTGGACAATGAATACATCAGGATTATTTCTTGAAAGACATTCGGTAGACATTTTCAGTAATTGCTTCCCATTCCGGATGTCCCTGCCCCTCTTATCCTATGCTAAACTAGCAATCAACGCTTATTAAGCACCCACTGTGTGCAAAGAGAAAAGCATTATACTAAGCAAAGAGCATAAGGCTCGGCCTCATTTTATTCGTGCATAAATACATAACAGTCGTGATTTATTCTCACAACTTTGTAGAAACGCGAGTTGCATCCATAGCATTCATTTGGAAATGGCTTTCTGGGGTGAATTTACAGGTTCTCCATATTAGACAGCCCCGATGGGACATCACGCGGTACCTTCATCTTCCAGCCCACACAGGACAACTCGTGGGCGCCAGCCACACCTTCTGCAGGTGGCTGGATCGCCAGAGCCTGATAAGCCCGACCCATCTCCCCTCGTAGGGACTCCAGATAGGAGTCTGTAAATGCGTGCAAGGGCTTCTGCGAATTCAAGGACTTGTTGAAAGGTCCCGGCGTCCCGGGCAAGAAGGGAAAGCAGCCGGCGTCCCCTCCCCCCGCGGCCACGGAGTCCCCCGCGCCACCGGCGCTGCGCAGGCCGCCGCCGCCGCGGATCCCGGGTGCAGCCGGCGCACCTCGGGCCTAGCACCATTGGAAAGGCAAATCTCGGAGCCGGGGCACGTTCAAACGCCCGGCCGCGGCCCCGCGGGGCTGTTCTCCCGCAGACACAGCCGCAGGGGCCTCCGGAGCCGCCCGAGCCGCCCGGCCTGGGACGTTGGGCGCGGCCCGCGGGCGCCCCCGGGACCTCAGCCCGCAGCGCCCCGGCGTCCGCACCAGGCCAGGGCAGGGGCGGCTGCTCCAGGCCCCCAGGCCAGCGTCCCCGGCCCGGCCGAGCGAGCCCCACGGCGCGGGCACAGAGGGCTGGAGCCGCGTCCTCCGCCCGCGGCCGCCGGCTCCCGCCCCCTCCCGACGCACCACACCTAGCAACCCGCGCTGACAGGACGCAGTGGCGGCGGCGGCGGGAGGAGGAAGCGGAATGGCTGCCGCGGTGGAGCCACCCCCGCCCCCCCCCCCCGCTCCCACCTCCCAGCGGCTGCAGCCGCCGCCGAGCCCTGACAGCTCTAGCCCGGGCGGAAGCAGCGGGCGGCGTGCAGCGCCCGCCCCCCGCCGCCCCCCGGAGCCTCGGGCCGCCCCGACCACCGGGCCAACTAACTCCGCGCCTCTGCGCAGCGCCAGCCGCCCGGCCCAGCCGCGCCCTCCGCCCCGCGCCCCCTCCCCCGGCGCCCGGCCCCGCAGCCGCATCTCCCAGCCGCCCGGTCCCTCCTCCCGCCGCCCCCGCCGCGGCGCACCCCCACTCCCACCACTTCGCAGCCGGCGCGCACGCCCCTCGGAATCCCCCAGCCCGGCCGCCCGCCGGCCCCGGCACCTCGGGGCGCCCGCCCCCTCCCCCACCCCAGCCCTCTCCCCGCCCCCCCCAAACACCTCGCGCCTCCGCATCCCGTCACCCCCACGCCCCGGGCTCGCACACACCCTCCTGCCCGGCCGCCGCCTGCCTCCCTCCAGGCCACCCCTGGCCATTCTGGGGTTCTCGCCTGGGCAGGAGTTTCCGCGCGCCGGGCACCCCCGCCCACCCCCGGGCCATTTACCGATGTGGTTGTCCTCGATGTGCTCGATGAGGTCGGCCAGGGTGGGGAAGTGGAGTCCGCAGCCCCCGAATCGGCAGGTATTGGAGAAGAAGGAGGCGGCGGCGATGCCTGTCATGGTGCTACATCGAGAGCCCCCCTGGTGTCGGCTCTGCGAGCGCCGGGCCGGCGGGCGGAGGGAGGGAGGGAGGCAGGGTGGGGTGAGGAGAGGAGGGGCTGGGGGAGGGGGAGAGAGGCGGGGTGAGGGGAGCGGAGAGAACGGGACGGAGGGAGAGGGGGCTAGAGCGATGAAGGAGAGCGAGGAGAGACCGGGAGGCAGAGGGGAGGCGGTGGCGGTGGCGGCGGCGGCGGCGGCGGCGTCGGGAGCGGCGGGGGGAGGGTGGGGGTGGGCGGTGAGGCCGCCGCAGCTGGGAGGAGGGACCAGGGCGCGCGGCAACAGCTGTGCGGCCCCAACCTCAGCTCCTGGACCGAGGCCTCACCTGCGAGCTCCTGCCACCAACTTTATCTCTGTCGGCCTGCCCTTCACAGTTGGTAATACATGCAATCTGTTTGGAGCTTCTTTGGTTATGTGTATTACCTTCTTGATATATACACATCTATTAATTACATATGCATCCCGCGATGAGAACTCAGGGAGTTACCCAGGCCCCACTCGGGGGCATTTGTTTGCACTTGGCCACCTGTCTAGGTGTGACACTGACATTCACAGGGGACCCAGGAAAGGTAATTGTGTGCACCTTACTCTTTAAACCTTTTTCTTTTTTTTAAGTCATTTTCTCTGGAGGTTTGTACTAACTAATTGATTTTAATGAAATTTCCCTCTAGGCCAAAAGAAAATCTTAGCTTTATTTAAATTTCAAAATAGATTTCTTGATTGTCAAGTGCATTTGCCCGTGTTTTGCATATGTACCACGTTTGTTATACTCCCTGCTCCTTTTGGGAAAACAAAAACGAAAAGGATTTCATTTCCCCAAATTACAGCAACCCACTGCCCTATCTCAGGTCTAGGAATTGACTCACCTATCTCTCTGGGAGCAAGACTTCAGCAGAAAGGACAGTGCCTTGGTTAACGCTAGAAGGAGTAAAAACAGGGTCAAGGGACATATTTACTCTCCATTTAAAAAAGAAAAGACTCCTACAATCAATCTTGATTACACATTTAAACCATAATATTGACCAGTTAAACATTTAAGTTGAATTTGGTAGCTTCCCCCTAAAACAGGCATTTTGCTAAGAATCGGTTACTTTCTGGTCCCCACCCCCAACCCCAGTTGCACTCATATTTTTTTTAAAGATTTTATTTATTTGTCAGAGAGAGAAAGAGCACAAGCAGGGGGAGTGGCAGGCAGAGGGAGAAGCAGGCTCCCCGCTGAACAGGGAGCCCAACTTGGGACTTTGGGATCATGACCTGAGCCAAAGGCAGAGGCGTAACCAACTGAGCCAACCAAGTGCCCCACACTCATATTTTTACCTGCAAAGTGTGTGATCTCTGATAGCACTTTTCCAGGGCCTAAGGAACATTACACATTATCAGCAGTTTATAATCCAACGGTGCATTTTTTAATTAATACAGGCATACTGAATTTAGCACTTTTCCTTAGGACAAATTTCACTTACATCTGGTGCAGATACATACAGAAATAGTATTCCATGAACTATATTCACCTCCCATGTTATTACTAATACTAAGACTGTTAATATTTTTCATTTGAGTTTTCAGAGTGAAGAAGGCACCACCAAAGTTTTACAATCTGATGGTCACAGCGATTGGGGGTAATTAGTTCCCTCACCCATGGCATTTCCCCTTCTCTCCCATTTCTTCTTGCCACTCTCACAAGGTGACAGACTTGTGCTGAGATGAGAGTTGGGTTGGACGCGGCTGGGGCCGTTGTGTCATTGAAGTTCAATTTGGTGCCAAGAATGGTTTCCTGGGCCCATGTGTGGGTGGGGGCAGGGCCTGGGTGGGCCTGATAATGAGCCAGCCACCCGGTTGGCTGGAGACTGGAGGCTGGAGCCAGGGCCAGACAAGGGTCTAAAGAGCAGGAGTTAGAATTCTAGATCTTGAATTAGAATTTTGGCAGCTGCGCAGTGCATTCAGCTGCCCAGTCTGGGAAGGCCTTCAGCTGAGAGCAGGCAGAATATCCAGCAGACTCACACCTCCCAAAGGAACAGGACAGGGCAATGTCGGCCCAAACTGGTACCAGAACAGCTTCCCCCAGAGAGGAGTGTTAGGCACCACCACCACGAAGGATCTAGGAATTATCCAGAGCTTTGGAGAAGTAGCAACTCTGTCCTCTGGAGAAAAAACTGTCCACGTGGAATTATTAACTCCAGGCAAGAGACTCAGAGATGGCAAGTGCCAGAAATGTACAGGTAAAAGACAAGGAAGTAAGGGGACTAGGTTTCGCTTGTGCACACTAGTGTACAAGTGACAGGCCAAACTTAATACATAGAGCTTCTTTTTTTTATTTGCCGGAGAGAGAGAGAGATCACAAGTAGGCAGAGAAGCAGGCAGAGAGAGAGGGGGAAGCAGGCTCCCCGCTGAGCAGAGAGCCCGATGCGGGGGGGGGGGGGGGGGGGGGGGGGG
>CM052887.1:51275368-51360762 GCA_028534135.1 Potos flavus
TTACCTTTACCTTAATATTTTGTAAGGACTCATTTGATTTTCCACTCTTACTCTTCTCTGAACTGAAGCTCTGCCTATGTGACATTCCGTTTGTTTTTTTAATCTGCACACTCTAGGCATTTCTGGCCTTTATATTAGATACATAATCATGGTCGATTAGATTTGGGAAGATACTCTGGCTGTCAGAGCCACTGATATTGTAGATGTGGTAAATAAATTGAGGCCAGGGACATGGAGTGTCCGCCTACCCCCTCCCCTCCCCTGCTCACACAGCCAGGTTCCTCTCTGTATTCATTGTGCATTCAGTCAGGCATCAATAGACAATAAAAGAACAAAGATATAGTAACCCCACACAAATTTTCAAAAAAATTACAGTAGCTTGCTTACCATCATGTACTTATATTTAAAAATATTTGTTTTAGGGGCACCTGGGTGGCTCAGTCGGTAGAGCACATGACTCTTGATCTTGGGGTTATGAGTTCAAGCCCTACACTGGGCCTAGAGCTTACTTAAAAAAAATTTTTTTAAATTTTAAAAATAAAAGTGTTTGTTTTAAGGATCTCCCTTCAGATAAAGTCAACACTAGGCTATAAAAATATGGCGAATAAACATTCCAGCCTATTATGTCCAAGAGAAAATGATGACTGATATACCTCTACATTTACAAAAAACATTTGTCCGCCTGATTGGGGTAGTAAAAATGTTTCAAAGGAAAGGGACAGTGAGAGACTGAGGAGTCAGGATAGGATAGTGGCTACAGCCAGAAGCGTTCCCTGGGCTTAAGACCCTTTCCTTGTAAACCATTTGCCTTTCCCCATGGTACTGTACCTTCCGATGTGTAGGCCCAGACAAAGTATGGACATACTGGCCCCATAACTTGATATTTAGCATTACAAATGATTTGGGATCCAGTAGCAATTTCCCAAAATCCAGCAAGGCCATTGACCAATCAATGGCTGGTGCAGCTGCCAGCAAATCCATTGGTCTAACGGAACCAATCGAAGCCACCAGAGGATCCTGCTTCATGTAATAGTCAGACCTCCACATGCAGGACTTGGTTAATTTAGGGATATTCTGATAAAAACCTTGCACTTCCTGTGCCCTGCAGGACATCTGTTAGCACTACGAGAGGATGTGTAATGAACATTGGATTCTGTTTTGAGTTTAACTCTCCATACTGCCTTCAATTCTAGCTTTCTCAAGTTTTCTGGGTCAGGTCCCTCTTAAGTTGCTTTTCAGGTTTACTGGATATAAACAAGCTTGTAGTAAGTGCCTGGAGGCATTCCTTTTACCACCACCGCCACACAGATTGAATAGATTGAGCAAGTCAGGAGCCCGGTCTTCTTCCGCTCATGCCAGTCTATGGCCACTTATAAGAATGGCAGCTCTTTGGGTGCCTGGCTGGCTCAGTGGATGGAGCATGTGACCCTTGGTCTCGGGGTTGTGAAATCAAGCCCCATATTGGATGTCGACATCACTTAAAAATATAATCTTAGGGCACCTAGGTGGCTCAGTTGGTTAAATTTCCGCCTTCAGCTAGGGTCATGATCCCAGGATCCTGGGATTGAGACCCGTACTAGGCTCCTTGCTCTGCAGGGAGCCTGCTTCTTCCTCTCCCTCTCCTTGCTGCTCCCCCTGCTTGTGCCTTCTTTCCCCCTCTCTTTCATTCTGTCAAATAAATAAATAAAATATTTTATTAAAAATAAATAAATAAATAGTAAAATAAAATCTTAAAAAAAGAAAAAAAAAGGAATGACAGCTCTTGAAGACACAGGCTGCCACTTCTGCTAACAGCGACCTTTGTCTTGACAGGATGTTTTCTTTAGGTTTCACCTTCTTCTAAGGAGGATGATGTCTATTCCAGATTTTCTTGTTTAATATTTATGCAACCAAATCTTCAAGTTTTTTTGTATTGGTTTTATTCCGGCTCAGAAATAAATCAGCTTTATCCGCTCTTTGGTGATTAACTCTCATATTGGTCCCCAGTCTCATTTTGCCTAGATTTAAGTGTTGGACTTAGAATGAGTAACGGCGGTTCTCTAGTTGGATGCCATCAGTGACCAGTCCTCATGGGTGTTACCTCTTAGCTCTCTACCTGGCTGCTTCTGCCTCACTCACTGTGTACATAGTTATGGCATTTTCATTTCCAGCTGCTTGCAGGATTTCTCCAGAACTAAATTAATGAAAATTCCAACCAATGGCTGGAGTTCCAATTGAGCATCCTGGGTTTACTCCCCTACTGCAGTCTGCCACACTGACACCCGGATGAGAGCTCCAAATCCAGATCTGATGGGGTTTGGCCACGCAGGCCGAGCTTTCAATATAGCCATAAGAGCAGCCAGCCAGGGACGCCTGAGTGACTGAGATGGTTAAGCCGCTGCCTTCGGCTGGTCGTGATGCCGGGGTCCTGGGATCGAGCCCCACATCAGGCTCCCTGTTTGGCGGGGAGCCTGCTTCTCCCTCTCCCTCTGCTGCTCCCCCTGCTTGTGCTCTCTCGCTCTCTCTGACAAATAAATAAATAAAATCTTAAAAAAAAGGTGGCCAGCAATCACAATTTCATTCGTTCCTTCAACATATTTTGATTGAACATCTATGCAAACTGCTGCTACACGACCCTAGAGGCATTATTTATAGCGGCAACTGCATAGACCGTGACCCCAGGATCTGTACATCTGCGTAGGCTGATCCACTGTGCAAGATACAAGGGATGCAATTTGAATAAGACAAGTATAGTCTCTCCTCTCGTGAGAGAACACCAGATGCTTTGCAAGATCCTCCTGAACTGGTCCCGTGCCTGCCACGGGTAGGTCAGTGGACCCCAAGTACTGTCCTCTTGGCTCCGGTGTCTGCCATTTCCTTCCTTTCCAACTTGGGCTCACTCAGGTGATCACTCTCATTGCTGTTGACTATAATCAGTCACTAAAGCACTACTACTTGAAAAAACACTGCACAAAAAAAAAAAGAAAGAAAAAAAGAAAAAACACTGCACAGTCTTTTTGCCCAGGCAGGTGTCCTTAGGCATTATTGATGCTCACCCAACAATGCCCAGTGTTGAAGATTTTCTGTCCCTTCCAAGGCTGCTAGCATCTTCTTTGTCCTAGCTTTTTGAGGTTCTGTCAGCTCCCACTCGACAATCCTTTTCCTCTAGGACTCAAACAAGTATCAAGGGAGACTGGGCTACAGGATCAAGTTGGAAACACTGCTCTGTGATTTCCCCTCCCCTGCTAGCATCCCTCAGCACCAAGCCTCACCATCAGAATAGCTTTCTACTCAATGATCTTCATAATTGGATTTCTGCAGAATGCAGTACATATACTGGCAGTTCAAAATGAACCAAATTATTTTAGTTTTCAAAATGCACTCATTGTCTACCACAGGCCCCCTTGCCTTTACATGTGTGTGTGCAGCCCGCAGAAACATTCTCCCCTCTTCCCCTCTTTCCCCACCAAACACACTTCAGCAACTCAGTCTGTCATCTCCTACAGGAAGCCTTTCCAGCATCCTGCCTCCTCTTTCATCCAGGCTAAGCTACATGTTTATCTATGCTTCAGCCAAGGTTCCTCTGCCTTAGATCTCTGACTATTGGCTTACCGGCTTTCTTCTCTAGACCAGTGGTTCCCGAGCCTTTTTAATCAAGAACTTCATCAATAAAAAAATTTAAACCTTGATCTCATAAATATTTATATTTTTATTTATAAATTATATACAGGCACTCCTATTCAAATATAGCATGTATATTATAAAATAAATCAGACACTTAAAAAAGAGAACTTTAAAAAAAAAAAAAAAAAACAGAAATGGAAGGTCTAATATCTTCATTCCATACCCCAGAGTATATCTGGATCCCATCATGGGATGAACGCATTCTGCCCTGGAAGCCACAAGTCCTAGTCTCCTTGAAAAAGGACACTATCTTTCATCCTGCCTGCACGTAGCGTTCAGTACAAGCTGTATGGGGTTATAGCTCAGTGCCGTGATAAGGCAATGTGCTAAGATTTCAGTTTTCAGTACTAAAGCAATTTCTAACAATGTGTTACTGTTCTTCTCTTATGTAGCATCAGGAAAAGATAGTGTTCAATCATCTCTCAGCTTGGATAGATTACAACTGTTACACTTTCCCATGATCGTGGCCCAACCTTCGATGAGACCTTTTTTTAGGTCTAGCGAAGTGTCACTGCCCTGTGCTCCTAACAGGCACTTATGAAATGCTTGTCTCATTGGTTTTGATGGTACTGGTTTCCTAGTCACTGCTGATGCAGACAAAGCCGTTCGACTGGACAGAGATAAGCAGGGAGGCATTGAGCCATGACATGAGATCTGACACTAGCTGTCCTTTTATTTGACTGACCAGGACACCTTTTCCTTTCACAGATGTTCAAGTTCATTATGATGATTATTTTTAAAAACAATTACTACCATTCACTGAGTGCCTACCGTTGTGTCAGGCATTGGACTAGATATAACAGGTCAGTTAACAGGTCAGTTTTTAACCCCTATATTGTGCCCAAATTATGGATAAAAAATAATAATAAGACCCAGGGAAATAAGGTAACTTATGGAGGCCCAGAAAGCTAGTTAAGTGCTGAATTAAAATTTGAACTCAAGTCTGTCTCACTCCAGAGTCCTTGCTCTTTTTTGAATAAAGATTTTATTTATTTATTTGAGAGAGAGGATGAGCGAGAGAGAGAGCATGAGTGGGGGGAGGAGCAGAGGGAGAGGGAGAAGCAGGCTCCCCTCTGAACAGGGAGCCCGATGTGGGGCTTGATCCTGGGACCCTGGGATCATGATCTGAGACGAAGGCAGATGTTTAACCAATTGAGCCGCCCAGATGCCCCCAGAGTTCTTGCTCTTAACATAATACCGTACCTTGATTCGGGGGTATTTTGGATCATTTTCCTTTCTCCCCTTGAATCTAAAGAAGTTGGCCTCTTGGCCACAAGCAGGACCATGCTCATATCCAACACAGACATTAAGATGGAGGGACAAGGATTTTAAGCCATATTGCAAAACTGTAGTCATCAAGACAGCATGGTACTGACACAAAAACAGACACATATATCACTGGAACAGAACAGAGAACCCAGAAATGGACCCACAACTATATGGTCAACTAATCTTCAACAAAGCAGGGAAGAATGTCCAATGGAAAAAAGACAGTCTCTTCAACAAATGGTATTGGGAAGACTGGACGGCATCAAGCAGAAGAATGAAACTAGATCACTTTCTTACACCATACACAAAAATAAATTAAAAATGGATCAAAGACCTAAATGTGAGACAGGAAACCATCAAAATCCTAGAGGAGGACAAAGGCAGTAACCTCTTTGACCTCAGCTGCTGCAACTTCTTATTAGACACGTCACTGGAGGCAAGGGAAACAAAAGCAAAAATGAACTCTTGAGACTTCATCAAAATAAAAAGCTTCTGCACAGCAAAGGAAACAGTCAACAAAACTAAAAGGCAGCCTATGGAATGGGAAAAGAATTTGCATATGACATATCTGATAAAGGGCTCATATCCCAAATCTATAAAGAACTTATCAAGCTTAACACCCAAAAACAAATAATCCAGTTAAGAAATGGGCATTAGACATGAATAGACACTTGTCCAAAGAAGACATCCAGATGGCCAACAGATGAATGAACCAATGCTAAACATCACTCATCATCAGGGAAATACAAATCAAAATCACAATGAGATACCACCTCGCACCTGTCAGAATGGCTAAAATTAACAACCCAAGAAAGAACAGGTGTTGGTGAGGATGCGAAGAAAGGGGGGAACCCTCTTACACTGTTGGTGGGAATGCAAACTGGTAGAGCCACTCTGGAAAACACTGTGGAGGTTCCTCAAAAAGTTAAAAAATAGAGCTACCCTACAACCCCGCAATTGCACTACTAGGTATTTACCCAAAGGATACAAACATACAGATTCAAAGGGGTATGTGCATCCTGGTGTTTATAGCAGCACTAGCAACAATAGCTAAACTATGGGGAGAGCCCAAATGTCCATCACCTGATGAATGGGTAAAGAAGACGTGGTGTGTGTATATATAGGAAATGTTGCCATTTGCAATGATGTGGATGGAGCTACAGTGTATTATGCTAAGTGACATAAGTCAGAGAAAGACAAATACCATATGATCTCACTTATATGTGGAATTTAAGATACAAAACAGATGAGCATAGGGGAGAGAGGGAAACAAGCCATAAGAGACTCTTAACCATAGAGAACAAAACTGAAGGTTGATGGAGAGAGGTGGGTGGGGATGCGACAGATGGTTGATGGGTATTAAAGAGAGCACTTGTGATGAGCACCGGGTGTTGTAGATAAGTGATGAATCACTGAATTCTACTCTAGAAACCAATATTGCACTGTATGTTCACTAACCAAAAGTTAAATAAATTTTAAAAAAAGATTGAGGGGCAAAAGTGTCCTACTTTACCAAATGCACATAGGAGAGGGCACGGAGGGTTGAGATAGGGTACTGACGATGGAGAGGCCTTGGGGCCTCCACCAGGTAAATGACACTCTTGGCTTGTCTTTTCCCTTTCCTTCTCCTTTGGAATGCCCTTTTATTCCTGTTCCCTAATATTTTTAAATTGGACTCAATATGGGGCAGCTGGGTGGCTTAGTCGGTTAAGTGTCAGGGTTGTGAGATCGAGCCCCACTTGGGCTCTGTACTGCTGAGTGTGGGGTCTGTTTAAGATTCTCTCTCTCCCCTTCCCCTTGCTCCCCCTCCCCCCTCTAAAAAAATAAATTAAATTAAATATAAAATAAAATTGAATCTAATAGAGAAGTAAGCCTTTGAAAAGGTACCCTTGTTTTGCTCTTTGGCTGCTTCCTGACTTAGCCTTCATTGTGTACTTTCGCACTGTTGATTCTGAGGCCGGGCAGAGAACATAGGCATTACCTATCATGTGGAAAGGTGACTCTGTTTGCTTTTGTAATGCTCTTTGTCTTTGTCCCCTGTCTGTGTAATGACTCTAACCATGTTGCTTCGGCCCGCTGTTTGGCGTCATCATATCTTCTGTTCTAATTCTTTGAGTCACAAAACAAAGAGCCCTGCTGAACACGATCTCAAAGGGCTCTGCAGCTCAGGCCCTTCTTTTCCAGGGTCGGACCCATGTGATGGCTACTTTTGCCTTTCAGAAAACAGACCCAGATTCTAAGAGTACCTCCAGGAAGGCCTTCTCCGCAACTTTCCGTAATTTTCGTCTCATTTTGCTTTTGCTGACATAAATAATTCTTTCTTCTCTATAGTCCCCCCAACTATTTCATGACTTTTAATTCATGTTAGAGGTCTCAAACTCAGAAGCCTTCAGGAGCAGGCAGGGGAAGCGATGAGAGAAGACAGCAGGGTGGGAGTGCGCATGTATGTATCGTGTGAGTGCTGGGGACTGGGATGAACTGGAGAGCACTGGTCTCCTAAGATACTGGAAGGCAAGCAAGTCCCATCTGCAGGCCACCTCTGAGCCACCAGTTGGCAATCTCTGATTTTCCTTCTATGTCGCAGTGCAAAAATCAGATTACTTTTACTGTCACAGTAGCCCAAGAGTATTGGGATTAATTATGTCTAAATTTCCCCCCACCGTGAGATTACATGCAATCTAATCCTTGGTGCCAATAATTCAGAAAGGACCCTCTGCACTGAAAAAGGATCTCCAAGATGGTGTCAGAGCTGCCCAGGTAATGGTCACAGCAGAGGGAAGAATAGTTGCCGAGGGCTTTCTCCAGGCTCCAACACTTCTTGCTTCTCAGTTTTCCTCTCTTATTTCCCATTGCAGATCAGAGCCTTAAGATAATTTTCAGCAAGCTGAGTATGTGAGTCTTCCAAATTTATCTAAATGAGTGCTGTATATAAAGATAATATTTTACAGTGCCTGACTAGTCTCTAGCTATACTTTAAAAATAAACAATCGGCTGGGGGGGGGTGCCTGGGTGGCTCAGTCGGTTGGGCCTCTGATGCTTGGTTTCAGCTTAGCTCATGGTCTCCAGGTCGGGATCCAGCCCCATGTTGGGCTCTGAGCTCAGCACGGAGCCGGCTTGTCCCTCGCCCTCTGCTCCTCCCCCTGCTCACTCGCTTTCTCTCTCTCTCAAATAAATAAGTAAAATCTTTTAAAAAAAGTAAAAGATAAATGACAGGGTATCAGCCTGGCTCAATCAGTAAAGCATGCAACCCTAGATCGCCGTGTTGTGAGCTTGAGCCCTATGTTGGGCACAGAGTTTACTTTAAAAAAAAAAAACAATAAAAATTGGGTACCTGAGTGTCTAAGTTGGTTAGAGGTCTGCCTTCAGCTCAGGTCATGATCCCAGGGTCCTGGGATCAAGTCCCACAACGGGCTCTCTGCTCCGCAGGGAGCCTGCTTCTCCCTCTGCCTCTGCCTCTCTCTGTCTCTCATGAATAAATAAATAATCTTTAAAAAAAACAATAAAAATAAATAAAAATAATTAATAAAACTCTTCAGTTGGTAGGTTTGGTCTTTCCAGTCTTTCCAACCTGAGTCTGCAGTTCAAAGGCCCATTGCCTTGACGGCATTAGTCCTCTTTAATAATGTATAATCTAACATTTTAGATTACAGTTAATCTTTGGTGTCAGAGCCAATTCATCATTCTAATTTCTTTCTCTTTACTCTCTCTCCCACCACCCCCATTCACACCACCTCCCCAATCTCATGCACCCCTCACTTTTCTCTACCTGCTCCCCTCACCACCCCCATTCCCCATTCTTTATTAGGATTGATTCTTGAATGGGACCTGGGCATGGAAAGTGTTTGGTATCGTGTTTGCGAAAGTTGCACCAGAGAAGAGAAAATGAGAAAGAAACATAGGAAGAAGGAAATTGGGAAAGAAAACCAAAAAAAAAAAAAAAAAAAAAGACAGCAGCAAATGTTGAAAAGAGCTTTCTGTCTTGGTGCTCAGGTTTACTTCAAGTCCTGCAGCAGAGACACCCCCACCCCTCAGTCTCCCATCCCTCTGATCCACAGTCAAATCTGCATCTTTCTTATCTTTCTTACTCTGTTCTCTGGTCCAAAAGGCTAATTAGAGAAAAGTTCAGCATCAAAAAAGACCTGGATCCCATTGGCAGCTCTGTCACTTACAAGCCGTTGACCTTGGCTAAGTCCGTTGCTTCAACCTGAGATTTCCTTATCTACAAACTGGCTGTAACAGCACAGATCCTCCCGGCTCCTGGAGATGGAATGAGAGGCCGCATGTGAAAACACCCTGGAAACTGTAATATGCTAATCAAAGATGGGACATTATTATTATTATCCCTGATCATATCCATGCTGCAGATACTATGGCTTTGGGTCATCTTTTCACCAAATGTCCTTAGATTTCTTGGAGAAGGGGGTGGGTGTTACAGTCTGGAACAGCAGTGAGGCAGAAAACTTTATGTTTTCGGAGGGAAGTTGGCATTTAAAATTGCCTTATATTGCTACTTTTAAGACAACATGAGGATATGAAATCACTTTGGAGCATACCTTCTCTGTTCTGAATGAGTGAATCCTTTTAGTTATGCAAACACAGTAAGAGTAAGCACCCATTATTCTAGGAGAAGGTGCAACAGTTGTTTTTGTAGCTTAGGGCTTCGATTCTGCAGGCAGATGGGGTCTCGTTGCCATAATGAATGATTCAGAAGGAGGGCATGTGCCCAGAAGGTTCCATCAGAAGTAAGCTCTGAGCTTTTATCCAGTGGTTTTATCTGGATGGAGGCCAGCTCTCATCTCACTTGAACAAGGAAGCATGTGGCCCAGGTGATGCTAGCAGACTTCTTACAACCATGAGGGACTTCTGCCTGAGGATAAAACCAATGTAGCAGAGTTGCGAGATTTTAGAGAAACTGAACTGGAGCTCTGATAGAACTGTGCCTGAAGCCCACATTAGTCTTAGCAGTTACATGAGCCAATAACTCACTCTTATTGTCCAAGCCAGTTTGCGGCAGGCTTTATAGTACTAGATACTGATGCCAAAGTCATCTGAAATGGTACGGAGTCTGAAGGTTTCTGGAGAAAGTATGGGCATGTTACATAGTGTTTAGTGAGCTTACTGGAAAGGAGATGCCAAGTCTCCTCATCTCCCCCACCGAGGTTCCCAGTTATGGGGATACCTCTGATGGGCTGAGGCAGGCTGCCTGAGACAGCTGATGGGAGGGACACTGCTGGGGGGCGGGGGGGGGCAGTCAACAACAAGGCCTGGAGGGCTGGAGTGGTCCTAGCATGGGAATGGGGATGAAGCTATCGCTAGGTTGAGTATGCTCCATGATGATGCCTAAGTTCAGTTTTAGAAGATTCTGCCAAACCATCTTCCAAAGCAGATTTACCAGTTTGCACATTCAACATCAATGTTTGGAAGTTCTCAGAGCTTTTTACTTTTACTTTGCCCACAGGCTAATAAATGAGATGTTCTGATTTTACCAGAGCATAGCAGTTTCCAAACAGCAAATATAAAGGTTGCTGTTTGGATTAAGACATACTAGAAAAAGGTATACACATACCCAGAAACACACAAAAGCGTAATAATTCAAGTAGCAGAGCAATTTGGGGTGATGATTTAAAGGTAAATACATTTCAATTTTCTTAATTAAGTTATAAAAAGTATGAGCATAACCCAAGGGCCTGAGTAAGTGCTGCTTCTAAACTGTTCTCCATGAAATAGGAATACCTCGGTGCTCCGTCAAAATGTCTCTCATTATAACTAGGGGCTGGAGGAGGCTGCATGTGTGTGTGTGTGTGTGTGTGTGTGTGTGTGTGAGATGGTGAAGGGGTGGGAAACAGCAAGAATATGGTTGTTTTCTACCCAAGTAGCCGCCAGTTAAAAATAGTCCATTACATGAAATTATTTAGTAAATGTGGATGAAACAGGCAGTAAGATTTCACAAGATCTCCACTAATATTTGGCAATTGTTAATTGCTGCTTGAAAGAATGTTTCAGTTATCTGAAAAAGTAATCACATGAGGCTTAACTAACCTGTGGCTCCAACTTGTAAGACACGAAGGGTTTATTTGGAAATGGTGGAGAGATCTCATATACATTTAACTGGCATATATTCTCATTTAAGTATGTATTTACTGAAAACAAACAAACATTCAGACTGACAAAACTGCAGGCTCATTCAAGTAGTAGTACCTCATTTAGTCCTATCCTGTAAGACCTTTCATGGGTCTTGGAGTAGGGGTGACAACCCCATGAATTGATTTCTTTGTTCCCAATTTAATGTCATTCACGTCCTATTGTGTAGGCAAGATTGGTGGTATTATCCATCAGTACTATGTGCCAGCCTTCGGAAGCTAATGAACAGACCTCGGGAATTTCTGGCTTCTTCTGTGGGTTTGCTTCTGCTCTCTATGTGATCATTTCTAGCTCTCTATGTGATTTCTATGTGATCACATTTGCATTCATTCACAGATATCTTGTGGCAGAGACTCCCAGCTACCTACCCAGTGTTTGCTCTCACCTTGCTCCTGAACAGATTTTGTCAAGGGAAGCAGTGTGTCCTGATTAAACCCAACATTCCCAGGCTCCCTTGCACATAGGGGTAGCCGTATGACTAAGTTCTTGCTATTGAGATATAAGTGAAGTTGTTGGATGGAGCCTCTGGGAAAGCTTCTTAAAAACCATACTGACTAGGGGAATCCGGGTGGCTCAGTCAGTTAAGTGTTTGACTCTTGGTTTTAGCTCAGATCATGATCCCAGGGTCCTGGGATTGAGCCCTGAGTTGGCTCCACACTGAGCAGGGAGTCTGCTTGAGATCCTCTGCCCCTCCCTCTGGCTTGTTGCTTGCTCTGCCCCCCTGTCCCCCCGCAATAATAAATAAATAAATCTTAAAGGAAAAAAAAAACCAGAAAAACAACCTTACTGACTCAACCACTGGGCACCAATTTCACTTGGCCTTTCTTTCTTTCTGCTTCCAAGAGCACAGTGTGATAGCTGGAGCTCCAGCAGCTATCTTATGAACCTGAGGATAAGGGTCACACTCTAGGATGATGTCCCAAAACTGCCACATCAGCTCTGGACTGCCTACTCAAAAATTCTCATTTTGTGAGCAAAATTAATTCCCATATTACATAAACCACTGCTTCTCTGGTTTCTATTACTCACGGTCAAACACAATTCTGGTATTCTAAATAGTCATTCAGTATAATCCTTTATTTGATTTGCTCGACATTTTACAATTGTCTTTGAACAGAAGCCATACAACTGAGATGGGTACAACTCACTCAGGTTCCCTGGCCTGGATATTGAAAGATTAAGCTTTAAAGGTTCCACCAAGCTGAATTATGTGCTATGAAACCTGGAAGTGAGTGGCAGGGCAGGTCCTCCTCCTCCAAGATAGTATTGGGAGGTCCACAGGGTAGAATCAAGGGTTGAGATCTAAGAGTTAGCACAACAGAGCTCTCAGCCTGTTGTCATGGCAGCAAGGACAGAGCCATGGCAATATGCTGGAACAAATATGAGACTTCCTCCTGCCTCTGCATTGGATCTTGTAGGCCTCCCTGTTTAACCAGGCCCCCTGAATCTAAATATCAAGATCTTCTGACAGGTGTAAATTATTCTGTAATCAGCCCACAGACACCCCACTGCATCTGCCTTTCTCACCTGGCTTGGCCTAGGAACAGTTTTCTAGCCCTCATCCCCACCCCTCCACCTCCACCAGTGAAATATCACTGCTATTGTAAGAGAACCATAGGCTTACGGTGGAGGCCATCATTCCTCCTCAAACTAGAGACCCCCCACTCACCCCCCCTTTTATTTTGTTTCCCCATACCACCATTTGATTAATAAAAATAAAGTGTTCACCAACAGGAAATGTTTACAGACCTCACAGCAGGTCAACTGCATCTTAAAACATTTTTGGAAAGTACCAACTTCCAGAAGCAATTTATAGATGCGCAACTCTGAAGCAAACTCAAGATTAAGGCAGGAAGAGAAAAAGAAAAAGAAGAAAGAAATGAGTTCAAACTTAAGCAAGTCTGACCCACTAGCTTGGCAAATAAATGAGCCTATTTCCAAAAGGACATTTTCTACGTTCTGCCAGTTATTAGATTAATGACCTGTTCTATGCCCCTTAGTACTGCTGTCATTTTGGTAATGTTGTAGCTTTAAACTTTTCACTCTTTTCTGAAAGGTTTCTGAAGCTGAGCTGGAGCCAGCTTTACGAACTACATTGAACTCAAAGAGCCCCCCTTGGTGTGATAGATGGCGATGCGAGCGCTAGCAGGTGCCTCCCCAGACCACCATGCTAGGGTACGGGCAGAGTGCTGATGAGGAATGAGGCACTCATTCTGTGTCCCAGATCCCACCTCTCTCCTTCTTCTGACCCAAACAAGACTGGGAATTGCTAAGGGCCCTATAATGGCTTGCGTTCCTGCTGGCTCAGCGTTGGGCCCTGGCAGCCTCACCTAAAGAGCCCTGTGGCTTTATTTTTGTTTTTTTTTTTTTTAAGGTTTTATCTATTTATTTGACAGAGAAAGACACAGTGAGAGAGGGAACACAAGCAGGGGCAGAAGGAGAGGGAGAAGCAGGCTTCCCGCTGAACGGGGCTCGATCCCAGGACCCTGGGATCATGACCTGAGCCAAAGGCAGATGCTTAACGACTGAGCCACCCAGGCTCCCCAAGAGTCCTGTAGCTTTTGTAGGGTCTCTGTGCCCACATGGTGCTGCTACTCTGCTTTGGCCCCTGCCCTGGAGCCACATCAGGCCCATCCAGGGGGCTTCCCAGCAACACAGAGCACCTAGAGCTGTCCCGGGACCTGCTGTCTTTCCAGACATGCTTAGGTAGCCCCTCCTCTCTGACTCCCACCAGCACCCACAGCCACACTGGGATGGGTGGATCTGTCCCTGGGGCCGATGGACAAGTGACATTTGTCTGAATCCCTTTGGTGGGGGCACCTGAGCTCCACACATCGGGTCACAGTAGCACAACTACTGAGCATTTGGATCACTTAATCCTCCTAAACCAGTTTATTGATGCGTATGATGGGACTACATAATGGTCCCTTTACATTGCAGCCATTATCACATGGCGGCCGCCATTTTTTTCCCATCTACTACAAGAGGTGTATGGCATAGTCGAGAAGCATATAACCTGTAATGACAAATTGCTTAGGTATGGGAAAGTCTGCTTCTGCCCCTGAATTCCTGAATAACCATGGCAAGCTGCTTGAGTGTGCTGTACCTCAGTTTCTCCATCTGAAAAATGGGAGTAATAATGACGCTGCCTGATGGCGCCGTCCTGGAGATTAAGGGAGCTCGTAAAGTACAAAGGGAGCTTGTAGGATACTATGTACGGAACAGAATGAGTGTCACAGTATTCGCCAAGCACAGTGACAAGCTCTGTTAACCTTCACCATAGAAGTTCATTATTCCTATTTACATATAAACTGAGGTTTAGAACAATTAAAGGATTCAAATGTTAAGTAACTGCTCTTGTGTGCTTTTAAGACCTAGAGGTTTCTCTCCTTTTCTTCCTCTGCTTTGAGAAGCCCTGGATCCCAAGGGTCAGGGGTCATCGTCACTTTACTTCACTAACTGATGTCAGACCTTCAAGCTGTTTCTTCATACCTGGAATCTAACCGGAAAATCCATTCCTTCACATTTCCCAGAGCTAACTCCCATCAGCGCCCCCCTCAAAGAGGCCCCTTCCTCCCGGGGCCACATCAGTGAGGGGGTTCCCCTAGGTTTCATAGGCCAAGGGAGGCCCCTCCTTGCAGAGAGAGGAGCTCAATTGCTGCTGAGAGAGGTCCCCAGACCGGGCAGAACGGTTTGCTCACCTTGGGCGCTAACCTCGACAGTGTGAAGGAGTGACCGGGGACTGTTTCCTTTTCTCTGCAGTTCACGCTAAATAATTAGCCCCAGCTTCGATTTAATCTAAGTACCTTAGATTTCCTAGTCTAGGTTCCCAGCTCACAAAACTAAAGTCGCCTTCTCACACCTTGTTCTCTGCATTCTTTAAGAAAGAAGTATGATTTCTTCCTTCTGAATGGTCTAATTCTGGACATGGAGTTCGTGTCTGTTTTTTCCACCATGACCTTGGCCTTCTTCTCTCAGCTTCCATCTGACCTTCAAGTTTAGCTGCTCTGGAGCACACATGAGCGGTTCTCACACCCAGCAGCCAGTCGCTCGAGTGAGGGGATGGTATTTATCTCCTCTTCCCTGAAGTTCAGCGAGACACACCTGCAAAGTGCCGGGAGGGGTTGGTCTTGTTTCTTCATCCTGTCCCCCAAAGAATTTGGCGTGGGAATTGATTTTCTACCAAGCGACGATTCTCAAAATATTTCCAGTTTGGAGAAGCACACCGTGAAATGTCAGTCTCCTTTCTAAGACGGACCAGCCTTTCTCCTGCATGCCCCCGCCCAGAGGCAACTGCTACTACTAACTTTTGTTTTGCCTTCCAGAAATACAGGCCTGTGTCCACATCTTGTATAACCAAGAGGTACCACAATATACACATTGTCTTGGACCTTGATTTTTTCATTAATAATATATCTTGGAGATTTTTCCATAGGAAAATAGATAGGTGTCCTTCCTTCTTTGTAATGGTTGCATGGGATTCCACTAGATATGAAAGTACCTGTATTGGTTTCCTATCGCTGCTGTAACAAATTACTACTAATTTATTATCTTACAGTTTGGGAGGTCAAAAGTCCAAAATTGGTCTCACTGGCCTAGAAGCAAGGCATTGTCAGGATTGCACTCCTTCTGGAGGCATGAGGCAGAATCCACTTTGGTGCCTTTTCCAGCTTCTTGCAACTGCCCTATTATTTTTGGCTCGTGGCCCCAGTTAACAATGCTGTCACCTGACTCTGTGTCTGTCACCACATCTTGTACTTGCTCACTCTCACCCTCTTGTGATTACATTAGGCCCATCTGGGTCATCCAGCATACTCTCCCCATCTCAAGAACCTTAACTAAATCACATCTGGAAAGTCCCTTTTGCAATTAAGGTAACATATGCATAGATACCAGGGATTAGCCTCAGAACATCTTTGGGAAGGCCCTTGTTCTGCTTACCACAGTTTTTGTTACCTGCTTCCTACATCTGGACTTTTATTTATTTATTTTTAAAGATTTTATTTATTTATTTGTCAGAGAGAGCGTGAGAGCCACAAGGAGGGGGAGCAGCAGGCAGAGGGAGAAGCAGGCTCCCCGATGAGCAGGGAGCCCGACATGGGGCTTGATACCAGGACACCGGGATCATGACCTGAGCTGAAGGCAGACTCTTAACCGACTGAGCCACCCAGGCACCCCACATGTGGACCTTTAGATTGTCTTTTGCTGTGATTGCAGGCAGTGTTTCAGTGATTATCCTTGTGTGTATCAGAGTAGAAGCAGTTCCTAGAAAATGATTGCAATTTCAAAGGTATGTACATTTCAAATTTTGATAGATCTTTTTCATGGTCATTTTTTAGAACTTTATTTTACTTGAAATAGTCTGAATGCACAATTATCATAAAACCACTTAGGAGGTAAAATCATTTTACTTTTTTTGAGTCAGTCTATCTATGACTGCTCTTATCTATCGATACTACATTCTTGACTTTAACAAAGGCTCCCAGTCTTAGGCAATGGCTTTAGAAATACGGACCTGAGTTAATTTCCGGGGTTAAAAATCTAATACTACTATAATGCTGTGGCTACTTAAATTTAGAGTTAATCAAACTTAAATATAATTATTTAATTCCTCAGTCCCACTAGCCATATTTCAAGTACCCACTAGCCACGTGTGGCTAGTGGCTATCACATTAGACAGTGCACATAAAAAATAAATTCCTTCATTGTAGAAGTTCTACTTGACAGAGTTGCTAAGAGTGATCTTTTGTTGGGGCGCCTGGGTGGCTCAGTGGGTTAAAGCCTCTGCCTTCGGCTCGGGTCATGATCTCAGGGTCCTGGGATCAAGCCCCACATCGGGCTCTCTGCTCAGTGGGGAGCCTGCTTCCCCCTCTCTCTCTGCCTGCCTCTCTGCCTACTTGTGATCTCTCTCTCTGTCAAATAAATAAATAAATAACTTAAAAAAAAAAAAAGTGATCTTTTGTTTCTCTATCAAATTAGAACCTACCCATTGCCTGTACCTCATTCAGGGCAATTCTGTTAATTCAATTAACATTTATTGAATGCCTACCTTGTACAAGACCCTAGATGATGATTTTTTTTAAAAGTCTCTGTCTCAGGTAGGTCCCAATTCAATAAAGGAAAAGCAGAAGTATTTCCTGAACTTGCCCCAGGAATGCCAACTAACTATAACTGAGAAAATAACCCATAACATAGTAAGTTCCAGGGCAATTTAGGAGCACAAAAGAAGAACATACAGTCTGTAAGGGATCCCAAAGACAAGAATATAGAGGTTATTTTCTCATCTTTGAAAATAGCTTGCTCATTGTCCATTTTTCTAATGTTACTGAAATATTGAAATGTTTGAGTATTTTATTTGTAAATAACAAAATGAGAAAGCATTTCAAAGGCTCTTAATAAGGCATTATAGAGAAGAGATTACAGTACAGCCTCTGGAGTTGGGCTGTAGGGGTTCAAATTCGAATTCTGCTATTTGCTAGCTGTGTGACTTTGGGCAACTCACTTGACCTCACTGCCGTTCTCTCATCTGTCAAATAAGTACTTCTCTCACAGGTTATTGTAAGGATTAAATGAGTTCATGTCTGTATGTGCTTAGAACAGGGCTTGGTGCTCACTGAGTACTAAGTGCCAGACATTGTTATTATTTGAACATGAATAACTATAATGCTGGAATTTCAGCCACTTGGATAGAATTTCAGAGTTCACTTGGTTCTGAACTGACCATGGAGGAGTTGAGGGGTTTGTAGGAATCCTCCCAGGTATTGCTGGTCAGTGGGACAGATGAGATATACACATGTCCAGGCCCCTGCCTGCCCTCCTTGGACCCTGCATGGGAAGTGGCACTAAGGGAATTTGCTACCAGAGAGATCGGCTTTCCTCTCTGACATGGACAGAGGGGATTCTACACTCTTATGGCAGTTAGTTGTGGCCCCATCATTCATAAATTTGGCCAAATACTACCTCTCCCTGTTTATGCACTTATTTACAATTGAGACAAGTAATATGTCCTTTCCTTGATTCTGGTATTCTCCATCTTAAACTCTGATAGATATCCCATCTCCACTGCCTGAAAATGCAGGTTTCCGTGGTGGTAACAATGGCAGTCATTTTGGTGGTGACTTCTTTTGGACTCCTTCAGTATTCTTGCTCCTTCAAGTCTTGTCCTCCTATAGCATTCCCCTTCTTTCTGCCTCTGCAACATTTTTGGTAGCCTCTCCCTCTTTCTCCCCATCTCTAATGATCTAATACCTACCAGGACTGTCCTCACCAGACCATTAAAAGAAATGCAGAAGAATGAATCTGGATCACCTTCTTACACCATACACAAAAAGAAATTCAAAATGGATCAAAGACCTGAATGTGAAATAAAAGTCCTAGAGGAGAACACAGGCAGCAACCTCTTTGACCTTGGCTGCAGCAACTTCTTGCTAGACACATCTCCAGAAGCAAGAAAGACAAAAGCAAAAATGAACTATTGGGACTTCATCAGGATAAAAAGCTTTTTCACAGCAAAGAAAACGGTCAACAAAACTAAAAGGCAACCTACAGAATGGGAGAAGATATTCGCAAATGACATATCAGATAAAGGGCTAGTATCCCAAATCTAAAAAGAATTTATCAAACTCAACGCCTAAAAAAACAAAAATCCAGTCAAGAAATGGGCAGAAGACATGAACAGACATTTCTCCAAAGAAGATATACAAATGGTCAACAGACAAATAAAAAAATGCTCAACACCACTCATCATAATGGAAATACAAACCAAAACTGAATGAGATACCACCTCATACCAGTCAGAATGGCTAAAATGAATAACTCAGGAAACAACAGATGTTGGCAAGGACGCAGAGAAAGGGAAACCCTCTTACACTGTTGGTGGGAATGCATACTGGTACAGCCACTCTGGAAAACAGTAAGGAAGTTCCTCAAACAGTTACAAATAGAACTATCCTATGACCCAGCATTTGCACTACTAGATATTTATCCAAAGGATACAAACAGTGCTTCAAAGGGGCACATACACCCTGACGTTTATACCAGCAATGTCCACAATACCCAAACTGTGGAAAGAGCCCAGATGTCCACCAACAGATGAATGGATAAAGATGTGGGATATATACACCATGGAATATTACTCAGCCATCAAAAAGAATGAAATCTTGCCATTTGGAACAATGTGGATGGAGCTAGATTGTATTATGCTAAGCGAAATAAGTCAGTCAGAGAAAGACAAATGTTCACTCATTTGTAACATTTACGAAACAAAGGAGATGAACGTATGGGAAGGGGAAAAAAGAGAGAGAGGGAAACAAACCATAAGAGACTCCTTATGACAGAGAACAAACTGAGGGTTGCTGGAGGAAGGTGGGTGGGGAATGGGTTAAATGGGTGATGGGCATTAAGGAAGGCATTTGTTATGTTGAGCATTTGGTGTTAAATGTAAGGGATGAATCACTAAATTCTACTCCTGAAAACAATCACACTATATGTTAACTAACTAGAATTTAAAGGAAAATTTGAGGGTTCCCGGGTGGCTCAGTCAATTAAGCATGTGACTCTTGGTTTCAGTTCTGGTCATGATCTCATGGGTTGTGAGATTGAGGCCCACCTTGGGTGTGTGTGCTCAGTAGGGAATCTGCTTGAAGTTTCTCTCTCTCTTCCCCTCCCCCGATACACATACACATGCATTCTCTCTCTCAAATAAGTAAATTTTTTTAAAAAATTTTTTTTGGGAAAAAAAGATGGAAATACTTCCCAAATCATTCTGTTGTAATACTACCCAAATGAATCAGCTTAATTCCTATGAAAATCCCAGGTACCATTCTTTTTGCGGGAATTTACAAATTGATCCTAAAATTTATATGGAAATTTAAAGGACCCAGAATAGTCAAAACAATCTTGAAAAGAAGAAGAAACTTGGAAAACTAATGCTTCCCAATTTTAAAACTTACTACAAATTTACATTGATTAAAACAGTGTGGTTTATCTTTAGACTCTAAATTCTTATTTTTTCTTTTTATTAAGTTTATATTTAATTTAATTAATATTACATTAAATTTAATTATATTGTTTATTAAGTTTTATTAAGAAGTATGGGCTTTCAATTCTACTCTGTTCATCTATATGTATCTTCAAATCAAGAAAAATTGAAAGTCTAAAATAAACCCTTATGTTTATGGCCACGTGATTTTCAACAAGGGTACCAAGGCAATTCAATGAGGAAAATAATAGTCTTTACAATAAAGAGTATTGGGAAAACTGCCTAATAATAGCCACATGAAAAGAATGAAGTTGGATCTCTACCTCACACCATATAAAAATTTAATTCAAAATGGATTAAATAGGGACGCCTGGGTGGCTCAGTTGGTTGAGCAGCTGCCTTCAGCTCAGGCCATGATCCCAGGGTCCTGGGATCGAGTCCCACATCGGGCTCCTTGCTCAGCAGGGAGCCTGCTTCTCCCTCTGCCTCCGCCTGCCACTCTGCCTGCTTGTGCTCTCTCTCTCTGACAAATAAATAAATAATAAAATCTTAAAAAAAAAAATGGATTAAATATCTAAATATAAGAGCCAAAATGATAAGACTCATATAAGAAACATAGAAGCAAAGCCTCCATGACCTTGAATTATGCAATGGTTTCTTGAATTTGACTCCAAAAGCATAAGCAACAGAAGAGAAAAAAGATAAACTGGACTTAATCAAAATTAAAATTAAAATTTTTTTTTCACTTCAAAGGATATCATCAAGGGAAGGAAGAGACCATCCACAAATGGGAGAAAATGTGTGCAAATTATATATCTGCTAAGGGATTTGTAACCAGTGTCTATAAAAAAACTCTATAGAAACAACTCAACAATTAATGAATGCTCCAATTTTAAAAGAAGCAGAAGACTCGAATTTCTCCAAAGAAATGGCCAATAAGCACTTAAATAGATTTTCAAAATCAAAACTGTCAGAAACATGCAAATCAGCCAGGTGCCTGGCTGGCTCAGTCCATGGAGTGTGTGACTCTTGATCTTGGGATTGTGAGTTCAAACCCCACTTTGGGTGCAGAGATCATATAAAAAAAAAAACACGGAGGGGCACCTGGGGTACTCACTGGGTTAAGCATCCAACTCTTGATTTCAACTCAGGTCATAATTTCAGGGTTGTGAAATGGAGCCCTTGTAGGGCTCCATGCTGGCTGTGGAGTCTGCTTAAGATTTTCTCTCTGCCCCTCACCCCCTGCATGGCTCATATTCTCTCTCGCTCCCTAAAAAAAGGGGAGGGGACATGCAAATCAAAACCACAATGAGATACCATTTCACACTCACTAAGATGGCTACAATAAAAAAAAAAAAAACAGACAATAACATGTGGTGACAAGGATATGGAGAAGTTGAAACCCTCATACATTGCTGGCGGGAATGTAAAATGGTGCAGCCACTTTGGGAAACCGTTTGACAGTTCTGCAAAATATCAAACGTAGAGTTATAATGACCCACCAATTCTACCTCTAGGTAGGAATTGAGTTATTCCACTCTTAGTTCAATTCACTGTGAACAATATGAATGAGAATTGAAAATATATGGCCATACAGGAGCCTCTCACTGGCTCAGTGGGTAGAGTATCCAACTCTTGATCTTGGGGTCATGAGTTTGAACCTCATGTTGGGTGTAGATATCACTTAAATAAATAAAACTTAAAAAAAAAGATCGGGCTCCTGGGTGGCTCACTCAGTTAAGCATCTGACTTTTGATTTTGGCTCAGGTCATGATCTCAGGGTCGTGGGACTGAGCCCGCACTTGGGCTCTGCACTCAGCATGGAGTCTGCTTGGGATTCTCTCTCTCCCTCTCCCTCTGCCCTTCTCCCCTCTTGTGCTCTCTCTCTCTCTCTAAAATAAAATAAATCTTTTAGAGAGAGAGTGAGAGCACAAGCAGGAGGGGCAGAGGGAGAGAGAGAGAGAATCTCAAGCAGACTCCATACTGAGCACAGAGTCAGACAGGGCTCAATCCCATGACCCTGAGATCATGACCTGAGCCAAAAATCAAAAGTCAGATGCTTAATTGACTGTACCATGCAGGCACTCCAAATAAAAAAAAATCTTTAAAAAAAGAAAGAAAACATATGTCCATACAAAAACTGTATATGAATGCTCACGGCAGCATTATTCATAGTAGACAAAAAGTGGAAAGAACCCAAATGTCTATCAACTGATGAATAGGTAAACACAAAAGTGGTATATCCATATAATAGAACGTTATTCAGCAACAAAAAGGGGTGAATTATTAATACACACAATGATGAGCCTTGAAAACATTATGCTAAATGAAAGAAGTCAGTCACAAATGACCACATATAGTATGCCTCCATTAAATTAGATGTCCATAATCAGCAAACCTATAGCAACAGCAAGTAGATGGATGGTTGTCAGGGACTGGAGGAAGGAGGCAAGGGGAACAGTAATGGCTATGGTGTTTCCTTGGGGGATAATAAAAATGTCCTGGAAATAGTGGTGATGGTTGCACAACTTCGTAAATGTACTAAAAACCACAGCATTACATACTTAAAAAATAAACTAAAAAAATGACTGGGCAATGAGAATGTAAAAGAAAAGGAGGAATCATCTGGAGAGAAACACGATTGCTATGGGAACTTCATCAGAAAGGGCCTTATGTAGGAAGGCTGTGGGAGAGAATAATCTAGCACATCTTGGAGGGAGTCGGACAAGTGCCTTATGACAGCTGCATTAAGTCGACCAGAGGGAATGAGGCTGCTGGAGGATAACCCCCCTCCAACTCTCCCCACGTTGTCTGGCCTCTGCGTTCACCTGCTAAAATCTTAATATAGCACAGGAAGGAGCTACTGATTAAAAACACACAGAGAGAGGACCAGAAAAATCAAAACTTGCTTACAAAGTAGACACCAAGTGTCAGGAGTGCACGTGCAAAAGACTACATGCCTCCTTCATTCCCATAATGAAGATGAGGTTTCTATCCAGGAACTGGAAACAGACTACTGACTTTCCGGGCTGCTATACCAGAATGCCATAGCCTGGGTGGATTTTAAACAGTTATTTCTTGCAGTTCTGGAGGCTGGGAAGTCCAAGATCGTGGCACCGGCAGGTTCAGTGGCTCCTAGATGGTGCCCTCTCACTGTTGTCCTCACATAGCAGATGAAGGAGCTGAGGTCTCTTTTCGAATGGCAGTAATCCCATGACTGGGGCCCCACCCTCATGATCTAATCAGCTCCCAAAGGCCCCCTCCCAATATCATCGCCCTGGGGCTTAGGTTTCGAAATATGAATTTCACCAAGGGCACAAGCATTCAGTCTAAAGCAGAGACCTTGTTCCTGCTTTGTATTTGTTGTAGAAATCGAACTTCCTTTGTGGTTTGCCCCCCGTTAATTACATTAGACTCAGGACTGCCCTCTCTGTGGTTTATTTAAAGTAGAAAATAGAAAAAACAGAAAAAGAAAAGGCACTAGAGAGACAATACAGATCCCTCCCCGGCGGAACTTCCATTCTAGAGATTAAAGGACAAGCTACTTTCCCGGGGTTTATAGACACTCATTAACTTTTTGTTATAGCCTTATGAGATTGCTACTATTATAATTTCCATCAACAGCTCGGAAAGCTAATGCTCAGCAAGGCATCATTACCCATCTAAGCTCACACTGTAAGGGAAGGGCCACAGTTTGCACCCAAGCAACTAAATCTAGGTACTGAGCACTTAACCACAATGCCCACAGTTCTCCAACAGGGTGCTTAGGTGCCCCAGGGAGCCAAAGGGAACTGTGGCTGAGCAACAGGAGTCCGGAAGTGTGCAACTAAAGGCAGGAAGGCACATATGGTCTAGATTTATGTCAGCACGGTAACAACAGAGGAGAGGAACCCTCTATGAGGCGCCATGTTGTTCAGACAGGCTAAGTCTTTAAGAGTTTTCAGACAGGGGCAAACAATAGCTTTAATTAAATTTTATAGAGGACTCAAAGATTATCGAACCACGTGCATATTTATACCAGCAAGTCTTCCTTCATTCCTATCCTTTAGCCAGTTGGCTCCCAACACACACAGGTCATCCTTCCAGAGTTTCTTTAGCCAGATATAAGAAAATACAAATACGCATTCTTATTTCACCTTAGTTCTGGCATCAGATGAACTTAAAAGTGGATGCAAGCGGGACGCCTGGGTGGCTCAGTGGGTTAAACCCTCTGCCTTCGGCTCAGGTCATGATCTCAGGGTCCTGGGATCGAGCCCCGCGTCGGGCTCTCTGCTCGGCAGGGAGCCTGCTTCCCCCTCTCTCTCTGCCTACCTCTCTGCCTACTTGTGATCTCTTTCTCTCTGTCAAATAAATAAATAAAATCTTAAAAAAAAAAAAAAGTGGATGCAAGCATTCTGGCCACCGAAGAAGCTATACTTTAATAAATGGACAACTGAGAGCCAATCTCAAAAAGACAGGACCCACTGACAAATTGGGACCTGCAGAACTGGGGCTGAATTGAGATAAAGAGGACACCTTTTGCTCTTCACTTCTTATTTCCACATAAGGACTGCAGTTTTTAATGTATTCATTGTCCAGATTCATGACCACTTTCATAGAGATTGGTCCTACCATTTTCAATAGTGTTATTGGTGTTCATTCATTTCATTCCCTTTGTCACATTAAGAGCTCAGGATGTTTGCAACCACCCCCTCCCATGCCTACAGATTAACATCACGGTCCCCTGATGTTATCTGTTTCTAACTGGTGGTTTTCGTTTTGTTATGACTAATTCTGTATTTGGGCACTTGTCAATGCCACTCCAAAAGTGGTGTGGGACAGAGAAAGAAGATGACATAGGTGTAGGCTAGGTTTACCCAAATTTCGTCCAACCCTGTGCCTTTAGGTCCTTCTCCCTTCCCCCCTGCTGCTTGCCGTTCTTCTGGCCTCTCTCTCTCTCTTTCTATGTTTACTCCTTCTGACATCTCACACCCTCTGTCTGAGCTCACTTACATTCTGACTGAAATACCCTCTTTAGACTCTCTGTGAATGAGAGTCAGCTGGTAATAAATTATCTGTACTTGTCTTTATAGAAAGTTATTTTTGCTGGGAAATAAATAGATAAAATGCATTGGCAGCTATTTTCTTTCAGTGCATGGAAAATTTAATTTCTATTAAATGTATGTTAGGCCTTACCACACTATATTCCATACCTTTAATCTCTTCCATTTTTCCCCACTTTTTTTTCTTTTGCATGTTCCAGATACTTTCTTCTGTCTAATGTCGGTGTTAACCTCATCTGCTGCATTTTTAGCTTACTAGTTTTATCTCTAGACATTCGTTTTAGTTCACTTTCAAATATGCTAGATCACTTCTTATATTTTCTTTATCTGCAGACATTATCAAGCTTGTTTCTAATAATTCCAATACCTCAATTACTTGTGGGTCTGTTTCTACTTTCTGTTATCTCTGCTGTTCTTGTTCATGAAGCCTAATTTCCTTGGATCCTTGGTTATTTTTCATGTGTGCTTCTCATTGCCCTTGAAAAATAATAGGTGGGGGTTCTTCAAGGCCACGAATAAAGGTGCCCTTTCTAGAAAGGATTTGTCTTTGTTGTTGCCACATGAATAACTGTACTGTCAGTCTGGGAACACTTTGCTAAATTCACCACATAAGGTTCTTTTGGACCACCCACATGATGTAAATTTGAGGTAAAAATCTTTGTGAGGGCCACTTGGTGGTTAAAAAATAAATCTCAGGGTGGGGTTTCCCCCCACTGCTCAGCCCAGTATGAAGGCAACTTCCCCTGCTTTCCCCTGGGGTTGGGGTTAGTGTTGGTTTTACTTCTGGTTCCATCTTACCCTGGGATCCCTTCTTATTGTGGGGGTTTTCTGTTATAGCCCCACCTGGGGTGGGGCTCTGATTTCTTTTTCCCTCCAACAAATAGAAGTTCAAAGTGGCTGGGATTGACAAATTATCTCAGGACTTAAGTGACTATTACAAACTCATCCCTCTAGTGTTCTGCTTTTGGCTTAGATATCTTTTTCATTTGTCAGATCCTCCTTGTCTTAAGGGATGTGTACTTTTTAATGTTTTACCTAGCTTTTTTTTTTTACCCAGCATTTTTAATTGCTTCAGTGGGAGGGTTGATCTGAATAACCTAGCTAGCCATGATCAAAAAGAGCTGTTTTTTAAACAGCTGTGTACTTCCCTGTCATATGCGTATGTCAAAGAAATGTAACCACTCTCTTAGGATGGACATTTGTTTCTCATCTTTTGAAATGATAACTATCACTGTGATGAATGAATTTCTACATCCACTTTATCACTATATATATAATCTCAAATATATACATACATTCATTTTTCTGTAGAATAAGTGCTCAGAAGTGGATTTCAGAATCAAAATGTATTACACATTTTTACTTTTTCTTTACGATGGGGGAGGGGCAGAGGAAGAGGGAGAGAGAATCCCAAACTGACCGTGTGCTGAGCACAGAGCCCAGGTGGGGCTTGATCTCACAGCCCTGAGATCATGACCTGAGCCGCAATCAAGCATCGGATGCTTAACAGACTGAGCCACCCAGGCGCCCTAATGCATTTTTACTTTTGACAGCTATTGTCAAGTTATACTGCATTGTACTAGTAATATATGAGAGTTTCATCATAACCTTCCTGAGTGTTGTAACAGTAGATTTTGGAAAAGGCAATCCTTAAAGCTATGTTCTCAAGTGCCATCTTTGCTCATCTAGAAATTGTAGCCATGAGATTGTGATTGTGGTGGGAACCTTCTTGGGTTGGACCACAACTCCTCTTAAAATCACCATAAGATGAGTACTAACAGTGGGGCTCAATCATATCTTCAAACCCATAGTATTTTTTTTAAGCCCCATAGTATCTCGACTTAAAACAAAAAAACAAAAAAAACCAACTCTAACTCCCTGAAGGACAGAGATCAAGTCGGAATTTAATGCCAGAGCTGATTTCCCAAAGACTTAGTACAGAGAAACTTGAGCCAGATCTGAATTAGTGGGGTAGGAAATATGACTTCAGCTCTGAAGTTCTCAAGATAACTCTGACATTATTGGATATGTCACTTCTGAACATGTGTGGATTTTGCCTAATCCAGACAACAAAAAATAATTCTTAAGCAATATTTA
This sequence comes from Potos flavus, assembly GCA_028534135.1. NCBI lineage: Eukaryota > Metazoa > Chordata > Mammalia > Carnivora > Procyonidae > Potos > Potos flavus. The sequence goes on from CM052887.1 coordinate 51,302,561, forward strand.
GCATTACTGCTAAGGGCTGAAATGTGTCCTCCCAAATTCCTATGTTGAAGTCCTAACACTGTTACCTCAGAATGTATTTGGAGATAGGGCCTTTATTGGTTGTTGTTTTTTTTTTTTTAAGATTTTATTCATTTATTTGACAGAGAGAGAGAGAGCACAAGCAGGGGGAGGAGCAGGCAGAGGGAGAGGGAGAAGCAGGCTCGCCCTAGAGAAGTGAGTCTGATGTGGGACTCAATCCCAGGACCCTGGGATCATGACCTGAGCTGAAGGCAGACACTTAACCAACAGAGCCACCCAGGAGCCCCGACACTGGGCCTTTAAAGAGGTAATTAAGATTAAAGGAGGTCGGGGCACCTGGGTGGCTCAGTGGGTTAAAGCCTCTGCCTTCGGCTCAGGTCATGATCTCAGGGTCCTGGGATCGAGCCCTGCATCGGGCTCTCTGCTCAGCAGGGAGCCTGCTTCTACCTCTCTCTGCCTGCCTCTCTGATTATTTGTGATCTCTCTCCTCTCTGTCAAATAAATAAATAAAATCTTAAAAAAAAAAAAAAATTAAAGGAGGTCATTTGGGATGCCCCTAATCCTGTTGGTGTCCTTCTAAGAAGAGATCAGGACACAGACATACATAGAAGAAACACCCTGGAAAGAGACAGGGAGGAAAAGATGGCCATCTGCCAGTCAAAGAGAGAGGCCTCAGACGAAAGCAATCCTGCTGACACCTGGATCTTGGACTTCTAGCCTCCAGCACTGTGAAAAAATAAATTTCTGTTCTGTAAGTCACCCAGTTGTGGTACTTTGTTATGGGAGCCCTAGCAAATAAATAGAGCAAGGGATGGCCGAGAAATTGCTTATAACATTGGATTTTAAGTTGCCTAAAGCTTTGAGTTAAAGAAAATACGGTGAGTGGAAACTTATTTGATAGCTTACTTGCCTGTCTCTGCTCTATTCACTTTAATATACTTCTAAGGAGTCTGCAAAGTCATTCAATATTGAGATAAATGAAAAACTTTTTGTGAAACTTTCAGAACTGTGACACTTTCTTATCTTTGCTTTTTATGAAAGCAGTATGATATTAAATGGCATGGCAGATAAATTGATAACTAGTATTTTTTTGTTTGTTTTAAATATATTTTTTAAAGATTTATTTATTTGTTTGAGAGAGAGAGCAGGGGAAGGGGGCAGGGGGGTAGGTGGGAAGAGAATCTTCAAGCAGACTCCCCACTGAGCATGGAGCCCCATGTGGGGCTCGATCCCAGAACCTGGAGACTATGATCTGAGCCGAAATCAAGAGTCGGCTGCTTAAGCACCTGAGCTAAGCACTTTTACCTGGTACTTTTACAATATGGCTGTATGTCCGAGGCAGGGTCTCTGCTTCTCTAGGTTTTGTGTTCTCCCATCACAGAGTGTCGTGTCCAGATTGGCTCTCATCCCTGATAGAGACAGACATCCAACATGAATCCCTTGCTGTGTGAGTGGTGGTGACAGTGGATATATTGCACGTGCTTCTGTGGAGGAAAGCAATCTGAGGCTCGAATCCAGTCTCCGAAAACTCCCGTAGAGACCAGCCCCTAGACTTAGCAAGCCAAGAGTTTTGAACTCCCTGATGTGTCTCTGTCACTAGATGAGCAGAATTTGGCCCAAAAGGCGGTGACAGGAGATGTGTGGTGGGATTGTCAATAGGCTACCTGTTTACCAGCAAGTGCAAGAGCAGCCCTTTTTGGCACAACTTGAGAACTATTTACATATATTTATTGAGAGAGAAAAATAACCTGCTTTATAAAATTTTCTCTTGTCTATTTTACAGACTGCTTACAATAAGAAAGAAAATGATATTTTACGTTTTTTTGAGGAGGAATTTTCAAAAATCTTTGTTTGATTTTCTTCCACAAAGGAATTTACTTGTGTTAAACATGGAGAAAAGGCTCAATGCTTGGCATCTGTTTTTCCTTTATATTTTGGATTTAATGGCCTCTTGAGTCATTCTGTTGGCATATGCTCTGGATGTCCATCCAAATTACTAAAGACCTGGATGAAAATAATTTTTTGGTAAATTGTTCATATTATACTCTGACCTAGTTGCCGTACTCATAATTTGTTAGAGCCTATCACAGTTCTGAAAGCCTCTAGTGACTGCACATACTTAAATGTAGGAAATGAGCTTAAATAAGGACAAACTTAAAAAAAAATTAAGGTCCCTAACTTCAGGTTTTTCTTAAAAAAAAAAAAAAAGGAAGAGGGGTGCCTGTCTGGCTCAGCTGGTACAGCACAGGACTGTAAATCTCAGGGTCATGAGTTCAAGCCCCACACTGGGCATAGAGATTACTTAAAAAAGAGAAAGAGAGAGAGAGAAACCACACTGTAACTGAACCAAATAATCTGAGATTCCTCTCAAACTTCCCACATTTTTTCACTTTAGATTGTAAACCTGAATAATAAGTGTATAAGAAGTACTTCACACTGCAACAATATTAATCCTTTTTATTTTTGAAATAATTTCAAAATTCCAGAAAAGTTGCAGGAACAGTTCAAAGAACTCCTATATATCCATTAATCAGAGACCCTAATCGGGAACCACCAATTTTTCTAGTAACGTCCTTCATAGCAAAATGGCAATACAGTATCAATATGATATCATCTGCTGCCTTTAGTTATCATGCCTTTTCAGTCTCTGTCAGTCCAGAACTGTTTCATGATCCTTCCTCGATTTTCATGACTATAACATTTTTTTAAGACAATAGGCAAATTATTTTGTAGAGTTAGGGTTGTCTGATGTTTCCCTATAATTAGATTCAGGTTCTGCATGCATTTTTGGCAGAAGTATCATGAAAGCAATGCTAATTTCCCCGTGCATCCTATCAGGTGCCACATCATTTTAATCTGGTGATGTTACATTTGATGTTATACTTGAACAAGGTGGTGTTTGCCCGTTTACTTCACTGGAAAGCTTTCTTTTCCCATTTATAATTATCTTTCATGGGGAGATATTTTGCAACTATGTACATATTCCATTTGCACCTAACTTTAACCCACAAATTTTAGCATTCATTGACAATTCTTGCCTGATTTAACTATTACTAAGAGTGTTGCCTGATGGTGATTTTCTATTTTTTAATTCTTCTACATTTAACAGTTGGCATTCTGCTATAAAAGAGCCTTTTCTTCTCCCCATTTATTTATTCATTTGTTTGTTTAAATCTGCGTGGACTCAAGGATATTTATTCGATGGATTATAATCCATTCCTATCACTATTTATTTTGATGTTCAAATTGTTCCAGATTTGCCCAGTAGTTGGCCCTTCAAATGGGCTTCTATGTCCTTTTGACATGCCACCTTTTTTTTGAGAACCTCATTACTTCCTGACATTAAGTTATTCTTCCTACTCATCTTGTAATTTTGCTGCTCCAGCCCTGAAATCAGTGTTTTTTTCTAAGACCCTTTCTAACTGTTAATGAAAAATGGTCTTTAGAAATCAAGATTTTTTAGGTGTGCTTACTGCTATGGGCTATTGATGCCTCCAGGATCTCTCAGTGGAAAGCAGTATGATAGAACATAGAGATATCTATATTCATTTTTCTTTCTATTTATCTAATGACACATATAGAGAGATAGGTATATGCGGATGTCTATATCTCTATGTATGTAAACGATGAGTTCAGAGCAGTACCTCTATTTGAGTTCAAAATCAATATAGTGTTCGTTATCCTTCTTCTATTTATTTTTTAAGATTTTATCTTTAGGTAATCTCTACACCCAATGTGGGGCTTGAACTCACAACCGAGATCAAGAGTTGCACGCTCCACTGATGGAACCAGCCAGGTGACCCTCTTCTTCCACCTTATATGTATAATTCTCTTATCTGGCGGTAAGAAATCTGGCTCCACAATCCTCAGTATATTTACTTCTTTGCTCAGTTCCTCTGTATGCAAAAAATTCTCTAACCTGCTGCACCACCGTCTAGACAGCTACTTTCTGGCTGTCCTTCTTGCTTGGACCCACCTAATGGCTTTTTAAATGAACACTAAGGAAGGAAGGAAAGAAGGAAGGAAGGAAGGAAGGAAGGAAGGAAGGAAGGAAGGAAGGAAGGAAGGAAGGAAAGAACACAGGTTGATTCTCTCCACTATTTATTGGTTAAAGAAAGTCACTCCAAATTTCAGAGGGAACAAGGAGCAATCCTCCCCTCTGCTCATGAGAAGAGAGCAGAAAATACGGTACACAGAGATAATTAAACGGTATTCTCTCAACCGTTAGGAAAAGCCAGCAATATTCAGACTGTTCAGATTCATCTCTTTTTTTGGAAAGAAGATTTATTATCTCCCTGTAACCATAAATATTTTTGAACTCCGAGATAATTAAGATAAAAGTCACATTATAGTGACTAAGAGATCATTTTTAAATGATTTACTTCCAAATTTACACAGGACTTAAATCTGAATTTAGAGATGGTTCACTTAGTCTCCCCTCTGAAAACTTTTTAGTAACTAAGTCAGCAATTCTCAAACCTGGCTGTACATTAGAGTCACCTTGGGAGGTTTAGAAACAAAGTTTGCTACCCCTTACTCATGGACATTCAGATCAAATTGGCTCCAGGGTCAAGTCTGGGTAGCACTAGTTCTAAAAAGTAGGTAAGTCCAACCCAAAGTTAAGTCCAACCCAAAGCCAGGACTAGAACTCATGCAACCCAGTCCTGACATTATTGTATCCATGGCTCCCCTTCAGCCTGCACACCACCTCCCCAGGAATCCTCCCCTGAATTTTATGTGGTTATGTGCTCCTACCTCCATCTGAATTTTCTCTGTATCTTTCTATTGTTTCCTTTATCACATTGCACTCTATTTGCCTAGATGCTTTGCTGTATCTAGCTGTAAGCTCTATAAAGATAAGGACATGTCATTTTCATTTATGGAATGTCCTGCTCCTGGCAGTATGTCTAACACATGGTGGGAGCTCAATTAATGCATGTTAAATACATTAGTAAGTTAGTACATAAAATTGGACTTAGAACTTTCTGTGATATTACTTACTGGTCTAGTATAAAGTCTATAGGTACAGACATTCAGTTAGGGAACTGGTTTATTTGTATCCTTTGTGAATGACTGACATTAATCTCTTGTAAAAAGAGCCTGGCCTAACTGCACAACGAATATTTGTAATAAGATACTTGATGTTTATTGTGATTATTTGATCTCATTTGAGGTCTAGCTATATCCTCAGGAACTTTTTTTAGGAGAATCGGAAATGGCTTATCTATTTGCCTAAGCATAGTGAATCTGTAAGGATTTGGCTAAGACAAGTAACAACCATACTGCCTACAGGGTAAAATATAAACTTATCATTGTTCGGGGACCTTCACAATCTCTCCCCAGACTGCCTTTCTAACTTCTCCCAGTTGAGTATGGGTAGAAAGAGTAGTCGTTGCGTTTTGGATCCAGAAACCGCAGAGTTCAATTGCTGTACCAGAATATTTTGAGAATCTTGGGTTGCTTTCTTCATTTCTCTGGGCCTCAGTTTCCTCATCTGTAAAATGGGGAGAGAGGACCTCCCATGGCTGATTTGAGGGTTAGTAGGATACTGCACAAGACTGTGCTTTTACACTGGAAAGCTCTGTCCTCGCAAAGGCTGATTGTTTTCAGCTGCCAAAGAGAGCTACTGACAGAGGTCACTCTCACCTAGTTTCTCTGCTTTGTGCATCCCTTAGCCTAGAGGACTCTTTCTTCTCATTTCTGTCTATCCAGACGTTATGCTCAGTAATTGTGAGTCTCCTTCCCTTCCCTCTTGAATTGTGATTTCTAAGTCTGGCCAGCAGAACCCAAGCAGTGATGGGGAAAGATGCAATGTGGATTACCGGATTTTCTGTAGCTCTATAAGTGGAGAACAATGGGGTAGAAAGGACACAGTAATGCCCCCACACATTTACTCACTAATTTCAATGTGCCATTTACTTTTAATTATTCTCATAGTACTTCAAAGCATATTTTGTAAAATTAATAAAGCCTGAGTAATTTGAAACCTCTTCCAGTTAGCCTGCCAGTGCATCTTTGCTGAGAAATGAAGTAAGTGGAATTCTGTGAGAATGGTTTGGTCTGTGGTTCAGGGACAGAAGGATTACTGAGGAATTTTATATGTTCTTTGAGTGCCTTTCTATTTCAGGAGAAAAATAAGACAAATTCCATTTCACAGAAGCAAGTGGAGTTATAGCAAAGGAATGCTTATTTAGCCAAGAAGCAAATTTTTACTCTAAACCACATTCGTTATGTTCATAAATATTAATACAAAAAAATATTAAATACAGAATGCAAACAATTGAGAAAGCAAAAACGTTTGCCATTGAACTCTAAGAAACTGATGCAGACATGTGATTGAAAATATTTCAACTGTGTGAAGGCCTATATTAATTTTTGCTTGATTACATTTGTTTCCAGAGTTCCCTGTTGAGATTAGAGACTTATACCAGCATAATGTTCTGGAAGACTGGTTCTGCGCGATGCTCTGTGACGAAAGGTTTCAAGATTAAACCAGCTTGGTAAACCATGCATGCTCTCCCCTCTTGGAGATTCACAATGCATGTCTGCCTATTAAAACTCTGAGCACTCCCACAGTAAAGGTCCTGTTTAATTTTGTTTAACTCTGTCATTCCCACATTTCTTTGATTGTGAAACCTTCTGAAAGGTAACCATTATCACACATTACTAATTTTTAAGATTTTATTTATTTACTTGACACAGAGAGACAGTGAGAGAGGGAACACAAGCAAGGGGAGTGTGAGAGGGAGAAGAAGCCTGATATGGGGCCTCAGGACCCCAGGACCCCAGGATCATGCCCTGAGCCAAAGGCAGATGCTTAACCAACTGAGCCACCCAGGCACCCCTATCACACATTACTATTAATGGCTACAAACCTAGTGTCCTCTGGGATACCCTCTGGGAAATTCTGAATTACGTACACAGAATAAATACAGTCACTTACCCAGCTAATCCCCAGAGTGTCCTTTCTAGAAAGAAGTTGCAACAGGATTTATGTAAATTTTTGCAGAAAGCATAATGAAACATAGGTAAATGTTTACATAAAGCATAAAGCAACTAGCCATAGAGGGTTTGTTGTGCTGATGGGGTTTTTGGTAACAGCTTCATTGAGATATAATTCACACACATAGTTCACGCCTCCCATGTGTGCAGTTCAGTGCTTTGTGGGTATTCAGAGCTGTGCACCCATCGCCACAGTCAATCTGAGAATATTTTCCTTACTTCACATCCTTCAGGACTTCATCATTTCATGTCCTTTGGCTATCACGGCCTGGTCTCCTTCCTTTCCCTCCCCTCAGCCTTAAGTAACCACAAACGTACTTCCTAGTTCTAGAGATTTGTCTGTTTATATAAACGAATCGCACAATACATGGCTTGTGAGCTGGTTTCTTTCGCTTGGCATACTGTTTTCGAGGTCCTTCCATGTTGTGGCGTGTGTCAACCCTCGATTCCTTCAGTGATAAGCGAAGTCAGGAAGATCGACAGAAGACTGGGAACAGAAGAAAGTCAATGAAGGGGAAGATCGGCGATGTCCTGCTGAGAATTGCCTGCTTTCTAGTGTGAGTGCCACGTGGAGCCCGCCCCAGCTGGGTTAGAAAACGCCCTGCCTGCTAGGGGAAGGGGCACCATTATTCTTGTCTTTCTTCCTGATTGTCTCACGCTTTGGATTCCAAATCTCGGCACACATTGAATTTGCCTCCTCTGCAAAATCGGCTTCCTGAACATTTTATGTGGCTCAACGCCGATGCTGTGCTTTGACTTGCCAGGTTCAAAGCTAGCACTTATTTCTCAAAATTATATCACTTATATATATATATATATCACTTATATATATCACAATATATTCACAAAATTATAGCACTTATATCTCAAGTAGGAGATGCTCGTACTTGTTTCCTGCTTATTCCCTGACTTTAGGAGGGAATTTCCAGGGGGACTCGAATGGAGCTTCAGTTAATCCTTTAAAAATGTAAAAATAGTCAGGAGAGCGAATGCCGCTTCTCTCCTGAGGCAGCTGCTAGAATCACTATAGGCATATTATATTTTGCAAAGCGTCTCACAGCAATTTTCAGTAATTAGCTCATGAGAGCTCTGGGGGCAAGATGAGGTTTTTTTCTTAACAGAGCAGGTGAAGTAGGACCTGGCCTCAGAATTTACCACCCCACCCCATCATACTGTCCCCAAGATGAGAAAATATGAAAAAAAAGGGGGGGGGTTTTAATCTTCCCTGAGCACCTGAGATTTAGGTAGACTTTATGCGGGTTGCTGCTATTTTCCCATGTTGTGACTATCACTTGCATCTCATTGCCTGCTGCTTATTACTGATGTTTGAGCATAGTGGCCCTTCTTTTAGCTTGTAGAGTTCAAGGACCCAAGTAACTATAGGGGAGGAGTTTTGGAGGTCATTCTGGCACAGACCTACTGTAGGTCTGACTGGTCACTTCACTGTAATGGTCTATACTTAGTCTGGGTTCTGTTCAGGGAAATAGTGATTCTGAGGCACTGGGGCCACGGAACTTAGTATATTTTTATTCATTCATTCAGCCAACAGTCTTTTAATGCTTTCTAGACAATAAAGAAGACAGTACCTGTCCTCAGGCAATGTATAATCTTGCTCAGGTTCTAATAAATCATAGCTGTCTCTGGGGTGCCTGGGTGGCTCAGTTGGTTAAGCGTCTGCCATTGGCTCAGGTCATGATCCTGGGGTCCTGGGATCGAGCCCCACGCTTCTCCCTCTCCCTCTGCCTGCTGCTCCCCCTGCTTATGCTTTCTTTCTCTCTGTGTCAAATAAACAAATAAAATCTTTTAAAAAATCATAGTTGTCTCATGTCTCCTGTGGATTCCATGAAAGAACCACGGATATCTCCAGTTAGCTCATTTCTGACCTGAGCGCTCTGAAGAGACCCCAAAGGAGCAGGACGACACATTTACATGCTATGTGCCAGCCACTCCTCTGTGCGCTTTCCACGCCTCGTCCCTTTCACATTCCTAGCAAGCCTGCAGGTAGGACTTTGTTAGGACCCTTTGACCAAACAAGTTGAGGCTCAGCAAGGTTTATTAAGAGACACAACCAGAATTGACTCTAAGACTCTCTGACTCCAGATCCCATTGTTTGTCAATAAATCAGTGCTACTCCAAAAGACTGAGAAACTGGCATTGATCACAAGTTCTGGGGATGCCCAAGGGAATACTAACAGGTGACAACAAAGAGTGTGCTAAATTCAGCACTACTGACAGAGGGATTTTTGTGCCTTGAATCCTGTGGTGTGCTGGAAAGTATACGGGCTTTCATAAATCAGTGAGGATTAGATTAGTCTCAGTAACTGAAATTCCAAAAATAGCGGCTTAAAAATTAAAACTATATTTACTTTTCATGTAAAAGGTTGGTAAAGCCCTTTGGTCTTCAACATAAGGGGCCCTTTCAGATTTCTGCTTCTTTTTCCTTAGTGTCCAATATCTGCTAGACGCTCCAGATCACTAGGATATCAGGCATCAGGATGAAAGAAGGGCTAAAAAGGATTGGCCTCTTCCCTTTGGGAAGCCGGTTAGCAGTTCTGCATAATATATTCACTTTCATCTCATTGGTCAGAACTTAGTCACATGGCCAACTGCTGCAAGGGAGAGTGGGAAATGTGGTCTTTTAGGTGGATGACAGTGTACATGAACGTGAATTAAGGTTGTTACCGAGGAGTTTGAATATCAGAAGATAACTAGCACTCCTTGTTGTACTATATTCTATCCTTCTTTATTATATGATAGAATCTTAGCTATAACCCTATTAACTGAATTGATTACAGATTTTCATTCTTTTAACAAACACAAGTTGATGCCTACTGTATGCCAGGCCTCATGTTAAATGCTAGGGATACAAAGACCAGTAAGACACAATTTGAACTGGACTTCATTAGGATAAAAAATTCTGTGCATTAAAGAACACAGTTATGAAAGTGATTCCCAAGGAAAGGGAAATATTTTTTTGCAAATAATAACCTGATAAAGGAATAGTATCAAAAATATACATACCAAACTTTTACAACTCACTAATTAAGAGACAAATGCCCAATTAAAAGTTGGGCAGAGGATCTGAATACACATTTTTCCAAAGAAGTTATACAAGAGGCGCCTGGGTAGCTCAGTTGGTTAAACGTCCAACTCTTGATTTCCACTCGGGTCATGATCTCAGGGTCGTGAAATTGAGCCCTGTGTCAGTCTCCAAACTCAGCACTGCTTGCTAAGATTTCTCTCCCTCTCCCTCTGCCCCTCTCCCTGCTCATGCTAAATAAATAAATAAATAAAATCTTTAAAAAAGAAGTTATACAAATGACCAATAAGCACATAAAAATGTTCAACTCAAAAGTATATCTAAATAGATAATGAAAGTACCCTATGAAAAGAACTAAAGAAGAACTCATTAATAATTTGGAAGAGGAGAGAAAAAGAATAATAAACATGAATTAAGTCTCCATCTTTGGGGCACCTGGTTGGCTTAGTTGGTTGAATGGGAACTCTTGATCTCAGCTCAGGTCTTGATCTCATAGTTGTGAGTTCAAGCCCCACATTGAGCTCCATGCTGGGCGTGGGTGTGGAGCCTACTTAAAAAAAAAAAGTCTCCATCCTTTTTGGCAATCTCCTGAATGATCTTGAAATTTTTAATGATAATCTCTTAAATGGACAAAGAAATTTTTTAAAAGAAACATAAATTTATTATGGAGAGAACTAAATCCAGAAACGGTTAGAAGAAACTTCCTTTGATGAGGTCAGGATGAGGTTTTTTAAAAAAATCTTTTACTATTTTTTTTTTTTATGATTTATTTATCTGAGAGAGAGAGAGTGCACCTGCATGAGTGGGGGAGGGGCAAACGGAGAGAATCTTCAAGCAGACTCCTCACGGAGTCTGATATGTGACTCTATTTCACCATCCATGAGATCGCGACCCAAGCCGAAACCAAGAGTCAGATGTCTAACCGACTGAGCCACCTAGGTGTTCCTGGGGTTTTTAATTATATACCCTTCTGTACTTAAAAAAAAGGGGGCAAAAATAAAGTGCTTATTTATAAAACAACCACCTAATAAGGCAGATTATATTCTGTATTAATCTGACTAATCTAATCTCTTAAAAAGTATCAGTAACAGTTTGAGTAAATCTAAAAAACCAAAAGTTGGGGCGCCTGGGTGGTTCAGTGGGTTAAGCCTCTGCCTTCGGCTCAGGTCATGATCTCAGGGTCCTGAGATCGAGCCCCGTGTTGGGCTTTCTGCTTGGCAGGAGCCTGCTTACTCCTCTCTCTGCCTGCTTGTGATCTCTCTCTCTCTGTCAAATAAATAAATAAAATCTTTTTTAAAAAAATAAAAAATAAAAAAAATAAAAACCCAAAAGTTTTAAGAAGAAATGACAAAGAATTAAATATGAGAAAAGGTCATCTAAGCATAACACAAATATTCTTGGGTATTTCCAAAGCTTCAAAACTTGGTATCTTTTTGGGGTGCCTGGGTAGCTCAGTCAGTTGAGTGTCTGCCTTCAGCTTGGGCCCTGGTCTCAGAGTCCTGGGATCGAGCCCTGAGAGCTTCTCCCTCTCCCTCTGTGATGTCTTTTGCTCTCTCTCTCTCAGATAAATAAATAAAATAGTTTAAAAATTGGTATCTTTTCAATGTGAATTAATACTACAATATTCTTGATTTTCTAGTTATTTTTCTTGTCTAATTCTGAGTTGCTCTTGCCCTGTTTCCCAAGTATGACACATATTTTTTGATAGATTTGTTTCACTTGGTCCACCCAAATCGATAACATCTATTGGTTCCTTCAACCTGCTAAATTCTGAATGTTTCTATACGTCATAGAGATGGCCAGGCATCCCAGGAGCCTGAGACACATTCCAATCAGCCTTTCAGCCTCACCATTTTCAAAACCTATCCCTTCAAGGTCCGCTGACCTTGTGTTTGCAGATTCAACGGTCAATTCTTGGAGCACACCATATGCCACCTATCAACCCCAGCTCCCCATTTACTCATTCATTACCTTCACTTAGCTTTCAGGACCCCACTGTCTCGGTTTTCAGACTTGGCTGTTTGCTTCTTTCTGATCCTTTTTGTTGGTTCTACCTGTAAACATTGGGTGCCTTGGGGATCCCTCCTCAGACCTCTCCTCCTTTCTAGCTACACTCATCTACTCATCCCCTAATGATCCTAACCAAGTCTCATGGCTTTAAATGGCATCCATCTGCTCATAACACTCAACATTATATCTCCAGCCCTCACCTCTATGAACTCCTGACTTGTGCTTCCAGCTGCCTATTAAGTGTCTCTACTCGGGTGATGAACAGTCATTTCAAATGTGACACGTTCCAGAACACTCTCCCTGCCAACTCTGATTCTTTTGCAAGCTTTCCTAACTCAATAAATGGAAAAACTTTTCTTCCATTTGCCTAGGTCAAAGCACGTGGACTTATGTTTATTCCTCTCAGACCCTAGTTGTGATCTATCAGCAATTCTGTGGGTTTCCCTTTGGGTATACTCAGAAGACCACTCCTCAACATCTCCATTAACACAATCAGTCACCATTTCAGCCTGGATTGTATGCCATAAGTGTCTTCCTCGATCTACTCTTGTACTTTTCCAATTAATTCTCCACATAGCAGCCACAGTGAGCCTCTTAAAACATACACTGGGTCATGTTATTCCCCTGCTCAGACCCTCCAATGGCTCCCATCTCACCCAAAGAAAAAGGCAAAGTCCTTTTTCCCTCAGGTGTGACTTTATCTGGTAAATGATACCATGCTTCTCTTTCTCTTATCAAAGTTGGTTTCCTTCTGTTCTAGATGAATCCCTTTCCCTTTCCCAAGGTATCTTGAAAACATAGGCCACTGAATAGAGAGAATATTAAGGGAGAATAAGTGGCCTAATCAGAGTATTTCTATCTGCTAAAAACAAATAAAAAATAAAGAAAAAAGATTAGTGTTGCCGATGCCCTAGTAATGAATGTTTATATGTAAAACAAGTAACAATATCAGGCTGTAAGTTTAGGTATTCCCAGATGTACTTTATTTTTCCATATCTCAATTTATACATACAGCAGTGTTGCCCCAAAGAACTTTCTGAGAGGATGGAAATGCCCTATATTGGCACTGTCAAAGGTAGTAGCCATCTACCATGTTGAACAGCACAGACCCAGGGCCCCTATTTTTCCCAGAGGCTGAAAACAGGATCAATGTTGGGCAAAGCCAGTCAAAGCAAGGATTTCTCAGACTCTCTGGGGGACCCTCCCTCCTCTCTCTATCCCCTCTGTTGCATGTAAGTTACAAGACTCCTTGAGAGTCTCTGGTTATAGCTGTCATCTGCTGAGATGCCTAAGTTCTTATTTTGTCTCTGGTCATTGACCTCTCAGGTGACAGTTATCTTCTCGTTTGCTGGCCAGCCCATAAGTATTATTTGTAACCTTGTGGTGTGTGTGTGTGTGTGTGTGTGTGTGTGGTGTGTGGTGGGGTCGGAGGGAGAGGGGCGGTGATGGGTGAATACGCATTTGCTCTAATATTTGAGAATATTTAAATCTGTTATGGAAAACAGAAATGGGATTGTAATGCTCATAAAATGTGTTAAATATGGATACGTACGTTAGCAACTTTTGAGATACGTTACATGTAGATTAAGTAGGGCTTATAAGTACTGAACACAGACAGGAAGGAAGGGAAGGACGAAGAGACCCTTAATTCTCCCAAATCGTCAAATGTACATGGGCCACCAGACACACCTAGTCTTCGTGACGCACTGAATACACAGGAGACACATGGAACACTTGATATTTCTGAGGTCTTAAATTACCCAGCCAATGGTGACACCCATTCGAGCCCCAAACATCCTCCACCAGATAAAATCTGCAGCTGCTTATAAGCCAATCGGTGAGCCACAGCTCTAGCCAGGACCACATACCCCTCCGTCTCTCCTATAAAACAAGTGTCTGTGTTGGTCCCAGGCATCTCTGTCTCTTGGACCTCTCTGCTCCACCCTCCTCTTTGGTCCCCGTAGCCACACCATCAGTGGGGAAGGCGGATGGGGTAAGGAGAGGGGTGCCCATGAGCACTGCCTCATCCAAGTTTTGGGTAGTGTGATCTTTCCTCTTTCCTCACACCCTTTCCTAAATATGTTACACTATCCCATCACCTTCCCTTTGTTTCTTGCTGGGTATTTTAAATTGATTTAATAAACTGTGTGATTTGCACATCTGAATTGGGCTTCTGAGCCTTTCTGATACAGCGCCCCTGGGGCAGCTCGCCCGGTGGTGTACTTAGAGGCTACCGTGACATCAAAGCAATTTTCCCCATGACTTTAGAAGTCAACCAAAGACTTCCAAATACTCCCCTGAGTGACTTGGGGAGTGAGGCTGCCTTAGGCTCTCTCTGCCCGTGCAGACTCTACTTGGTTCCCAGCTGCTGTTCCACCACGCTGCTGTGGGAGAGCAGGAGAGCATGATGGCGTCTGCCACTTCTAGGAGCCCCAACTACGGAGTGGGACACAGACATTGATTGCTCACAGATCCCCAAACTTTTCCTGATCTGCTGTCTGCTTCCTTCTTTGGAACACACATCAGGTCTGAATAGCTTCCTTCTGCATCCTCCCTCAGGTTGAAGGGTATCTCCTTTGGAAAACAACTTTTTTCAAATCTATTGATAATAGTATAAACCTTATGCCTTTAACTCTGAAGGAATTTGGTTTGATTCTGATAATCTAGGCTTTTGAAACTCAAAAATGCTTTATTGCAAACTATTATCTCTGGTTTCACAAGTCTATTTTGAAAGTCAGTGTATCTTTTCTATCCCTGCATTTCTTTCATGGGAACCATACCTGAGGGTACACACCTACACACACACACACATAGACACACAGATACACACCCACAGACACACACCCCCATACACACACACTGTGCACACAGCCTCAAAGCTGCCTGAATGGGGGGAAGGAAGGAAATGGAATATTGGGGAAAGAAGAAGCATACATATTTCAAAATATTGTTTTCCCCATTTGTGAAGGACCACACGTAGCTGTAACTGGGGCTTTAGTAAAGGAAGTCCGAGGGATGTCTGACCTCAGGTTTCAGATGGTTTCTCCCTTTCTGTGTCTTGGTCCACTCTTCTGCTTGTCTTCATGCAATAGCAAGATGGTTATGAGCCATTTCATAACAGCATTGTCAGTAGAGTACAAAGGTGCTATGTATACGATTCTGGAAATAACTTTCTTACCCTCTATCTAATTCTACTTTTAAAGCCTCCTAACTTTGGTTCCTCAAGGGAATGGAGATAACAGTTATTGATTAACTTCTACAATGCTGGGTGTCGCTTCTGGAGAGTTCCCTTTTAAAAATGTAAATTCCCTCTGGCAGGGAAAACCCCTTAAGCCCTCATTATCTAACCCCTAGAATTAACTTATTAGAAGCATTTCCATCTGTCATAGCCAGCTGTGATCAAGGCCATGTGAGATGGGAGTTGGGCTAATCATAGCAGGGTGGGCATGGGATAAAGAGCCCTGAGAAGGAAGGACAGGGCAAGGGAGGTGGACTTCCAAATCAAAGTTTGCCAGCCCTACAAAATTCCAGCCGTGGTACCCCTGCACTAATTGACGTGCTAATTAAAATCCCTGTAGATTCATTAGTCCAGAGAAGAAAATCTCTGTTTTGCACTGAGGGTAGCTAGCAGTTTGGGTATAAATGTGAAAGTCATGAAACTCATTGCTTATAAAAATTCTCTCATTTGGCCTTTTCCTAGCAGTCTAAATTATAGAGTTAAACATCATGTCACTGCCGAGAAATGCGAAATATTGTTAATTAGATGAGAGAAGGAGCATAGGTCATATAAGGAGGCTGGCTGTGTTTTACAATTTATATATTACAGACCGATCACAAGTGGTCAATCGGCATGCATAAATTAAAGTGACCAGTCATACAACGGAATACTACTCAGTGATAAAAAGGAAGGAATTACTGATGTATGCAACCCCGTGAATGAATTTCAAAAACTTACTGAGTCAGGGGTGCCTGGCTGCCTCGGTTGGAAGAGCTTGTGACGCTCGATATTGGGGTTGTGAGTTCAAGCCCCGGGTTGGGTGTAGAGATTACTTAAATAAATAAAATCAACTTTAAAAAAATTTGCTGAGCAAAAGAAGCTAGACACAGAGAATATATACCATATGATTCCATTTACATGATGTTTTTAGATATGTGCATTTTACCAAATATAAATTTACCATATATTAATACCACAGTGAAAAATAGGCCAAAAATATTTCCTGGTCTTCTGTGAGGCTGTCTTTCCTCAGAACTGGCTGACTGCATGTCGACTGAAGGTCTGAAGTAACTGACAATATAGATATATCTACTGTAGGGCAGTCCGAGCAAATCGGACGGTGTGCAAACTGCTGTCAGCAGATGTGCTATATACATTTAGGGTGCCTGCATGTGAGGTTATTAATTACCTTACTATGTCACACTAGCTCCAAAATACAGACAATACAAATACATCCCATCGATACTGTTTTGGATTTTTGATTTATCTAGATTTTTTTAAAAGATCTTTTATTTACTTATTTAAGAGCGAGCAAGCAAGAGACAGCACAAGCAGGAGGCAGAGGCAGAAGGAGAGGGAGAAGCTGACCCCTCGCTGAGCAGAGAGCCCGATGCGGGGCTCGATCCCGGGACCCTGAGATCACAGCCAGAGCCAAAGGCAGACGCTTAACTGACTGAGCCACCCAGGCGCCCCTCCAGAGTTTTTTTTTTAAGATTTTATTTTTAAGCAATCTTTACACCCAATGTGGGGCTCGAACTCACAACCCTGAGATCAAGAGTCTCGTACTCCACCAAATGAGCCAGCCAGGTGCCCCTAGAATGCTATTTATTTAAAAAGATTTTATTTATTTATTCGATAGAGACAAAGTGCAAGCAAGGAGAGCAGCAGGCAGAGGGAGAGGGAGAAACAGAGCCCCTGCTCAGCAGGGAGCCCAACATGGGGCTCTATTCCAGGACCCCGGATCATGACCTGAGCTGTAGGCAGACGCTTAACCTACTGAGCCACCCAGGCGCCCCTAGAATGCTTTTTTTAATAGGAAAAGTACAGATCAAATTAATCCCTGCTTCATTTAAATAAAGTCTTCAAATGGTTTACTCTTTTTATCCTACTCCCCATGAATTTCTAGAAAAATAAAATAAAAAATAAAGTAGTTCAGCTCTGGCCGTGTACAGTACATATGCTTATATTCTTTTCAATACACAATAATTGATTAAAATGTTATGGAGAATTTATTAGGCTTCCTTTCACCCCTCACCTCTTTTACACATACAGTGGTCTGTGGTACAAGAGTAGCTGCCTCTTCGAGTAAGGATGTCTCCAGGAAAACTGAGCTCAAGTAATGTTTTTAAGATAGAAATAATTCTGAAGGACTTATAGCACACTTTCTCATCCAAATATTTCTTCTATTCTTTTTGAGAATAAGAATCCTGATTATTTTCATTATTCATCTGCTCCTGTTGTTTACTCCTTTCCTGAAGCCATAATCCTCTTTTTGAGACATCCCAGTTGGTTACTATGGAAATGATTATTTTGCTACAAACACGGAATTATGACTTACACAGTAGAGAATAAGCAGCAGAAGCAAATGAACTCTTGGAAAAGACTTAGCCCTGTTAAAGCCAAAATAAGACTGAAACGGTGAAAACCCTAAGAGAACTTGTCCAAAGTTTTTCATGAGGCAATAATTTAACTTGACATTTTCTCAAATAATTATGAGATCCACTGATGAAGAATTTATGGCTTGAACACATTTATGGGCACTAATACCTGCATAAGTTACAGTCTATCCAAAGTTTTCAACCTAAAGGTTCAAAGCAACCAGTGATTTAATATTAGTATTAACCATTTAATTCTTTTCCTGTCATACCCCCAAAGTACACTTACAACCCTACTTCAAACTCAGCCATTTAAATAACTGTGCACAGTGGATTGAGCATCCGACTCTTGATTTTGGCTCAGGTCATGATCTCAGGGTTGTGAGTTCAAGCCCGGCACACGTCAGGCTCCATGCTCGGGATGGAGTCTGCTTGAGATTCTCCCTCCCTCTCTCTCTACCCCTCACCCCTGCCTTTCTCTCTCTCAAATAAATAAATAAATCTTAAAAAAAAATCCTGTATAGTCATATTTGACTTTTTTCTTTTAAGATTTTATTTATTTATTGAGGGAGAGAGTGAGTGAGAGAGAGAACACAAACAGGGGCATTGACAGAGTCAGAGGGAGAAGCAGGCTCCTCACTGAGCAGGGAGCCCGATGCGGGACTCAATCCCAGGACCTGATGATCATGACCTGAGCCAAAGGCAGATGCTTAACCGACTAAGCCACTCAGGTGCCCCCAGATTTGACTTTATATAATATCCAGAAATTTATTTCATGTTTTCGTTTGTTTTATTATATACACTCCTTTCCATATTTCTACATTATCTTAATATTTATTTATTTATTTTAGTAATCCCCATGCCCAACGTGGGGCTTGAACTCATAACCCCAAGATCAAGAGTTGCACGCTCCACTGACTGAGTCAGTCAGGCGCCCCTCTGTTTACAATTTTTTAATTGCATTTGAGAAACCACTTATCTTGGTTTCCTGTAGTGGAATATGCATGTTGTATCAAATTGTTTTCACCATCTAAATGAAACTGCTATAAATATCGTGCTGGCAGGTCTTGAAAGAAATTCTCTATAATCCACTCTGAGAAGTTGGGGTTTAGGGCAATGAGTGTGACGATTTTAACGTGGCATACTGCCCTACATACACACCCTCATGAAGTATCTGGTAAATGGGTCCCTCTCATTATATACACTTACTTTAGGGCAGTCAGGGAAACCAGGACAAGAAAAAGTTCCAAAGAATTTCGGGGAAGAAAGCAAACCTTCTAGAGCCTGATGTCCAGGGAAGCTAAGCAACTTGGCTCAGGCCTCACCTGTGAGGAGGACACTTTCAGAGGCTGGCGGTCCTCTATCCACGTCATTCTTCCCACCGCACCAAACTGTGCTTCTCAAGGAGCTCACAGCATCTTGGAAAGACCCTGAGGGAACTCAGTGTGTTTCTGACTCCAGTTTGTTAATTTTTGTGCACTTTGTCTTCCAAAAATGATTTCAGGCAGATTATATAGAGACACAAAATATGGTAGAACAATGCCAAAACAAAAAAGCTAATCGGGTCAAATACAAAGTGTGAGCAAGCAAAGTTACTCCCAAAAGGTGAACTTGCAGGTCATTTGGAGTTGGAAAGATGTTGACACCAGTGTCGCTCTGAGCTTCTTCAAGGGCCAGAGGAGAGGGGGAATAAACACCAGCACGTGATAAATCAGTTGCCCAAGAGAAGAACAGCATTGTCACCGAACCCGTGTCTTAGTGGCCCTCAAACTCCAAGAGAGTGCCAAGCCACACTTCCATTCCAGCCATGTAGCTGTTAGCTTCCTCGTTGTGACAAGCACTGTCACTGACGTCAGCTGGATTGATAAAACCCAGGCCCGGAAGCACCTTGTACTTGATGACTCCACTGTGATGACTGCCACCAGGTGGGAAATCATACAGGCTTGATGGGGAGAGGTGAGGCAGAAGTGCTTGTATTCTACTGGAATTTGATTTGATTTTTTTTATTTTTATTTTTTAAGATTTTATTTATTTATTTGAGAGAGAGACAGAGAGAGAGTGAGAGAATGAAAAGGGAGATAGTCAGAGGGAGAAGCAGACTCCCTGCAGAGCTGGGAGCCCAATGCGGGACTCGATTCCGGAACTCTGGGATCATGACCTGAGCCAAAGGCACTCACTCAACCGATTAAGCCACTCAGGCGCCCTGGAATTCATTTTAAATCTTTTCTGATTAGAGATGTAATTTATAATACAGCCTTATTGAAGAAAATGGACAAAGTATAAAAAAGAAATAAATGTCACTATAGATCTACTGCCTATAGGATTTTTTCAACCTTTAGGTATATTTCTTTCCATGGTTAAGGTTTTGTATGTATGTGTGTCTATATGCATATACACATACATTTTTGTACACATCCATATGTCTGTGTATATATACATACACATATATGTATGTGTACGTGCATGTGTATGTATATATACTCCATATGCATATGTGGAAACTTTAGACAAAGCAAATGGGAAAGAGGCAAGCTGAACAGATTCTCTGAGGCCCCGCAGTGTAACTGTTAGGGTTTTAAAAGAGTCTCTTTGGCGTTTCAGGGGTAGAAAGGGAATCTGGTGAAAGCAATCGTCATATGTTAGTCTCTCCATTTTCCTAAGACTCACATCCCAGGAACATTCTGTAATCCTCTGTATGTGGGTCCTACACATTTGTTGTTGAGTTGAACATAATTATATGTGTGTGTTTTAATTTTTTAATTATTTTAAAAATTATTTATTTACTTATTCATTTAAGTAATCTCTACTCTCAACGTGGGGCTCAAGAGTTGCGTGCTCCCACTGAGCCAGCCAGGCACCCCCAGTGTGGTTTTTTTTTTAAACATTGTGAATATTTATTCCATTACATATTCCCCTTGCCATTTCTAATATCTATAGATTTTTATACTTTTCTTTTGCATCTCGAGGCTTACCTAAATTCTCTTTTAACTGTAAGATTTTTTTTTTCCTGCAGAGTTTTCTCAGAATGAACTATTTCCTGAAAATAATGATGCTTTTGCTACTTGGTCAACTGACAAGTTTTGGAAATTCAATTATATCTACTGATTCTCTCTAAATATGAATTGCATGCTAACACTATTTTTCTCATCATTCAACTTTGTGAATCATAGTTTTCTCATCTATAATTATTATTTTTATTATCCTTTAATGAATGCCTATCTGTGACCATTGGTGGGATTAAAGAAAAGGTAAGCCAACAAGAAAAATAAAGAAAATTTATCTTTTCCACACATTCTTGTTTTCCTGGTCACATGCTTTTTTCTTTCCCCTTCCTCTGGATCAGTCTTATATCTGCGTTACAGGAGGAGGACCAACAGGCGTGGAGAATAACAAATGGGAGCCTATGAAGCAGCTAAATCTTCCTAAATTGCATGTTTCCCAGTTCACCAGGGACCCTATTATGACATATAGAAATAACCCACAATTTTAAATAACATCTGTTTTCCTTTAAATTACATAAGACACATATCTGATGTGAGAAATTGAGGACATTAATAAGCACAAATAAAAGAAAATCCAAATTAACCAGAATGGTCATTTCCCGAAGAAATTGTGTCTTACCTTGGATTTCCCCAGAAGGAGCCTTAGAAAAGGGCTCCTGGGCAGAGCTGATATTTCTCTTGGGAAGTGATCCCAGGGAACAACAGTGGAGGACTGGAGAGAGGTAAACTGTAAGAAAAGGAAAGGCAACTCAAAGGTGTGTTATCAAATTGTTCACCACTGTGGGTGAGTAGAACTCCATCTCCCTGGGTACCTCGTAAGACGCTGACACAGAGAGACTACGCTCAGATTGTCCACTTGAGACACAGAAGAAATGAGTGGTATTCAATGGTGTGTTGGAACCTGCTTGTCCCAGTTTGGTACAGCCTATTGTGCACGTCTCTTGCTAACTTTACGTTCAGTGACGTCGGGTCGGTGTCTTGAAATCAACCATGGTGGGAAACATTTACATTATGGAAATTGGTGAATGCTACAAATCAGGGCTCTTTTCTTCAGAGAGCTGGATGTTAAACACTGGCCAGCACACCGTTTGAAATATGTATCCCCCTTTGGTCAGGGGTCACTGAGCGGTGCATGAACTCCCTCGTACTTCTGAATCTGCAGAGACCTCCAAAGGCTGAGAGGGTCTCCACCAGCAAGGACTGGAGTAAAAAGGCTGGTTAAGGTGGGGTGGGGGTTGGGGTGGGCAAGGCACAAGAAGTATCTAATCCAAGCACCATTAATGTTTAGACAGTTCTTCTTCCAAGTTTGTGTGCACCTCCATGTGCACGCATCCATGTAAAAGCACAACTTGGAACTCACCCGCCATGCCACCCTACCCTGTGTCCCCAGCTTTCGGTCACTCGATGTGGAGTCTAGAGAAACACCACATTTAGACAACGCAGACAGTAGATAGTGGGCATGTTCCACGTTAACCAGTGTGACTTTCCAAGCGTTTGTAGATGATGAGATAGACCATAAAGTATTTTACTAATCTCTGTCTGTGGTACATCTAGGCTGTTTCCAATCCCATGTTATTACAAATAGGGATACGATGTACATATTTTACATATATCTCTATACACATTTCTGATAAATTCCTTTAAGTACAATTACTGGGTCAGAGGACGTGCATAGTTTTCAGACCTTTTACCATGTTGCTTTGCCCATAACATGAGCATCCACAAAGCCTATACCTTATGATGTTTTGTTCTAACTTTATTAGTCTATACTTTTTTTGTTTATTTAATTATTTAAGTAATCTCTACACCCAGTGTTGGGTTCAAACACACAACCTGGAGATCAAGAGTCGCACACTCTTCTGACTGAGCCAGCCACATACCCCATTATTCTATAATTTTCTTAATCTAATATGGGAGTATCAATGATTCTTGTAGGATTAGCATAAATCACAATAAGTAAATAGATAAATTCCTTATTGCCTCTATATCTAATCGCCCTGAATAGTACATACTTTTGAAAACAAAACAAGGTTATTTTAAGAGCTATATCTAAATACATAATACTATTTCTCCATATTTATGATCCATAGGAACAAACTCGCAGCAATCTAAAGATTGATTTTCTCGGATTTTAACACTTAAGTAAGACATTCCTCTAACTGCTATTAATCACCAGTCTTAATATATTATTCTAGCATGTCTTTAGACTTAAGAAGGCTTTTATCTATAAATCCACCCTACGTAGCTATTTTATTTGGAAGAGAGCATAATACAGATGACAAATGACTCATTGTTCCTGGAGCAAAGTAACATCATTCTGGAACAAAAGGAAAAAGAAAACTAGTAACAAACATTGCTGTAATATTTTTGAATTTGGATTTATTTGATTCTTCAACACTGTCCTAACTTTCTGTTCTATTCCATTTCCCTAGTCAGATCTTTCACGACAAAAAGAGAATGTTTGAAATCTTACATATGGGCTCAGATATTTAACAACTTAAGACATTGTGACTGCATTCAATTATATCGTTCTGTAAGAGATTAGAAAATACAAAATCACCGTAACGAGGTCCACATAGGGATTTCTAAAAAGTTTCAAATTCCACATCCATCACAAGGTTTACTGATGACCTTCTCTGTGCTGGTTTCCAGAGATAATGCAGGAAACGGAATGCTGTCCCTGACCTCACAGAGCTTGCAATTAAAAACCAGACTCCAATGGAAATAATGGAATTAAGAAGCAAACACCCGAACTTCTAAGTGATTCTAAGTGATTCCCCCTACTTCCGTGATAACCACCCTCCAGCCCCCCAAGCCCCCTCCCCCCTCCCCAGGCTCCATAGCTTTCTCAGATGTTAAACATCCTCTCTGGGATGATTTCCTTTTGGACCAGTGAAGGGCCTGGTACGGGCCTGACTCTTAAGGAAGAGCTCCAAAATGTGATTTGCCAGATTGCATCACAACCGAAACGCATCCATTTTTTTAATAGCGGTAAACAAAGGAGCATGAATAACAAACGTGTTCATTTTAATTGATATCAACTGTATTCTTAGTCTCTCTCCAGGTGGTTAGCATCTCCCCCTTTTCAAACATATACATGGAAATCCTCTGAAAAGCTCAGCTATTGGCATAACAGGACTCCTGTCAGTGACTGTGGACCCGAGGGGTGGGCAGAGGCTTCCAGAGCCAGCTGGTCCCGGGTAAGACTGAGGGGGGGAGGCCACAGCGAAGGGGCCCTGCCCCCCCTCGGCATCAAGCCTCTCCCACTCGGTCACCCTTTTTGTATCAAAAAGTTTTCAGTAACCAATCTGATATTATTATTGCCCAGCAAGTATTAAAATGTGAATTTTAGCAGACAACAAAGCTTTAAGTCAGAGGGACGGCACTCAGTAAGTAATTGAAGGCACGGGGGAGCACATAGAATATATCTGGGCAGAACAAAAGAAAACTAGTAGCAAACATTTCAGGGGATGGATGTCAGCATCAGGATACAGCAGAAAAAGCCCAGATTTCGGATGACAAAACACACCTGGGTTCAGATGCTTTCTGAGTGTCAGTTTCCTCAAGTACAAAATGGGATTACAGCATCTATCTAATGAGAACACCTATTTTATCTCCGTAGAATGGGAATTAGGTATGATGATGTCCGAAGAGTATGGGACCACTGAAAGTACTCAAAGGATATTGGCTATTGTTATGTCTTTGAAGTCAGATGGAAGAGGTTGTTCTTACCCTCAGTCCCTCTCCCTTTCTCTAAAATGGGAGCTGAACTCCAATAACTTGGAATTTGAGCAGGAAAACTGGGAGGGAGGGTGAGAAGGGCAGACCAATTTTTTTTTAACTTCAGTTTATTTTTAGAGAGTAAAGCCACAGTTCTTAAACTTTAATTTGCATTAGAATCACTCAGAAAACTGTCCTCCTTCTATGTTAATTTATTCAGCACGTATTAACTGTGAAGATACTTTGAGCCACAGACAACTATTTTCTCAGGAAACTTGCTTTTTAAATTCAAAGTCTGGGGCCCGTTCCTAAGAAATTCTGAGTCGGATCTCAGGCAGGTCCCAGGGAATCTGCATTTTTAAAAAGCACCGTCATCATTCTGAGTCAGGACAGCTATGGGCAAACTCAGGGAAAAATGGGGTCTGAGAAAGTGTGCCTAAATTTCTGTGCTGAGAATACACTGTTTGGGGAAAGATTCCTTAATGGGCCTTTTGGTGATTCAAGGGAAAAGCAAACCTCCTTTTCAGAAGTGGAAAGACAAAGCTAAGTTGAAGAGCAAAGTAAAATAAAAGGCCATTTCATTGTGAGTGAGATGAAATCTTGGCAGATTGTTTCTTTCAGGAAATGCTCCTTTGTTCTTAATATAGATCTAGACCACTTTGAATCTGGACATAATTTTGCTTCCCAAAGAGTTACTAGTTAGGCCAGGAGAGCTGGAGCGGAGGTGGGCAAGAGAAGCAAGATGAACCAGTCTAGATTTTCTTTGCAGCTATAAAGCCAGTAAGGGGATGGGACAGGGTATATCAAAGCCCAAAGTCTTTGGTGTGATACATGCCTCCCTTTGGTTATTTTACACCAAACTGAAAGAAGACTTCAACTACCTCCTTTTTTTTAAGTAGGCTCCAAGCCCAGTGTGGGGCTCGAACTCATGACCCCAAGATCAAGAGTCGTGTGCTCTACCTCCTGAGCCAGCTAGGCACCCCTCAAGTTGATTAGGTTCTTTCCAACTTATCTCTTATCTCAAGGAAAAGACCCTTCCGGCAAAGCATCCTCTGATGGGAACCAACATTTCCCCCTCAAGCAATAAGGACTGCCCTGAGCCAGCAAGACCCTGTGACTGACACTGGGTCAGTCACAATGATGGACTTGACCACCCTGCTCACGGGCACTACCCACCCATCTTTGCCCCACATTTTCCTTATATAAACCGGTAAATATTTTGGGCATTTTGGAGACAGTCTTTGAGATGTTGGTCTACTGTCTCCCCGTGTTGGTCTCACTGAAATTTCTTTTTTTTTTTTTAATTCCCATACTTTATTTTTTTAAATTAACATACAATGTATTATTTGCTTCAGGGGTACAGGTCTGTGATTCATCGGTTGTACACAATTCACAGCACTCACCATAGCACATACCCTCCCCGGTGTCCATCACCCAGTCACCCCATCCCTCCCCCCCACCCCCTGCAGCAACCCTCAGTTTGTTTCCTGAGATTAAGAGTCTCTTATGGTTTGTCTCCCTCTCTGGTTTCATCTTGTTTCATTTTCACCACAGCCTGGTTCTCTGCCTTTGGATTCTGTTACCGGCAAGTGGCAGAATCGGGTCTGTTTGAGCCCCCCAGAGCCAGATGCTCTTGTAGCCCTCTGCCCCGCCTCCAAAATGAGGGGGTTTATGAAAAAGGCCAACACTCCTTCTGAGCACTTGGGAGGATTTGCTTTGGACCTAGAAAGATCTGATTGTTTAATTCCTCTTGAGGGGACACCTGATGGTCTGCCCCCCTTCTCCCATAGAAAATCCTTTTTCATTTTGGAGTTCCTAAGTACAAGTTTTTAATAATACTCTTAAAGAGCTTATGCGAGCAGTTTGAACTCTAAAATATTATAAAAGAAATTCTGCTCTTTCCAGCTAAAAACATTGGCTTCACTAGAAATCTAAGTAGAAACTGCCCGATCAGTTTTGATGAAAATGAGAATTGTTTATAGTTAGCAATTACTTTTTTGGCATCCATACAGCAATCTGCTTGCACTCTTGAAGCAAGCTCAAAACCCTCACCATCTTATTTTAATTTAATAAAAAAAAATTTCCATTACAGATGTAGTACCTGCTCCTAATGAAAATTTAGAAAATAACATAAAGAGAAGGGAAAAAAATCATCGATAGTCCCACAAATACATTGTGATGTATTTCTCTTTCACTGTGTACATTTTTACATAGTTGCAATTACATGTTCTACATAAAATTGCATATGTTGGTTTCTTAAAAATCTGTTTTTAAAATATCTGCTGACTACGAAGCAGGAAAAAAATATCACTTAGTTTACTGATGATACTATCCCTTACCTTAACCTTTGGGTGTACATTTCTTTATAATTCTTTTCCATACTGTTTTTTTTGAGAGAGAGAGCATGCGTGAGGCAGCAAAGGGAAAGAGAGAATCCCAAGCCGGCTCTATGCTGAGCGTGGAGCCCGACGTGGGGCTCGATCTCATGACCCCGAGATCATGACCTGAGCCGAAATCAAGAGTCAGTGGCCTAACCAACTGAGCCATTCAGGTGCCCCTCCATATATATATATATTATGCTAAATATATATACATACATTATGCTAAATATATATTTAGCATAATTGCAATTAGGTTGAGTTAAAGATTTGTTAACGCAGGAAACTTCACAGATCCTATAAAAAAGGTGATAGGAAGAGGCTCAGCGACAGATAAGATCTGTTACTTGGTGGACTAGTAGTGTTTCCCAATCAAACCTCAATGACTCAGGACTCTCAGCGCAAATTTTAAAAGTACAGAAAATCATCATTCATGTCCCAAGGCAGAAAAAAAAAATAGGGCCACTATGTTGCACTATGTCATTCTGGTTTGGCATGGGGAAAGCACTTTTTTTTTTTTTTTTTTTGACACAGAGAGAGAGATCACAAGTAGGCAGAGAGGCAAGCAGAGAGAGAGGGGGAAGCAGGCTCCCTGCTGAGCAGAGAGCCCAATGCAGGGCTCCATTCCAGGACCCTGAGATCATGACCTGAGCCCAAGGCAGAGGCTTTAACCCACTGAGCCACCCAGGTGCCCCTGGGAAAGCACCTTTTAAAAGTAGTTCTCCTAGTTCAGTTTCTTAACAGAATGCCCTGTATAGCCATTGTTCACCAGTGCTTGAAGAGAACCCTATTCACTACTGTTGCCTGTGGTCATTATACATGCAAAAGACTTCTGAATCTGAAGGCTGTAGCTCAGTCAGCCCATTTCCTGGCACTGGGAAGTGGAAAGAGGAGCCACAGCAGAGGTCGTGTGGAAGAAAGTGCAGGCGGGCCAAGCCTGGCCCCTGAACTCGTGCCCCCAACTGGAGCTCTTCATTCCAGGTCCTGACCTGAGTAGATGAGGGATCCTCAGGCCTTTTAGCTACAACTTCCTCTTTCTGGAGTTCTTAACTTTCATCTCCATTGTGGTCGTGTGAATATATTTTCTAGAACTTTTCTCAAGTGGGATACAGGGATTCTTCACGTTCTGAGATGTCACATATTTGAGAATGACATACATAATTTCATATATATATACATATACATATAATATGTATATATATGAAATTCTTGTGTCATGATCCTTTTCCTAAAGTCTGTAGACACATCTTCATTGTCTTCCAGAATTACTATGACAGGAGTCAAGTTTGATGTAAATCTGATTTCTATCTTTTTCTAGGTAATCTTTTGTTCTGCTTGAATTGTTCTTTATTTTTAATGTAATAATTTTTCTAGAATACATATAATGGAGATACTATTTTGGTAACCACCCCCCAGATATATTTTCCCTCTGTGTCATCTGGTTTGTTTTTTCCCCTTTCTCCTACAGCCTTTCCACCACTGCTGGGCGGCAGAGCCTACTCTCCAGGGATGGAGAGGTCAGGATTAAAGTTTCTAGAGTACAGGAGGAGATGCTGTTGGCAGAAACAAGTGGGTCTTGACTAATTTCAAAGAACGCAGGGGAAGCTACTCCAGGGCCTGGAGGTGGAGGCTGACGCAGAAACACAGGCTCAGAATGCTCTCCCCCAAACACCCGCGCAGCTCACTTCCTCACTTCCTTCAGGACTCAGCTCAGCATGGCACCTTGTCAGGGAAGCCTCCCCTGATCAGTCTGTTCCCACTCCCACCTCCTGCTCCCTCATTCCCGCCCCCTTACCCTGTTCTGACTTTCTCTACAGCACTTATCCCACCTGCCACAGCAAGTGTGTCCCATCTATGCGGTCTCAAAGCCTCGACCCTAGTTCTGCTTTACTGGGCTGCATTAGACCCACCTCCAGAGTCTTCGTCACTCTGAACGGACGGAACACATGAAAACCTTCAGATTTCCCCATTCCCTTCTAGCACTTTCTTGTGGGGGCCACCCCTCCCAAGGTGCCCTGTCACTCTCCTCTCTCTCACCTCCTCCCGAGTTGTCTTCTCAGAGTCTCTAAGTGGACACGAAACTGATATATTGTCCACAAGTGCTTACTTATTTTTTTCATTCCTGTAACCCTAGCTTCTAGAACACTTCCTGGCGTGGCACATAGGAGGCATACAATAAATCACTGCCGAGTAAAGATATGAATATATCTCACGGACAAGCTTAGGAGAGTTAGTTTAGAAATGGGCTACTTTAAGAGGAGAGACTGTGTTCTGAGAGATCCACAAAGCCGTGGTGGTGTAATGGGAAAGAGTTCCCTCTTCTGCTTGGCCCAGGACTCGTATTTGTAGGCTAGGTGGTGGTGGAGGTCCGAGTGCATTTCTACCTAGAGAGACAAGCTTGTTTACTAGAGGTAAGAACTGGGAAGACCTGCCACATTCTGGCAGTCCTTGTCTTCAGGATGGTGAATTTTAGCAGGAAAAGTGGGCAACACTGTTTCAGGGTTAAAACCCAGATTTGCCATTTCAAACTGGACATGTGGTCATATTGTTAATTTCACTTAATGAACACTTCACAGAGAATGCAAAGGTAAACTACGGGCAGCTCAATTCATCCCCCATAGGGCAGGAGAGAGACTGCAGGTCTACGTTATGTCCTATGTCCGTCCTACAGAATATCTTCGAAGAGTATTTTTAGTTATTGCTTCCAAGTACGTACAAATACTTTTTACTAATTTATATTGGCCACACTCACTATTCTCCTTTGCTGCACATTAGTGAGTTTTTGTACCGTTTTGAAGAAAGGAAGCCTGACTGATTAAAACATTTAGATACAGATTGTTCATAGGCTTTATCCATTTGTAAAATGCAAGAGGTGAAGATTAAAAGAAAAGTAACATCAAACCTCACAGAAACAAGTAAAAATGTATTTAATTGATTCTTTGGCAGTTTACTGATGCTGAGACTTTTTTTTCCCCTTGAAAATATATAAAATTTCCCTTTTATCCTCTCTAAAGCTTGCCAGAATAAATTAGTGACTGCATAATTAATATCCAGGTATTTTGTGATATTTCGATAATGGGCTCCCCCTCTTCTAATCTCATTTTATATTTCAGACCACACACTCTCGGTTTGTTGATAATGCATTTGGTTGCAGCCGGGGGTATTTCCAGGTCTAAAGCCAGGTTCGCATTTTTGCTTTGAAGAGACAGAAATTCCAAACAAATACAGATGGTCAGACCATAAACTTAATTAAAATTTCTGCTTTGCTGGATGTTACATTAAATATGGCCATAATGCCAAGAGAAATACATGAAAAATCCATTTGTATCCACATCCTGCTGCTTCCACATAGTATAAAATAACAGAATGCTAAGAAGTATGTGTTTGTGCAGACGTGTGTGAGAGCATGTGTGTGTTAATCCCTTCTCTTTTGCCTTGGCTCTCGTACTAGTCATGTTTTGACCAATAAAAGATGGGTTTTCATTAAAATCTGGGATTGGCCAGCTGTACATCTGTTAACTTTTCTTCTATACATTCTCGAGCACTAATTTAGGTACTTTCTGAAGCAGTGTGATTTCCTTTTTTTATGCAAATCTGGAACATTTGTATCTTTCCTAATTAGCCCAGGATCCTTATTTATTTAGAACGGTATAGAGATAATTACTCATCTCCAGGAGGGTCATAAAGGTCATGCATAAGAAGGTGAAACAGCTTTCTTCTAGAATTTGAAGCAGAGGGAGGAAAGGACCTGCCCTGTCATTTGTAGGTGAGGACTCTTGGAGAGGACAAGTGAGGATGAACAGTCCCGTGTGCCTAGAGCAGGACAAGCCCGGCTTGGGCTGGCCAGGGAGGGCTGAAAGGAGGGCTGGGAACACACCTGACAGGCTGGTTGGCCACACAGTAGGACACCAGCCAGTTTCTACCAGGCATCTTAGGCCAACTTCCCCCGGAAAGATGAACCTGAGACCAGGGCTTATGTGCAAGGACTTTATTGGTGAGTGTGATCCCAGAAAAGGGCAGAGATCCAAACCGGGGAAGAAGAGTGTGTTTCAAATTGGCCACAACTATGGGCAACTGGTTGATCTATCCCATAGGATCTTCTGCGGAGGCTAATGAAAGGCATCTCAGGACCCTCCGTTATAGGCTGAATTGTGTCCTCCCCAAATTAGGGTAGGCCTTAACCAAATCTGACTGGTGTCCTTCTAAGAAGAGTGAATGTGGACACACAGAGGGATACCGGGGATGTGCACCCACAGAGCAAAGGTCACGTGAGGACACAGCCAGAGGAAAGAGGTCTCGGGAAAAATCAATCCTGCCCATACCTTGATTTTGAACTTCCGGCCTTTGGAACTGCGAAACAGTAAATTCTGTTGTTCAAGCCACTTAGTTCATGGTGCTTTGTGTTATGGCAGCTCTAGCAAATGAGTCTATCGTCTGACAAGGGAGAAGAAGGGGTCAAACTTTTGACTACTGGAGGGTTCCCCACCAGTACTTCCGGGTTACATAAGCAGTTTTCCTTGGAGTCCCATGCACTGGGTCAACAGAGATGTCCTAGGGAGGAGTGACAGGGGCCCAGGTGGGCTTAAGGCTAGGCCTTGGTAGGTAGCAGATGTGAGAAGCAGATTGGAGCCTGGGCAGGACGGGGCTGCAGCGGATGAAAGGGAGGAATGGGAGGATGGCTGGAACAAGAGAGACAAGGCTGAGAGAAGATAAAGCAGAATTGAAGTGATATCCGATACACAGGGTAGTGATGATGGTGAGTGACAATGAGGACCGGCACTGGGCTCCACATTCTATACACTCTGATGCTTTGTTTATTTATTTTAAAGATTCATTTACTTACTCTAGAGAGAAGGGGGGAGAGGTGCACGGAGAGAGAAAGAGAGTCCCAAGCAGACTCCGCACAGAGCCCAATGCAGGGCTCAATCCCACGAGATCATGACCTGAGCCGAAACCAAGAGCCGACGCTCCACCCACAGAGCCAGCCAGGCGCCCTCCGCCCCGACACTCGACAGGACATATGTACTCTACGTAAACTATCTCACTTAACCCCAGCACCCTTCCAGAATTTAAGTAACAGTTTTATCCCTACTTTACAGAGGAAGAAACCGAAGAAGACAGAGGGGCGGGACTTGTCATAAAAGCTACTAGTAATTGAGCTCAAGTTTAATTGAACCTGGCTCCCAAGCTTGTGTTCTCACTCCTGTCGCTCTGCTTTCTCTTGATGCTGTCCTTGAAACAGTGTTTGAGATAGATCAATAGGAACAGCTATTTTGTCTTAATTTCATACACAAGTTATTTCTTTGAGAACATAGAAGGTATTCTATGCTGAATGTTAGCATCAGAAGGTCGGTGTAGCACGGCTATCAAACAGTCAGACTGGAGTCAAGATGCATATGTTCAAATACCAGCTCTTCTATCCATTGGCTGGGTGACTTTGGGAAAGTTACTCAGCCTCTCTGTGCCTTACTTTAAACCTATGGGTGATGAAAAATAGCACCCAACTCCGGAAGTTGTTGTGAGGATTATTTAATATACATAAAGTAGTTTATGCACTGTGGTGTTTTGTTGTTTTTTTTTTTTGTAATTACAAGGTTTAAAAATATTGGCAAGCTAGGACTTCTTCCAATAACTCTTATCTATGAAAATAATTGAACATTACATGCGCTTCTCCGAATTTTTGCAACACTTCTGTTGCTATGTATGCTAAGGGACCGATTTTTAAAAAGTAGTCAGATGTCAGCTGTTAAACATCACACTGCCAGCACCATAAATGAAGTCACCATTTGGCAAATAATTTCTTGGCGGGAGTGGTTCTCACCAACAGGGAAAATGAAAAAAAAATTAAATAAAATCCCCACTGTGATTTTTCAAGCATTTCAGACACATGTCTCAGCAATTTTTCCAGCTGCAAAGTTCTTTTCCTTCCATCTTAGAACTCAGAGGAGGATCGTGTGGAGAAGGTAAATCTGTTAAGTAAATCCTGTTTTGTTGGTTTGTTTGTGTTTTCTGTCAGTTCTCTGCAGGTGAGGCTGTTTTTCATGGGAAGAAAATAAACCACATTATTCAAACACTGACATGGTCTCTGGCTTAGAGGCCTTTTTTATTATCTGATTGCTTTAATTTAATGTGGAGAACCCAGCCGAATGGATGCAATAGTCGTTCTTACCTCATTTCCTCCATTTCCAGGGTAGAAAGAGCAAGTGTCCTCCTCTGTCATATGAGGGGGTTGAACTAAATGTCCTCCAAGGTCCTTTTGGCTCTGACATTTTTTGTGGCTTCAGATTCTCTTCTTGGGCAATGTTCTTGGTTTTCCAGTGCATTGAATAGGCCCAAACATCTCTACGTGCTTATTCCAGTTTTGGCAGCCAGGAAAGCAAAAGGCAAGGTCCTACATTTCAGCAAGGCCTTGCAATTTATAACACGCTTTCACATACGCCATCCTTTATAAAATCTTCATGAAAGCCAAGAAGGACTTTTGGATGAGAATGAGACCCAGGGAAGTTGAAGGATTCCTCCAAGGTCACATAGCTTGTAGGAAGCAGGGCCTTGCAACAAGCCTTTCTATCAGTGCACTGGCATTTTCAGTCGGCTACAATGCCTCCCGACCCAAGAGGACACAATGACATTATAAGGATGCTCGGTTCCTTCATAGTTGATTCTGTTGGTTCTGATTAGTCATGTGTACTGCCCTGAGCCAGTCACTGTGACCAGCAGAGAGGACAGCTTCTGATTTACTCAAACCAAGTCACAGCATCTTCTTAGAGAGCAAGAGGGGATCCACTCCCCCTAGCCACATAGCTGAAAATGGGAATTGGAGAATCAAGAAAGTCATCCGATGAAGAGAAAATAGGTGGTGCACAGAAAAAGAAGAAATTTCCCATTAATTGCAGAGAAAGCATTTTCTCCAAAAGACATTTTGCAAATAAATTAAGAAATGTTTTATTTTCTATTTTTGGAAAGCATATATAAAAATATACTTAAATTTTCTATATTAATATTTAATAATTCATATTTTTAAATGAAATATATTCGAATTTTGGATACTTTGAATGCCATTACATTTTATATTTCTGATCCTTTAGAATTATTACTATCTATATATAGGACATAGTTTATGTCAGATTATTGATTATAACAACCTAGTTAAGTAATGTTACTGAAATGAAGGCAATAAATGTTATTGAAATATATAAAATTATGTAAGGATTATATCACAGTGCATCAACACAAAACTCATATGCGCACAATAATAATTAAATTCAGTTGTCTTTGGTATTTTTCTAGCTTTAAGTCATCTAAAAGTCCCTATCTAAAAACCATAGCTTTACACGTATATTATATACATTGTAAAGATCTATTTGTCAAGGCATGGGAATAAAATACATTGTAAAAGTTGGTAGCTGAATTCACAAATTGGAAATGTTTAAACTGGCATGTGGGCCGACTGTGTTCCTGCACTTCAGGCCCTATAAGCTGTAAGCTGGGCCCACACACACTCAGGTCTCCCATGGGGACCAACCCTCGGGTTTGGTCACTTGGTTAAGGCAGTAACTACTAGATCTCTCCATTGGGAATACACATTTTTCCCTCTGTATTTAGTTAGTAATCTACGGAGTGAGATCTTGCACACTGCTTTAGAATCCATTGATAACCTTTGCCAAATTAGTTATTAATCTGGGGACTAGAAAAAGATGATTTTCCCAATTCTATTTTTGCTTCTACATTAGATGACATTCTTCTGTAACATAGAGCTTTCCTTCCTTGATATCCTTTGCCCATTTTCATTTTCTTTGAATTAAAAAAATTTTTGAAACATACTGTTGCGGTCACCACAGAAATGCACCTTTCTAATCTCTCGTTGTGGGGAGCATAACTGGCTGACCAGCCCAGCTGCTGCCTTTTGGGTTTTTTTGTTTGTTTTTGTTTTAAGTAAACTCTATCTATACCCAGCATGGGGCTTGAACCCACGACCCTGAGATCACGAGTTGTATGCTCTACCAACTGAGTGAACCAGGCACACTTTTATTTTGATTTTGTTATTACTTTTGTTTTTCCTTTGTTTAAAAAGTCTTGAGCCACCCAGGTGCCCCATAAATAGAATTCTACTTCAGGTATTCTATGGCTTATTACTACTCACTCAACACCACAACCCATCAACACAACATTCAGATGTGTCCAACCATAAAGCCAGTTGACTTCAATGTTTGTGTGATTTTGACTGTATATTCTTTTGTAGTAGTAAGTTATATATTCTGGACACTAATCTTTTGCTAATCGTATGTGTTGCAAATATCTTATCATTTGAGGTTAGACTTTTCACTCTTTGTGATATCTTTGAGGAAAAGAAGCAATCACAGATATCTATCTTTTCCTCTATTGTGTTTTATT
The DNA here is from genome assembly GCA_028534135.1 of Potos flavus. Classification (NCBI taxonomy): domain Eukaryota; kingdom Metazoa; phylum Chordata; class Mammalia; order Carnivora; family Procyonidae; genus Potos; species Potos flavus. The sequence goes on from CM052887.1 coordinate 51,337,714, forward strand.
TAAAAGATTCTTTGCTTTTTTAAGACCTTAAAAGATATTCCCCTGTGTTGACTATGAAACGTTTCATTTTGCTTTTTATATTTTAATCTTTTATGTACCTAAAATTGGTTTTTAACATGGCATGAAATTAAAATCCAAATTCATTTTTTAAATTGAAATATAATTTAGATCTGTAAATTTGCCTTTTACAGTTCTAAGAGTTTTGACAAATTCAATTGTGAACCAACACCACTGTCAAGATATAGAATTATTCTTTCACCCCCAGAAAGTTCGCTTTGTGCTCCTTTGTAACCTCTCTTTGTAACTCAACCTCTTCCTCTATTCCTCTATTCTCAGTTCCTAAGAACCACTGATCTATTTTTTGTCCCTAGAGTTTTGCCTTTTCAATTAGGTCTTATAAATGGAATCATACAGTATATAGCATTTTGAGTCTGGCTTCCTCCACTTTGTAAAATGCATCTGAGATTCATCCATGTTGTGTAAATCAGTAGATCCTTTCTTTTTTATTGCTGAGTAGTATTTCCTGAGTGGTTGTACCATAGTGTGTCTATCCCTTCATCCACTGAAAAATATTTGAGTTGTTGCCAGTTTTTGCTGATTTCCACCAGCCCTATAGGAAGATTCCAGTTCTGCATCCTCACCAGCTTACCAATTTGAAATTAAAAAAAAAAAAAAAAAAAGACAATAGTCTTTTAAAAACGCCATTCTAACGTGTGTCCAGTGGTATCTCATTGTGGTTTTGATTTGTGTTTCCCTAAGGACTCACAACGGTAAGTGTCTTTTCATGGGTTTATTTTCTGTTTACATCTCTCTCTCTCTTCTATTTTTAGGGGGGTAGGGGGAGAGGGAGAGAGAGAGCATCGTGAACAGGTTCCACACCCCGTGTGGAACCCGACACGGGGCTCGATCTCACAACCCTGAGATCATGACCAGAGCCAAAATTAAGAGTTGGACGCTTAACCGACTGAGCCACCCAGGAGCCTCTACATTCTGTATCTTCTCTGAGGAAATGTTTGCTTTTTAAAAATTGGGTTGCTTGTATTATTATAGGATAATAACAGTTCTTTACATATTCTTAATTAAAGTCCTTCAGGCGATGGTGGTTTACAAATATTTTTTCCCAGTTTGTGGCTTGCATTTTCATTTTCTTAACCATCTGATTTGGTTATTTGGTCCTAATTCTATGAAGTCTATTGGATTATTTTTTTAAGGATTATGCTTTTTGCACCCTAAGAATTCTTTGCCTAACCTAAAGTCACAAAATTTTCTTTTATAAGTTTTATAGTCTTCACTTTTATTTTAGGTCTATGATTCATTATAGCTCAACTTTTTTTTCACATGCTAAGAGATCAAATTATTTTTAACAATAAAATATCACCATTCTGAAATATCTCATAGAAAGTTACATAGTTAACATTTCAGTTCCCTGATTCAAGCTTCTTCAATGATGACTAAAGAGAATGTTGGTATTTTCTCCCACCTACCATCATGAACTTTTATTTATTTATTTATTTATTTATTTATTTATTTTGAAGTAAGCATTATGTACAATGTGGGACTTGAACTCATGACCCTGAGATCAAGAGTCACATGCTCTACCCACTAAGCCAGCAAGGCGCCCCTGAACTTTATTTTTTAACCAGGATATATGCTAAGGTCCAAATCAAACAATCTACCCTCTAGCCAATTTTCTTGGCGCATGCCAACTATCAGATAGGATATTTCCAAGTGCAGAGAAAATCTTGATTCTAAACATAAAAATAGTTGACATGATTGAGTTGAAAATCTGAATCTCAAAAATGACTAATAAGACGGACTCGCTTTACTTTTTAAATTTCAGTGCAAATATTGTAGCTAAATCCTTTTTCTCAAAATTGCTGTTTATTCGATGAATGCATTTGAAAAATAAACCCCCAGGAGAGGTATTTTCAGGATCAGATTCATTTTGATAGAGGCTCAGGAAGAAGCTTTCATCTTTAGCAAGGTTTGCCTGCCGGTTTGTCCATGGCAAAGCCAGCCGACGTGACAGTAGACTGCACGCAAGCCTTCCCTCTTCCTACCAACCCCTGTCTTTTGAAGACGAGTCTGTGTTTGCGTGCACACACACGTGTACATGTTTCTGTCCACATGAGTACTTGAAGACATGTGGAAATGGAAATGAGAAGTCTCTTCCTCTTTATGCCTGCCCTGGGGAGCCAGCCCTTAAATGGGTGATCATGGTGGAAGAGGCTGCTATCTAAAAGGTTTCTTGCTGATCAGGATACCGCCTCTTGGTCTACCAGATGGCCTGGAGCCTTTGTCTACAGACAGCAGCTCCACTCAGCCCTGCTAATGCCGCACCTCTGGTCAGCCTTTCCTGGCAAGTGTCTTCAAAGTATAGTGGGACTTCCAGTTTGAAATGATAACCCTCGCAGGTGGCAAGCAGCACTCAACACGCTTTTTCGCAGAATCCCACAAGTAAACATTCCCATGGAAAACTGATATTTTCCACCCTTTACATATTGGACTTAATAAGGGGTTAGTGTCAAAGTCACACACAGAACAGAGAGAAGGATGTTATTGAATGCTCAGCATGGTATCTACAAAAATTGTCTGCTGAATGCAGCAAATTCCTTTTCAGGGATGATAAAAGCCAAAATGGGTTGGATGCTGATATGAAGGGGAGCCCAATATAATCACATTTTGGTTTGGGGCCTGTCTCTCTTTAAACGATATCTTCTTTTTTAAGTCACGGGGGACAAAGATCATTCACAGGGTGTCACTGACATCTCTTACTTCTACCTGTGTGGGCCTGCCACAGCTGTTGGTGACCAGAAAGTCATGAAAAGAAAAGACACGCTTTGAAATTCTATGAATACTGTTACCCATGAAAGAATGGCTAGGACCTTCATGTCTTTGAAGAACTAAATCGAAGAAGAAACTTTGTGTTCAGCTCTGTAATTTAGTTAATACATAGAAGCTAAATGTTATTATAAAAAAAAAGATTACTATTTTTTTATCTATTATAAAACTAGATGGGATGAAGAAGGCTTCTCCCTTTTTAATTTGGTTGGTTGGTTTGTCCCTGGGTGTTTCTAGGTGAACTCCTTTGTTATTAGTCCCTTATTTCTGTGTGCAACAAATTAGATTCTCCCCAGTTCTGTAGGTATAAGCCCGCTTCATTTGTAGCAGAGTGCACTTGAGGCCACAACACAGGTTCATCCTGATAACTGGCACCAGTGAATAAATAGGTGCCTTTAAAATAACAAGGTTACAGAAAAGCTCCAGAAGGATCAATGGCTACCAGGGGATTATATCTGTTTTGTTTTGGTTTTTTTCCGTTATTCTTTTTTTTTTCCCGTCATTTTTTTTTTTTTTTTTTTTTTTTTTTTTTTTAAGTAACCTCTACCCTCAACATGGGACTTGAACTCACAGACCCTGAGACTAAGAGTTGTATACTCTACCCATTGAGCCAGGCAGGTGCCCCTATATCTGTTTTTCAAGTGCTTAAAATTTCAGATGTTAATGACTAATGTTTCTTAGAAATTGCTGCAATACATGATTTTGTTAATTATTACATTAATTGAGAGGCACCTGGGTGGCTCAGTCAGTTAAGTGTCTGACTCTTGCTTTCGGCCATTATCTCAGGGTTTTGAGATCGAGCCCAGCATTGGGCTCCATGCTCAGTGGGGAGTTTGCTTGGGATTCTCTCCCTTTGCCCTCCCCCCTTCAAAAATAAATAAATAAAATCTTTAAAAAAAAAAAAAAAGAAAAAATGATTCTCTCTCTCTCCCTTTCCCTCTGCTCCTCCCTCCACTCTGTCTCTCCCTCCCTCCCCAAAAAAAACCTATTACATTAGCTGAATTGGAGAAATATATATACCCCCCCACACACAGAAAATAAAATATTTTGCATAAGTCATTTATATATGCCAACTCTTTTTAGAATTGAGGATTCTAAAGAAAAAAGTTTAACAGGTATCGATTGTCTTGCATTTCACTAAAAGCCCTGCAGATGCATTTTTAAATTATTAAATATATATATTGCAATAAGGTAATATATAGCAAAGATAGATTCTTTTAACTCACATTTAAAAATATTCTTTGATCTAATAATTACACTATTACACTGCTAGGGATTTTTTTAAGGATGTAATTTAAAAGAAGGAAAAGCAATGTGCACTTAGATTTTCACAGCTGGGTTACTTATAATAGGACAAAAAAAGAGAGAGAAGAAATGTCTCATGAAAGGTAAATGCTTAAATTAATTGTTAAAAACCTGATGGATTATTGTATAGTTGTTACAATGACATTTATTATTTCTATATATAGATATATAAATTACTTGTGATTCAATATTAACCGAAAAAGCAAAAGTACGTGTACCATATATGTGACTGAAACTGAATTAAGATATATATGCACTGGAACAAAGAATGGAATGTTTTTAAAAATTGTAGAAGATTTACAAAATATTGAATTATTTTTTATCAACTTTTTTTTAGCACTAAAAGAGTATTTTTAAATTACTGAGCCACAAAAACTATATCAAATTTATACAATCTTAAACTATTCTTCTTCCATATTCTTTATATATTTCAGCAAAACCAGAAAGAGAATATGTTCCATAAGAGATAAGGGAATCAATTATGGCACTAAGTGCACCATTTAATTCAACTTTTTTTCTTTTGGGGGGGAGGGGTATTCGCAAATCTTTCTTGAAGAAGTACTTTGATTTACATTCTGGCATAAATTCCTCACCTCCTCACAGCCAACACCCTGAGCGCACATTCACCTTCTGTTTCTCAAGTATGACAACCTTCTTTCTGTCTCACACTTAACTGTTTCTTCTGCCTGGAATGTTCTCGCCATTCCCGAGTCCTTTGCAACACTTAGGTCGCAAATGCTATCATCTGAGAAGGGCCATCGTTAACATATCCTGACTAAGGTTGTATGGTGAAATCCCCTTTTCCTCTCTCTGGACCTCTTAAGCAGGCTCTCCAACATTTGGTTGTAATTTTGGAGGTGGAATCGTGGGTGATTTTTTTGGATAGGATAGTGGTATGTTCAGATTGTACTCCACGTGGGACCAGGGCAAGAGCAGGAATGGTCCTAGAAAGTCAAGTCGCTTGATTGATGGTTACCAACATGGGGGAAGAAACCTGTGTCTTTCATTTGTAATAGGAAGATGCCAAAGATCTCACAGTGGATCTGGGAAAGGTCCATACTCAGGACACAGGACTGAGCATCTGTCAAAGGAAATGGCCTGAGACAAGTAACTCCAGAGCCTCTTGACTTTCGAATTCCAATGAATAACCTGCATTATCCTCATTCTCCTTCCAAAGTGGCTGATGACCTTTGTTTTGTATGTATCAAGAAATCCTAGATGGAGGGGGGGTGGCAGTGATTTTGCAAAAAACCCACAAAACACCAAAAAACAACCCCCTCCCAACTCCAGTCATGTAAAAAAGAGACATAATTTTAAGTAGATTTATTCTTGGTTCATCTTTCCTTCCTGCACTGAACAAAATCCCAACACATTCATTTGGATGCAGAGAGACTGTGGCTCTGGGATTGCCTCTGGGATTGCCTGGGCCCTGCCTGTTATCCGAGCCTTTCCTCTCCTCGTTCCCTCAAAACCTAACCTCTTTGACAAAGCAGCAGTGATGAAACTTTCCAGGTTTCAAGGGGTACAGGATCCCCAGCTTTGACCCTAGAATGAGGCACAGCCTCAGAAATTCCATGGTTATAGGGAGGGGCCTCAGAGCTTTTCAAACTATCTAAATTCATAACCCTCTCACTTTGTTTGTCATTAATGATATATATGCTAATAAAGCAATAATTAATATTTGTAAGAGCCAGTAAGCCAGCTATCCAGAAAGAGTCTGAAAAATAAAACCATAATTAAACATTGAGAATAGAACTTGTGGGGTGTGTAGCAAAATCTGTCTATTTATTATGTTCCTTGTCTAGGCCAAAATATAACAAATGGAGTAGAATTTGACCTACTGTGCAATATGGTTTCTGGTGTAGTTCTTTGTTATACTTAGGGATAAATGCACTGATACAGGATGGAGATGATAGTGTCACTTGGAGATAGAAGACGAGAAAGAAATTGCTTCAGAAATAGCCTCATTGAATCTTAAAATCAGTAGATCAAAAAAAAAAAAAATCACCTAACATCTCTTCCAAATATCCCAAGGAATTGATATAAGTTTCAGAAGACTCTGTCAAAATAATATATTTGGTAGGATTCTGATATCTGCCTCTTCTATTCACTGATTTAACAGAAAGAATTAACATTCTTCAATAGTCAAGAGCACCTGGCTGGTTTGGTCCGTGGAGCATGTGCATGACTCTCGATCTCGGGGTTGTGAGTTCAAGTCCCAGGCTGGTACTTAAAAACAAAATCTTAAAAAAAAACAATCTTCGGAGTGCCTGGGTGGCTCAGAGGGTTAAAACCTCTACCTTCGGCTCAGGTCATGATCTCAGGGTCCTGGGATCAAGCCCCACATCGGGCTCTCTGCTCAGCGGGGAGCCTGCTTCCCCCTCTCCCTCTGCCTGCCTCTCTGCCTACTTGTGATCTCTCTCTGTCAAATAAATAAATAAATAAATATTAAAAAAAAAAATCTTCAATATACAAGTTTCTTGGGTTAAAAAATTACGTGCGTGTGTGTTTCGTTTGTTTGTTTTGGCCAAGAAACCTCCTTTAAATAGATTTTTTTTTTATATAAGTTTTTTGCCCCATGGGGTGTCTGAGTGGTTCAGTCTGTTAAGCGTCTGACTTCAGCTCAGGTTATGATGTCGGAGTCCTGGGATGGACCCCCCACTCAGGTTCCCTGTTCAGCAGGGAGCCTGCTTCTCCCTCTTCCTTTGCCCCTTCACCCACTTGATGTACTCTCTCTCTCTCTCTCTCTCAAATGAATAAAATCTTTAAAAAAATTAAATAAGTTTTTGGCCCCAAGATAGTCTAGCAGCTAGCCACAGGGATTCTGGACACAGTAACCTGGGTTCGAATTTCGATGCTTGCATACTCAGTTTATTGAACTCTCTCAGCCTCGGTGGCTTCACAAATAAAAAGAGGATAGGAATAGCACCCATCTTACAGTTCGTTATGAAGACCAAATGAGTTCATCAACATAAAACACTTAGAACAACACCTGCACGTAGCTAAGTCCTTGCAATGTGTCTCTATTGTTATGTTGAATCTAGTAGATCAAAGCATTAGGTGGTAAAACTCCTTGCTGCATTGGATGAATATTTCTAAAGTTCTTTGTAGTAATACATCCTGTAGGCAGATCCAAAATTTAAATATGCAAATTGTGTTTGTAATAAGTTGTGTTGATCAGGATGCCTAGCAGTTCACAAAATGAATTCTACAGCAGTGGTTCTGATCTGAAGTTTGCATGAATCATCTGGAGGGCTTGTCTCAACACAGATCGTGGGGCCTCCTGCAGCTTGTAATTCACCAGCTCTGGAGGGGGCCTCAGCGGTTTCCCCGCTAGCAAGCTCTCCGGGGGTGCTGGAGCTGCTGTTCCCCGGACTACACTTTGAAAACCACTTCTCCCATGGCTCGTGCAGTTCATGGTAATTACATGGAGGAAAAATCCTCCCCTTCTTTCTTTTTCTGCAAGGAACATGGCCTTCCTGTGGTTTCCTGGGAACAACAGTGTTCTTTACAAACAACCTGATCTCTTTAATTGAATTAAAGTCTCCATTTACTCCTTTTCTTCATCTCTGTAAGGACTTCTCAGACAATTCTCTAGTCTGGGGCATTGTTGTTTTGTTCTGCCTTTGCTTTTTAAAATTTGGTAAGGAACATTAGCTTTGCATAAGACAGATCACTTTTTGCTTCCCGATAGTGGTTACACCAGTTACCAGTGTGATCTTGGGCAAGTCTCCTAATCTCTCTTTGGGTCCCTGACCTGCAAGGAGGGCATTACCTCCCACTGCACAAGGGCATTGGGAAAGTGGAATGAAACCGAGTAAGCCAGTCCTCGGTGCAGTGTCTGGCCCGGAGCCATGGCCCAATGAACGTGAGCTATTAGCGATCGATAAACAAAATAGGAAGCCAAGACCTTGTACTAATGAGCAAAGAGTAATTGAAAAGTAATAGACAAGAAAATAATGTCATTTTTAAAGAACAGGGATAGGAGCAAGAAGGATTTGAATTTTGATCAGATTAAGGAAGCCAAGTCACCAGTTACTTTACTTCAGCACCTAATAATATCACGCATGAGTTAAGACCGATTTACTGGAGTATTTTGACTTGTTTCAACTTGAGAGACTAGAAAATTTTGCTGGGATTTACTGTCATGTTGTTGGAGGAGTTTTACTGTCTTTCTCTTCTACATCAGTGCTCTTTATATATATAACCTCTGGGTAAAGGAGACGCTGTAATTCGTCTTACAGCTTTTCATAGTACGAATGCAATGCTTTCTCTTTAAATTAATTCATTTCCTTGGAGCACACATTTTCCAAACATTTCAGAAAATCACAACTTAACATAATTTGGCAGGAGTTACCACAACAGGATAACTCACTTTTGCAAACGTTTAGGATTCTTTGGACGAAATTTCTAGTCTCACTTTTGCCTGATTTTATTAAATTTATTCTTTTCGTACATACATATTTATCTTTCTGGCAGCACCAGCCATCGTAAGGTTATGTCTACAAACGTGGATCTTTGCGGTAGATCTGTTACAATCCTAAACAAGTCTCCAAACACTTCCCCTTAGTGTAAAACAAAAGAGGCTATTATTGTTGACATTCGTATTTTTGCAAAATAATTTCTAAATTTATTTTGTGTGGGAGGCCCACACAAAAAGAAGGGAACTCTGAGAAACATAATCTTCTGTGGAGAAAATTTTATATAAGAACCTCTCTTTTACAGGGAGGCAATCCAAAGCATGCATCTTCAATAAAGTAAATGAAACAATAACTTTTGGCTTTGCTGTAAAATATGAGAGCTCAAGGGTTTTCTTCCTCCTTTTTAGCTTAAGCATTTAAAATGTGCATATAGTTCCCAATGTGTAAACATCTACAAATGACTCACCAAACAGATAACTTTGTCCCAGTTCCTTATGCTTTCATCACCAGAGCCCCGTTCGTGGGAGTTTTTTTCAGGGGAAAAGTCTAAAAAGGAAGCAAGCGAAAAAGTCCAATTGGAACTTTTAGAGCATAGACTCCCCCGACTTAAGCTGCATCAGAACGACCTGCAAGACTTGTCAAAACACAAATGTCCATCATGGGTGAATGGATAAACAAATCTGGAGTATATATATACACACACACAATGGAATATCATCCAGACTTTAAAAGCAAGGAAATTATGTTATATGCAATGACATGGATGAACCTTGGGACATTATGCTAAGTGAAATAAGCCAATTATGAAAGGACAAATCTTGCATGATTCCACTTACGTGAGGTATGAAGAGTAGCTGAAGTCAGAGAGACAACAAGAATGGTGGTTGCCAGGGGCTGGGGAGAGAAGGAATGGGGAATTGTTTCAGGAGTATTGTGTAAGAGTTTCAGTTTGGGATGACGAAAAGGTTCTAGAGATTGGCTGCACGGTACTGTGAGTGTACCTAACACTACTGGACTGTATACTTTTTTTTTTTTTAAGATGTTATTTATTCCTTTTGAGAGAGCAGGAGCACACAAGCCAGGGGGAGGAGCAGAGGGCGAGGGAGAAGTAAACTCCCCACCGAGCAGGGAGCCCTATGTGGGGCTCGATCCCAGGACCTGAGATCATGATCTGAGCTGAAGGCAGACCTTTAACCGACTGAGCCCTCCAGGTGCCCCTGGACTGTATACGTAAAAATGTTAGGCTGGTAGGCGTGCTTGGCTGGCTCAGTTGGAAGAGCATGTGATTCTTGATCTCTAGGTCGTAAGTTCAAGCCCCACAGTGGGTGTGGAGATTCCTTAAATGAACAAAACTTAAAAAAAAATGGTTAGGATGATAAATGTTGTGTGTACTTATCCAATTAAAAATAAAAAAAGAGAACAGGAAAGAGAGATTGGAGACAGCAAGTATAGAAAGAGTCCAGGAGTTTTTCTGTGATGGAAAGCTGAAAACGGGGCACAGCTGGAGGGAAAAGTGAGGTCAAGTGTTTTGTTCATACATTGTGATCCTTGTTGTCTGTTCGTATGTATGAAGAAGAATTATGTTCATTAACATAAGAAAGCTTATATAAAACTTCCTCTTTTACAGTGGGAAGCTTCCTGGAGAGCAGTGTGTGTTGGCAAGCAGGACTGAGCTGAAGAATGTCCAGGTGAGAAATAATTAGGCAGATGATATTTTGTGTTTATTAAAAAGGGATCATAGTATTATTTACAGCCAGGTGTATGGTGATTATTAAACATGTGAAAATTACTTGGCATAATATGTGACAAATGGTGCTGAACGAATGTTAGACGTACCGTTTATCAGTTGCTCTTTCAAAGAGGCAAAACTTAAATTTTTGTATCTCGTTCAAATTTGTGAATTACTTTGTATTTTAGAAAAATTTAAGCTTTCTACCTCTGGTTTCCTTTACTTTTTACACAGAACCCTTCACTTCTGGTCACCAAATGTGTGGGAGTTTCTCCTCACAGCAAGCAATTCTCCTCGACACCCGCCGAGTATCCTAGAATTCAACTTAGAGCTGACACCCTCCGGAGAGTGCGTTAGGTCCCATGGGTTAAGGGCTCAATCCTACAAGACTGCCCCGCCCCCCACTTCAGAAGCCACTCACCAGCCCACGGTGGTATCACCCGTGCCTCTGACTGGCTCCGGATTAGAGGTCCCAGGACCCTTTCCTTGGGTTCTATTAATTTGCTAGGGCAGCTCACAGAATTTAGAGAAACAGTTTACTTACTAGTTCACTGGTATGTTCTAAAAGGATATAACTCAGGAGCAGCCAGGTGGAAGAGTGGCACAGGGCAGGGTATGGGGGAAGGGCCCCGGGGCTTCCCTACCCGCTCGAGGTCCGCCACTTTCCCAGATTCCCACACGCTCACCAACCCGGAAGCTCTCCGAACGCAGGCCTCTTGCTTGTTTAGGGAGGGTTCATTACAGAGACATGATTGATTGAATCGTTGGCCATTGGTGATTGATTCAACCTGCAGCCCCTTTCCCCCCTCACCAGGGGTCGGAGGTCGGTGGGTGGGACTGAAATTTCCAACCCTCACATGACCTGGTTGGTTCCGTCGGCAATGAACCCGCATCTTCAGGTGAGGACCAACAGTCACCTAATTAACTTAATAAAAGACACCCTTATTACTCTTATCACTTAGGAGATTCCCAGGGTTTTAGGAGCTCTGTGCCAGCAATGGGGACCGAGACCAAATATATATATAACGTTTATATATACACATATATAATATATATTCTTACTATAAATCACAGTATCACTTCAGGATATTCTATTAGAATAATTTATATGGTTAACAAATTTAGGTGTGGTTCTTTTGTCTATATCCCTTGTACTTTTCCATTTGGTTCCTGGATTTTTTTTTTTTAATAGGGGGAGTTGTAATAAATGGAAATGTCCCCCCTTAAATTTGACTTGATTATTTTTGTGCCATATGAAAAAATGAAGAAGGCTATTTTTTGTAAAGCAACGGTTGTTTGTGAGCTAGAACAAATCTCACCGTTCGGGAAGGAAAATGTGTAAAATTTCCAGAACCTTTACCTTGGACAATATGAAAAAAAACAATTTGCCTTGGCCTTTTTGAAAGATCCTAGTTATCTAGGCTCCAAGAAAAAGGCACACTCAATTTTGTGAATTACCATTTCATGTGAACAAAACCAAGTCTTTATACTATTCTTAATTTGGTTTCTGAAAGGGATTTAGATAATTGGGGCAATTTACAAAGGAGTATGTTCTCCCTGGGGCCAACGCGTCTTTTTCTGTGGATTGCGGGTTCTCTGCCCCCTTGTGGCCTTCTGCAGGGTTTTTTTTTTGTTTGTTTTTTTTTTTTTTTTAACTGTGTTTCACATTTCCAGCCTTGCAGCGACTGCCTCGTTCCCTGAACACCAGATGCAATTGCTAATCACATTTGCCCAGATCGGGAGGAGGCCCCTCTTCGTAGCCTACAAGTCTTAATTTCAGAAATTCGCTTTCAGAGTGAAGAGAGAGAGAGAGAGGATTGCCTTCCAAATTGAAGGGAATTATGTTACAGGCATTTGATTGTATGAGGAGGCAGAATCCCAGAACAGGAAGGAAATCTTCAAAAGTGTTTTAATTCGATGTGGACTCCAGAAGACATTCAGGACAGATGGGCAGGAGTCTAATCTCCATGTTATATCTTCCTGTCTCTCTTCTCGAGACAGTGAAATTATTGTTTTAAAAATACTATTTGTCAGAAATATGTTTTTTGCTAAAAATTTGGAAAATGTTGAATGGAATGAAGAAAATAAAAATCACCTAAAACCCTATCACCCAGATATAGTTCTTACTCACATCTTGATTTAACCCTTCCTGGTATTCTTTGATAGAAGTTGTGTATACACTTTTGCGTTGTATATGTAACAAAATAAGGGCTTTCAGATGGGGTATGGGGTAGGGATTGGCAAAATATGGCCTGGGGGCCCAATCCAGCCCACAGCCTGTTTCTTGTGTGGCCTAGGGATTAAGAATGGTTTTACATTTTAAAATGGTTGGAAAAAAATCAAAAAACTAACATTTTGTGACATGTGAAAATTATATGCCATTCAAATTTCAGTGTCCATAATAAAGTTTCATTGGAACACAGCCGTGTGTATTCATTTATCTATTGTGTATGCCTCTGTGAATTCTAAAATATTTACTGTCCAGTCCTTTACAGAAATATTTTGCCCATCTCTGATACAAAGTCAGCATTTCTGGGGCTACTGGGTGGCTCAGTTGGTTAAGTGTCTGTCTTGGGCTCAGGTCAGGATCCTGGAGTCCTGGGATCCAGTCCTGCATCAGTCTCCCTGTTCAGCAGGGAGTCTGCTTCTCCCTCTGCCCTTCGCCCTGCTTGTACTCTCTCTCCCTCTCTCTCAAGTAAATAAATAAAATCTTAAAAAAGAAAAAACCACACACACAAAAAAACAAAGTCAGCATTTCCAACATCTTTAAATATTTTTCAAAAACCGAACAGTGAAGTTATTGTTCACATAGTTTGGTGGGGATGGGTGCTACTTTATTTTCCCTCATTCTCCTGCTCTTAAAAATATTTTTTCCAGGTGCCTGGTTGGCTCAATTGGTAGAGCATGTGACTCTTGATCTTGGGGTTGTGAGTTCAAGCCCCACGTTGGGCATAGAAAATCCTAAAATAAATAAAAGTATGTTTCTATATAATTTTTTCACAGTGATCTTTTAAACAATACTTATTACAAAAAATTTAAATATACACAAAAGTAGAGAGTACAATATGGCCAAATGCCCACCACCCAGAGTCTGTAATTATCAAGATTTTGCCACATATCCTTATACTTTCCTTTTATTCTTTACTGAACTATTTTAGAGCAAATTACTGAGATCATGTAACTTCATCCCAGAAACTTAGGCAGTTTTTTAACTATAAAAGTAGTACCTGCTCACGATGAATACCAAAGTAAATTAAAACAATACAGGTTTATGTAAATACATGAAGTAAAAGGTGGAAATTCCTTTTTTGCCTCTCTGCACTCCCTCCCCTGCCAGTTTAGTGGGTATCCTTTCATCCTTTTTTTTATGTAGATGGAAATAAAATGTTTTATCATATAGATCATCCACTTAAAAATAATTTTGGACTAAAGGAATGAGAGGAGAAATCCAAATGAAAACATACATGACAGCACTCCAAACTCATACCTTGATCAGCCAAGAGTGAGAAGCAGGAGCCTTTTAAGTTATTGGTTGGGGCAAGATATGTTTTTTCCTCACATGTCACCCATCATCCAGAAGCCCACGTCATAAACTAAATGTGTGAAAATGGTGTGATGGGGACACTCTTTCTACTGCCCTTTGCCACTATCCCACCTAATTTGTCAGGTAATGGGGTGAATGCACACAGCAAATTTGAGGGACCTTGTGCGAGTCTCTCGAAATGTGAGTTACTTAATTTAATTTACCTTATTATTTTTTAACTTTTTATTTTGAAAACAAAACTCAAATTGAGAGAAAAATTCCACCAACTATGTAATCAACTGCTGGCTACATACCCTTAAACTAGAGTTACCAGTTATGAAAGAACAGTGGTTGCTTTCTCTCTATATATATTAATACTTATTGTTGTTGTTGTTGTTTTTAAAGATTTTTATTTATTTATTTGACAGAGAAAGACATAGTGAGAGAGGGAACACAAGCAGGGGGAGTGGGAAAGGGAGAAGCAGGCTTTCCGCTGAGCAGGGAGCCTGATGCGGGGCTCGATCCCAGGACCCTGGGATCATGACCTGAGCCAAAGTCAGACGCTTAATCATTCAGCCACCCAGGCACCCCGTTGTTGTTGTTATTGCTGAAAATTTTGAGAAAACATTGTAGATATCGTGATTCTTTATTCCTTAATCTTTCAGTGTAGAGGTGTACTTTTTTGGAAGCTTCATTTAGAGTGTGTAATGAAGCTTCATGCCAGAGTCTTCAAGGTCTGCTAAACACAATGTCTTTCCACTTAGAATTCACTTGAGTAAGTTGTTTGTGGAGTTAGCTAATCACTTTTGAACCATAAATTGACAAATCGTACATTCTCTTCATTTTTTTTTTCACTTTTCTGAAAGAAAAACATTCACAGTGGGATTTTTGAGTGTTAGGATTTGGGTCAAATTTTTTCCATTCTGCTCTTTCTTTTCCTGAAATGGACATACAGTTTTTTAAAAAATAATAGCTTTACTGAGTATTCACATAACATAAAATTCATCCCTTTACAGTGTACGATTCAGTGGTTTTTAGTCTATTCACATAGTTGTACAATTATCACACCTATCTAATTACAAATATTTCATCATCCCCAAAAGAACTTACACCCATTAGCACTTTCCCACATCCCCCTCTCTAACCACTAGATCTACTTTCTGTTTCTATAGATCTGCCAATTCCGGACATTTCATAGGAATGGAATCATACCATATATGGTTTTTGGTTTTTTTTTTAAAGCGGGCTTTTCACCCAACGTGGGGCTGGAAATCGCGACCCTGACATCAAATCACATGCTCTACCAACTGAGCTAGACAGGCACCCCTAATATGTGATCTTTTTGTGTCTAGCTTCTTGCACTTAACTTGTATATCAGGTTCGTCCATGATAACATGTGGTAGCATGTATCAATTTTTCATTCATTTCTATGGTTATGTTTTATGTCTCAACTTATCAGTTGATGGATATATAGTTGTTTGCATTTTCTTGGCTATTATGAACAATGCTTCTATGAACATTTGTGTACAAGGTTTGCGTGGAAATACATTTCAGTTCTTTTGGGTATATACCTAGGGGTGGAATGGGTCATATGGTAACTCTATGTTTAACCTTTTGAGGAATTAAGAGACTGTTTTTTCAAGTTGTTATGCCATTTTACAATCCCACTAGCATTATATGAGAGTTTCAATATTTTCACAACCTTACCAAGGACACTTGTCATTAGCCATCTTGTTTATTATAATCTTAGTGCGTATCAAGTGGTATCTCATTGTAGTTTTGATTTGCATTTTTCTAATGATTAATGACACTGAGCAGCTTCTCATGCACTTACTGGACATATGTAGATATTTCTTGGACAAATGTCTATTTAAATTCTTTGCCCGTTTTTTTAGTTGGGTTATTTGTTGTTGTTGTTTTTTTTTAAGTAGGCTCCAGGCCCAGTGTGGAGCCCAGTGTAGGTCTTGAACTCACGACCTTGAGATTAAGACTTGAGCTAAGATCAAGAGTTGGATGCTTAACCAACTTAGCCACCCAGGTGCCCTGGGTTATTTGTCTTGTTATTGAGTTGTAAGAGTTCTTTATGTATTCTGGATACCAGTCCCTTATTAGATACATGATTTGAAATATTTTCTCCCATTCCGTAGGTTGTCTTTTCATTTCCTTCTGGCACTTTCACTCTCCTCTTAAGTATAACAATTTTTAATTTTAGTGAAGTCCAATTAATTTTTCCTTTTATTACTTCTGTTTTGGGATCATCTCTAAGAAACCATTGCCTAATCTAAGCTCATCAAGATTAATATCTATGTTTTTTTCTAGGAAAGTTTTATAATTTTCACTCTTACCTTTAGGTCTATGATCCACATGGAGTTAATTTTTGTACATGGTGTGTGATAAGAGCATATATTATTTATTCATTTTTTTAAGTTTATTTATTTTTTTTAAGTAATCTCTACACCCAACACAGAGCTCAAACTCACGATCAAGGGTTGCATGCTTCTCAGAGTGGACCAGCCAGGCGCCCCGGGGCATATGTTATTTTTAAGAAAAAAAACAAAAAGTATTTTTCTTTATTTTTTTTCAGTATTTTAAAAATAAGTTTATACTCACAATGAACGAACAGCTTTCATATTCCTAAAACGTGTTGCTTCAAGATTTGTATGCCCATAGCTAAGCATTTAAATTGATCTTCATTAGACTGCATTAGGAAAAGAAATATGGAAACAAAGTGAGCTTTTCTCTTTATGAAAAGATCTGTGGCGGAGCTATCAGATGGTTGCTGCCTGTGACATTCTACATGGCAAAGCGTTACGTATCCCCATTGTTCCATTAACTCTGTTTTGGTTTTTGGGGGTTTTTTTGGCCTAAAATAGAAATCTCATTTAATAACAAGAAAGCTAGAAATAGCCATAAAGGTTTAGGTTATAAATTTTAAACAAAGAGGCAACTCAAAAATAACAGAAGTTTGAAATATCCAACTAAAAACATAATGGCCCATCAACCCCAAAAGAATATCTGTGCACATTTTATGAAGATGAATGGATTTTCAGGTTTCTAGTTCCCATTTCCATAGGTCATAAAACATTTCAGGGTTTCTCCTAGATGTATTCTCTCAGATGCTTATTTATATATTACATTTTAAGTTCTAGAATACAGGCATCTGGTCTTCCTCACCTTTATCCCCGCCCCAGGCTCCAGGGCAGCTGTGTATGCTGGTATGGATTGTATAGCGAGCAGCTCTCAAGAGCGTCCGCAGTTGAGCAGTGCCCATCTGTCCAACTGTCCATGGAGGTCCTGACCCACGCCATACATTCCAGGCAGCGAGTCTCCATATTTATTTGTTGAGTTGAAATCAAATCCCGTAAGTTCTCTCTAAAATCAGGGGCAGGCTCGTGGAGAGCAGGATGCTTCTGAGACAGGCAGTAAAAAGTAGCCCCGATTATTGTTGGCATTGAATGCCTCTGTTGCATCTTTCAGGGTATATTAAGATGGACTCTAGTCTTTGTTCTCCTAAAACCCATGACTGAGTTAAGCAAAGAAGAGCTGGCATAGGCAGCAGTGCCCACCCCACAGAATGCCAGCAGGCTGACTTCATGCACACCGCACGCTTCCCTAGGAACATTTTCTATCTGGAGGCTGTGATATCTGACACTCCTGTCCAGCTCAGCCACCTTGCGTTCCTTCCTTTTCATCATGGAATTGAACTTGGCTTCCAAGTAAACAATGTTGGGTTTTGAGTGACCCAGCAGCTGCTATGCTTTGGTGAGAGAGTTCTCTCCCCCCCCAACTTTTTCTCTCGCTCTCGCTTTGCTCTCTCATCCCTTCCTCCTCTACCCCCACCTCCTCCTGCGTCTCCTACCCAATTACCACACCAGAAACTGCTTCTGTCTCTCTCCTTTCCCAAAGAGACACTTCCTTTATTCAACTGCTTAAACAAATAAAACAAAGTCCCCCGCCCCCAACCACCTGCTCAAAATACAAGCGGGAGACCAATTATAACCAGGGAGACAAATCCCCTTTGAACAGCTGATCCAGGGCATGGATTTGGAGGCTTATCTTCGGTCTGAATCACAGGGTCATGCCAGGGTCATCCCTAGAGCAAATCGTCCCCTTGGCTTCCACTGAGCTTACCCTGAAATGTGCAAACCGGGTCTCTTTTCCCATGGATTATGGAGCTATTTGGTGAAGGCTGCTCATTTGATGTACTAATCAACATCTTGACATGACACATGGGAAGAGTTTAAAAGTTTGCCTTTGTATGGCAAGGCTTCTAGGGTAGGTTTTAATTATGTCCTTACAATTGCAGATAGACGCCTGTGACTGCAAACCGGAAAAATAACTTCCAAAGAATAGGGCAGTGCTTCGCCAGCTTTCATGTGTATACAGTTCACCCGGGGAATGTCATTTAAATGCAGATTTTGATTCAGTAAGCCTGGGGAGATGCCTGAGATCCTGCATTTTTAACAAGCTTCCAGGTGATGTTGACGCTGTGGTCCTCGAGGCACACTTCGAGTAGCCTGCTTTATGTACAGCTGGCTAGGAACCTTTCCGTCTAAGGCATAATTAGTGAAATCCCGTGTTCCTTAACTACTACCCAAGGACCTCCTCCGTGCAGCTTCTCCCATCTGCCCGGACTCAGCAGGATGTTCCCTCATTTTTGCCACTCTCTGTTTCATTTCAATCTCTATAACTGCAAGTGAACATAATGAATTATATTTGTTTACACGTCTACCTCCTAGACCATGAGTACATAGGGGTAAGAGAAACCTTCTCATTCATCTTTGAGTCAAGGGCTTCTAGAACCACATTGGGTAAACAGTAGGCACTCAACAGACATTTACGGAATAAAAGAAAATTGATAGATTAAATTCATAAAACTTAAGCCAAACATCATAAATAAGATAAAAAAGGCAAATGACAAACCGAGACAAATATTTGCCACATATGAAGATCTCTTACGAGTTGTTATGGGTTGAATTATTTCCCCCAGAAAGATATATGGAAATCCTAACCTCCTGTACCTCGGAATGTGACCGTTATTTGGAAATAGGGGCATTGCAGATGTAACTAGTTAAGATGAGGTTCTATTGGGGTAAGTTGAGCCTTAAATTCACTATAACTCGTGTCCTCATAGGGGGAGGAGATACAGACACACACCCCAAGAGAACCTCGTGAGAACAGAGGCAGAGATTGAAGTGGTAACATCTACAAGCCAGGGAACACCTGGGCCACCAGAAGCTGGAAGAAGCAGAAAGAAGCAGGGAATGATCTCCTCCTAGAGGCTATAGAAGGAATATAGTCCTCCCAACACCTTGATTTTGGACTGTGATAGAATAAATTTCTGTTGTTTTGTTAACCGAGTTTGTAGTTATTTTGTTAAGGTGGCCCTGGGGAACTAATACACATGCGATAAGAAAAAGAACAATTTAGTAGCAAAAGGGGCAAAAAAACAACAACAAACCCTATAGGCAGGGCTCAAAAGAAACAGTGCAAATTGCCAAAAACAAGTAAAAAATGTTTAAGGGCTAAAAATCAATACGCATGGAAGCAACATTAAAATTGTATTTTAACTGTTTATTCTTATTGTATTTATTATTTAATTATTTTATTTTTTTATTATTGTATTGATTCATTATTTTAATTATTTTCAACAAAAATGGTATCATGAGGTTTAGGAACTATCCCTCTTCTGCGCTTGAGCTACTATTGCCTGTTGATTTGACCTCCAAATATATCTTAAGTCCTTCTGTGTCTTCTGCCACTGCCTCCTTCTAAGATACCATCATTGATATCTGGGCAACTGAATTAATCTCCTAAATCGTCCTCCACACATGAAGGGAAGATGTCCTATCTGGGGTTCTGTCCCAGACCGTCCACTGTTTTTAATGGTTGAAAGGTTATTCCACAGCCTTTGTTGGCTGATTTCCTTCTTTCTATGTGGGAGTTTCCTTCTGTCTTTGATTGTAGGTAAGAATTGAGAATGCAGAAATCTGCAATTTCTCCCGTCAAAGGATTTCTAATACTTTGATTGGATTCAAAACCAAATTCTACTGTGTAGACCAAATATTGCGTAGAAAAATGGGGTCTGGATCAAAATCATAAAAATATATGAATGAGTTTTATCATTGGATAATTTTCACAGATAAAATTGTATGGAATCTAAGAACTGTATTTCCTGAACTATCTTTCCATCAGGAATTCAATGACCTCCTTGGATTCTCTGGAGACTCTTGTTCTAACCCAGTAGAGGTGAGGTGTGTTATTTCTCTATTTTTCCTGTTGGCATGGCTCTTTGGTTAGATTCAGAGGGAGTCTCTTTCATATTCACATATAAACACAATATTGGTGTGTTTTTGGTTTTATGTCACTTAAAGTCTCTTGATTTGATTGCATGACACTGTTTTCACCAGAAAGAACAGATTAAAGAAACACATCACTGTGCGTATTTAGGTGTGTATATGTATATACATATATATAAAAAACACACAGATTTGCATTTCAATAATGAACTGATAACAATACAAAATTGGGACAATCTTTAACGGATGTCCTAAAGATAAGGAAGCTGTAAAGAAAATGACAAATAAAAGGTGTTTAGAAATCAAACCTAGACCTGTTTTGTTCCCAGATATACAAATCTCCAAGTCTGGAAAGTTACTGTTTTGGAAGGAGAAGGAAGGACGGGGTAATTTAGGAGAAATGAAGAGCATGGGAGTGGGTGCATGATGAGAAAAAAAAATTTTTTTAAGATTTCATTTGTTGGGGCGCCTGGGTGGCTCAGTGGGTTAAAGCCTCTGCCTTCGGCTCAGGTCGTGATCTCAGGGTCCTGGGATTGAGCCCCGCATCGGGCTCTCTGCTCAGCAGGGAGCCTGCTTCCCCCTCTCTCTCTGCCTGCCTCTCTGCCTACTTGTGATCTCTGTCAAATAAATAAATAAAATCTTTAAAAAAAAAAAAGATTTCATTTGTTTATTTGGTAGAGAGGGAGGGAGAACACAAGCAGGGGGAGCGGCAGGCAGAGAGAGAAGGAGAAATAGACTCCCCATTGAGCAGGGAGCCCAATGGGGGACTCCATCCCAGGACCTGGGGATCATGACCTGAGCAGAAGGCAGACGCTTACCCCACTGAGCCACTGAGGCACTCCGAGGAGGAAATTTTTATATATACTCCCAAGTTCAAATGAACCAACCAAATTAATAAAATAATTACCCCTCCCCCAACGGGAATGGCTTCTTCTCTGTATTCCCAGGGCACTTACTCCTATTGGTAGTTACCATTGCTTGCCTTGTTGCCATGAACACCACCTCCAATACCTACTACCTATGTGGCTTATAAGCCTCGATGGTCTCACTGAAGTTTTGGTGAGAGTTAAATGAGATAAAGCAGAAGTTGGCACTGTGGCTAATAGATATTGACAACTGATACTATTTGTGCTCTGTGTCCATTTTCATCAGGGTTTTTTCTCTTCCTTTGCAACCTCTTGGATACCTAGAAAAGTGATCTGATCATAGAAGATGCTCAATGAGTGTACCATTGAAAAGAAATGCATCAAGCTCTCTTTTCGCTAAGATATATTCTAATTCAGGCTAACTATATAAGAAGTTCAACCATTTCTTAATTACCAAATAACTTTTTTTTAGGATGTGGGTGAATGTAAAAAAAAAAACCCAAACCTAATACCCCCTATCTTTTCTGATGGGATTCCTTTCATCATTTTCTTTCCATTTAAATAAAGGAAAGCATTTTAATTTTCATGCATTTTGATTTCAATCCTTCACTCTTCATGTATCTTCTTAGCTATGAGCCCCAGATTCCACTTATTTGATTATGTCACAAATTTTCTGGTGTAACTATTTAGTTCCTTTCCATCTACTTCACTTTTCTTTTTTTTTAATAAAGACACAGCTAGCTCTGAACATTCCTGGAAGGATTCACAAGAGAAAGGTAACTGGGATTACACCTAGGGAAGGGACCCAGATCCGGGGGTAGGGAACAGGGTGGGAGGGAGATGTACCTTTCTCTGTATACGCCTTTTATGTCTTTTGAAGTTTGTACATTATGTGTGTATTACTGTTCAAAAATACAATAAAGAAACAGCTAGTTGGGGGTGCCTGGGTCGCTCAGTTGATTAAGAGTCTGCCTTGGCTCAGGTCATGATTTTAGGGTCCTGGGATTGAGCCCCATGTTGGGCTCCCTGCTCAACAGAGAGAGTCATCTTCCCCTTTTCTCTCTCCCTCTGCCTCTCCACCTGCTTGTGCTCTCTCTCTCTCTCAAATAAATAAGTAAAATCTTAAAAAAAAAACCAGCTAGTTTATTTGGACTTCTTAGCATCTACTTATTTTTACAAGAAGAATTTGTACCTCGTTTCTTTAGTCAGTTAACAATACCTTCTAAAAATTCCTTTTCATCCAATGACTGTCTTCCTCTGACCTTTTTCTCGAAATGCTGGTCTAGTCCATGATCACTTTCTACGAGGGTAGCTTTTGCCTTTAGTCAAATATATAACTTCTTCATGTCCAATCACAACAGGACATCTTCAAACACACACACAGAACTGTGCAATGGCTATGGGAAGGAAAACATTGCTTACTGCCTCGGCCCCCCAGTGATTGGCCAGTTTTTAAAAAGCCCTCCCCACTGCTAAATTGTTCCTATATTTGAGAGTCTGGACAAAATGTTCTTTGAAGGCCCTTCTATTCCTTCCTCTTCAGTCCTTAGCAAGACTGTAATTTTAACCTGGAGAGGTTGTCTGATTCCTGTCTTCTGGACTATTATGTGCCCTTGCCCATGGCTGAATAGAGATTAGCATCTGGGAGGCAAAAGCCATTATCAAATGAGTGAATTAGAATTCATATTTTTGGGAAGGGCAAAGCTTCATAAGCTTAATTTTTTCTTACACTCTTGGAGAAATTCAAGCACATCCAAAGAGTACTGATGACAGATACAAAGGTAAAAGCATTCGGTTTTTACAAACTCCCAAATAGGGCACCTGGGTAGCTCAGTCGGTTAAGTGCCTTCAGCTCCGGTCATGATTCCAGGGTCCTGGGATAGAGCCCTGAATTGGGCTCCCTTCTTAGCGGGGAGCCTGTTTTTCTCTCTCCTCCCCACTCATGTTCTCTTTCCATATTTCTGTCTCTCTCTCAAATAAATAAATAAAAATTTAAATTTAAATTTAAAAAGTGCTGTGAACAATGCCTCGCATTAGTATGTGCTCAAAATATTAGCTCTGAACA
>CM052887.1:51361262-51402883 GCA_028534135.1 Potos flavus
AAAAAAAAAAAATTGACCATATATTTGAGGGCTTATTTCTGGGTTCTGTATTCTACTCCATTTATTTATTTACTTATTTATTTTATTTTTTAAAGTAATCTCTAGACCAAACATGGGGCTCAAACTCATGGCCCGCAGATCAAGAATCACACATGCTCTACCGACTGAGCCAGCCAGGCACCACTACTCCATTGATTTATGTGTCTCTTTCATACCAGTACCATGCTGTTTTGATTATTGTAGCTTTGTAGTAAATTCTCAAGTCAGGAAGTGTGAGTCCTCCAGCTTTGTTCTTAAAAGTGCTGCTAGAGTCTATTTATTAATATTATATTCAAGATTTAAGAAATTGAAATCCATAAATGTAATTGTTCTGCTTTTCTCCCCTTCCTCCTCCCTTTTTTCTTTCCTCCCTTCCCCTTTCCCTTCTTTTCTTCCCTCTTTCCTTTTGTGCTGGGTCTTATGTTTTTCTCATGAATTCTCCTTAATAGCTGCAGTGTTTTTCTCTAAGTTAGCTACATCAACAACACCAGAATATTCCAGCTGTATTTCCACTTATTCACAAATTTCTGAATATTTTATACTGTTTACAAATTTCTCTTAATATATTCTGAATAAAACATATATCCTCAGGGGAGATAGTGAGCTTTTCAAATGATGCTGCCATTTGAGAGTCCAGATGACAGGGCTTTATGTAATATTAATGCATTTGACAAACATTTGTTCATCACCTATGCATCAGGGACTATCTTAGACCCAAAGAATGAAAATATTATCGAGATAAGACTTTTGTTTGGTGGAGACCGGGGAGTAAGTCAGTATTCACTAGACTCTATAGCAGTATAGTGCCTTGAAAAAAATTTGCCCAAAGTGCTGAGTGAGGGACCCCTGGGGGGTCTCAGGGAAGCCGTCACTGCTGACTTCCCTCATCAGTTCTTGTTTATTGTAACATATGCCTCTCTACCTAAACTCAAAATTGGCATGTAGCCTCACATTTGGCAAAATCTCCCTTTTTGGCTTAAAGGTTTTCCCAGGATCCAAAGAACCTTATGTGATAGTTTACACCTTCTTTGGAGTCATGAACTACTTAGATAATCTGGTGAAAACTTCAGATCAGCTTAGACTATAAGTGGCCTTCCCGAAGCCACACAGATGCTAAGTGACAGAGGCATCTAAGGATTGAATCCTAGTGTCGAGAAACAAACTTGCTGAGGACCCACTGTGTGAGAACGGGTACTGGGGGCCTCTGGAGAATCTGAAGCAGAGCCCTTCTGAAGAGGACTCAGAAATCCTCAGGGGGAAACAAATGCCTTTGCCTTAATTATGTAGTGCAAATCTGAATACATACTGTGGCTCTTTCCTCTCTGCACTGGAAGTCTTTTAAGGTTTCCCCTATTCAGCCCGTCTTTATCTTTCTGCTAAAAACTGCCAACACGAGTGTCAACTCATGCCAACTGGGCCCATGTTAAATGCGTGTTATTTTCATGTTTATGCTCACTTTTGCTTTGCATTTGTTCCAGGGAAGATTTGCAAGCTTCTGTCACTTTAAAATGTCTCCTGGAGTCACATTTTGTGAGATCTTGGGCTCCAGTATGGTTCTCTGCCAAACTTGGTGCAGACTTGAGCCCTCTTGAGTCGTGGAGACCAGTGGCACACACTGTCTGCCTACCTTACAAAGACAATAGTGCTTTATGGCACTGATTCTTTTCAGTTACTCTAACTTTTTGCTCTTTAGAGATTTGCTTCTTGGAATCTACATCTCTAAGAAATTGACCTGTATTTCGTATTGTGCATTTTTTTTTTCATTCAGAGGAGTTCTACATTGAAGAAAACCCAACTAATCCTATACACAATTCTGTAACAGTGTATTCTAGGTAAAATGCAATACTGGAATATCATTCAAATTCTTCACCAGAGGATTAGCTACAATAGCCAGAGACTAATGTGGCTTTTGGAATACTTAAGTTTAGTGTAATTATAAATGTACATAAGCTGATGATTCATGAACTCCCAAATTATACATCTGCGTTTAATTTTATGTTGAAGTGTTTTTAAACCCTCAGAAAAAGATGTAACCAAATGTTTCTGGCTCACTGAGTTTTCTATTTTTAAAAATTCTTAATTAGAGGCAAAACCCCATCCAATGCCTTCATATAATATTTGGCGAGTGGGAAATAAATTCCTCATAATGTAAATACTTCGGGCTGAAGAAATTCAAGAAAATCTTCTTGAATGTTTAACACAATGATTATTGCTATTTTGCATTTCTTCTTAAGAAAGGCTACAAAACAAAGCATTGATTGACTTAAGATGGAAATAAATGTGACAAAATCATGGGGCAAATGGATAGGGTAGATTACCTATGCCATCATCGTCCCCCCATCTCAGCGACACGGACGAGGTAGGATTCTTCCCCCGCCAGAGAAGATCCTGCTGGAGTCAGAAATTCAACCAAGTGTATTGCCACTGGGTGGCACAATTGGAAGTCTATAAAAAGATCTGGGCTTTAAAAAAGCCCTTTCCCTCCCTCCTAGGGACTGAGATTTATAAACACAAAAGCTGTTGCCCACTGTGATTGCTTCTTCTTAGGGACTGTTTATAAAAGTGAGGAAGTCTGTGGCTTTTCAAAGAGTGTGGATTTCATGTTGAAAGTCTTGGTGTTTTTATTCACTATGAAATTAACTGGAGTGTTTTTTAGGTCTGTCTTCTTTTTGATCTGGTGGACTCAAGGAGTGGAACAAGAGGCAGATTTTGGACAAGGTTACAGGCTTGTTTGCAGAGAAAAATGGCTATTGTTTTTATGCCCCGGCATTATTCTCTATACCTAGATGTCTAGTGTGGTAGTTCCGATTGTGTGTAACTATTTAAATTTAAATTCAAATCCATTAAAATGGAAGAAATTAAAAATTCAGACCCTGAGTCATACTGGCCACATTTCAATCACTCAATAGCCTCATGTGGCTAGTAATGAACATTTTCTACATTTCTATCATTCCAGAAAGTTCTATTTCCTGCTAATATCCTTCTCTTACTGTCCTTAAAAGAATAGAGGAAATAATGGATGTTTTCTGCTTATGCTACCCCAAATCCTTGGGAAGTGTTACTCACTAGCACAGGCTGTGCGATTTGAACCAATACGCATTTGCTTAACCTTTGCTCACCTTTGTTAGATATATTTTGTAAACCTGCAACTTAGTGTTACCAAAGTTTAGGAGTTAGGGGAGATTAATATAGGCATTGGATGAAATGTTTGATTGACTCAAAGTTATTATTTTTTTAAAAGATTTTATTTATTTATTTGACAGGAGAGAGATCACAAGGAGGCAGAGAGGCAGGCAGAGAGAGAGGGGGAAGCAGGCTCCCTGCTGAGCAGAGAGCCCGATGTGGGGCTCAATCCCAGGACCCTGAGATCATGACCTGAGATCCCAGGATCCTGAGATCATGACCTGAGATCCCAGGACCCTGAGATCATGACCTGAGCCGAAGGCAGAGGCTTTAACCCACTGAGCACCCCAGGCGCCCCATATCTTTTCTTTTTTAAGCACTACCCCCAAGGTGGGGCTTGAACTCATGACCCTGACATCAAGAGTCACACATTCTACCAACAGAGCCAGCCAGACGTCCCCCAAAGTCATGTTAAAATCGAATTTGCATAGTGTATATTATAAGAATCAGTTCATGGATGCCTGGGGGGCTCAGTTGGTTAAGCTTCTGCCTTCAGCTCAGGTCATGATCCCAGGGTCCTGGGATCGAGCCCTGCGTCAGACTCCTTGCTCAGAAGGGAGCCTGCTTCTCCCTCTCCTGCCCGCTCATGCTCTCTCTCGCTATCTCTGTCCCTCTCTCTCGAACAAATAAATAAAATCTTTTAAAAAGATAAGAATCAGATCGCTTCTCGGCCTTTTGGCTAAGATCAAGTGTAAAAAGATAAGAATCAATTCAGAATCTGTATCACTAAGATTTTAATAGTTAAATTATTCAGTGATTCCTAGTCTTTCTGCATCCATTTTTACGTAATGTATTGTTTTTTGGTGTTGTCTTTCTTATTTCTGTCATGTCTACTGCCGATCTTGCTGCTAATGGTGCTGCTTCTTCTCTTCTTTTTTAACCTTAGGTGTTTCATTTCAGTCATGCAGGGAGGGCTGCTCAACTTGCTCAACCTTTGACTCTCCATTACCTGCAAGGGAGCTGCTTGAATGATGCTCCCACCTTCCCCACGTGACACTGGTTCTCAAGCTCGGGTTCCCACTGAGGATATCACATGTACATGCTGGCTGAATGGATAATTTGCTTCTCGAATATTTGTGGCAATGTCCAGAAGTTTTGATTACTTTTATATGCTGTCGAGGCAGCTTGGTGGAAAATGAAAATCTCAGGCCATTGTATTCTTTTCTTTTCTTCTTTCTTTCTTTTTAAAGATTTTATTTTTAAAATAAAAATAAAGAGAGAGAGAGACAGTGAGAGAGGGAACAAAGCAGGGGGAGAGAGAGGGAGAAGCAGGCTTTCTGCTGAGCAGGGATTCCAATGTGGGACTTGATCCCAGGACCATGAGATCAAGACCTGAGTCAAAGGCAGATGCTTAACTGACTGAGCCACCCAGGCGCCCCAAGAAACAATTTCTTAAAAAAAAAGTTAACTACGTTAACTATGGGAGGTGATAAATGTGCTAATTATCTTGATTTTTTTTTTTTTAAGATTTTATTTATTTGACAGAGAAAGAGATAGCAAGAGCAGGAACACAAGCAGGGGGAGTGGGAGAGGGAGAAGCAGGCTTCCTGATGAGCAGGGAGCCCGATGTGGGGCTCGATCCCAGGACCCTGGGATCATGACCCAAGCCAAAGGCAGATGCTTAACAACTGAGCCACCCAGGCGCCCTAATTATCTTGATCTTCATAATCATTCTACAATGTGTTTGTATATCAAATTATTCCTATGACCCAGCAATTGCACTACTAGGTATTTACCCAAAGGATACAAAAATACAGATTTGAAGGGTTTCATGTACCCCGATTTTTATAACATTATCAACAATAGCCAAACCATGGAAAGAGCCCAAATGTCTATCCACTGATGAATGGATAAAGAAGATGTGGTGTGCGTGTACACACACACACACACAAACACAATAGACTATTACTCGACCATCAAAAAGAATGAAATCTTGCCATTTGCAACGCATGGATGCAGGCAGAATGTGCTATGCTGAATGAAATAAGTCAGAGAAAGACAAATACCATATGATTTCATTCATATGTGGATGTTAAGAAACAAAACAGATGAACATGTGGGAAGGGGAAAAAGACAAAAGAAAAAAAGAGAGGGAAACAAACCATAAAAGACTTTTATTTTTTTGTTTTATTTTTTAAAATTTTCTTTCCTTTTATTATTATTTTTAAAGATTTTGTTTACTTATTCATGATAGATAGATAGATAGAGAGGCAGAGGGAGAAGCAGGCTCCCCACTGAGCAGGGAGCCCAGTGCAAGACTCAATCCCAGTACCCAGGATCATGAGCTGAGCTGGAAGCAGACGCTTAACCATCTGAGCCACCAGGTGCCCCATAAGAGACTTTTTTTTCCCAAAGGTTTTATTTATTTATTTAACAGATAGAGAGATCACAAGTAGGCAGAGAGGCAGGCAGAGAGAGAGGGGGAAGCAGGCTCCCTGCTGAGCAGAGAGCCCGATGTGGGGCTCGATCCCAGGACCCTGAGATCATGACCTGAGCCGAAGGCAGAGGCTTAACCCACTGAGCCACCCAGGTGCCCCCATAAGAAACTTTTAACGATAGAAAAACTGATGGTTGATGGAGGGAGGTAGATGGGGGATGGGATAGATGGGTGAAGAGGGCACTTGTGATGAGCACTGGGTGTTGTACGTAAGTGATGAATCACTGAATTCTACTCCTGAAACCAATATTGCACTGCGTGTTAACTAGAATTTAAATAAAAATTTGAAGAGAAAAAACAAAACAAATCATTATGTTTACCCTTTAAATATATATATAATTATATTTGTCAATCACTCCTCAGTAAAGTTAAAAAATATCTCTGTATCTGTTTATTCTTAAAAAATTTCACCTTGAGAAAAATTTCACCTTGGAGGCTTGCTAAATAGGAAAAAATAACTAAATCAAGTTAGATCCTCCATCCAACTTTTTTTGAAATTGTTTCAGAAAATAATGTGATTAGGTAGGAAATTTTATTAAATAGATAAATTCAGAGGCTATTTGAATGAATTAGAAAATTTAATTTCTTTTATAATAAACTGTGGTGTATTATTTAAGCTAAAGATGTGGCATATTAAGATGAAAATTATTTAAGCTAAACAAAGTGAGAAATTTCAGTATTCCTATATACCCATTACAATATTAATACTTCAGTTTTGAAGCAGCAAATAAAAAAAGTGGCTTATTTCACATTACATTAAATGTTTCATTAATAATTTGAGGGTTATTTTGGATTGATTTCTACTAGCTTCTACTGAGAAGAAATACTAATGTCCAACTATTTTAGAAACAAATACATTGTATATGGTTCTCGTTAGTGAATATAACAGGTTAAAAATCTGTCTTACTTTGAGTGACTCATACATATTAAGGCTAAAATGTACAATGGACTTAATGCATTTTTGTTATGTTTACTTAAAAAATCCAACTATAATTATTGAAACCATGGGATTTTAATATAACAACTTCATAGCATTTAGAGCTGGCAGAGATCTTAGATGTTGAATCCAATCCCCTCATTTTACAGATGAAGAAACTGAGAGCCAGAAAGTTTTCCTGCATCTTCCAAAGTCCCAGAGAGCTGGGATTTGAGTAGAGTAGGCTGAGGCCAAGGAGGCAGAAAGGGCCTTGAATGTTCTTCTAAGGAGTCTGTTGGGCCCCTAGGGCACGACCTCTCACTTCCAAGGAGAGCCAGCCTTCTCTTCGGCACAGAAATCAGGCTCTAAAGCATCACCTTTAAAAACCAATGTGGAAAAATCACCTTAAGAGAACAGAAAGCCACATCTGTTTGGCTTTGGACCCACAAGAATTCCAGAAATCACCTTTTCTTTGCCCACCAATTATGGTGATTAAATTACCATAAAAATCAGACTTGAAAGAGAGGGAATGTTATGCTGTTTCATAGGATGATGGCAGAATATAGAGCTGCACTCCACCTTCCCTCAGATTTTTTTTTTAAAAGATTTTATTTATTTATTTGACAGAGAAAGAGATCACAAGTAGGCAGAGAGGCAGGAAGAGAGAGAGGGGGAAGCAGGCTCCCTGCTGAGCAGAGAGCCCGATGCGGGGCTCGATCCCAGGACCCTGAGATCATGACCTGAGCCAAAGGCAGAGGCTTTAACCCACTGAGCCACCCAGGTGCCCCATCCCTCACTGATTTTTAAAAAAAATTCAGAGCAGAGATCTAATTTGCTAGTCCTAATGTTGTGTTATTTGCAGTCTAATTCCAAATATTTGTACAATATATGTTTAGTAAGCAGACCTATATGAATCTTATTTATTTCGGTAAGTGCTTTTGACCCTTGAAAATGTAATGGTTGATCTGTCCAATTCATAGGCATAATTTTCGAGGTCAATTGAAAATTTGGGCCCTCACTTACAACTTGGCACAGTTACCTAAAACCCAATAGAAAGAAAAACGAAGTAACATACGATTATAGTTTCATTTTATTACAAGAAAGAAGCAATAAAACGTTCTTTAAAAATACTGTAACGATAAATCAGGAGGAGGAATGATTCAGCCTTTATCTAGTTAACGTGCAAGCATTTTAATGTAGTGGGACTGTTCTCTTTGGTTTCCTAACTTTGCCGTATGTAAAAATATACGAACACCTAATAAATGTATATGTGCTTTCTGATTAGGCTGTTTAACACAAATATTTGCATCGTTGTTGAAGATGAATAGGAATTGTATATTGTGTTGGAACTTCTATGAGTCCGTAAAAGAATAGGATTGATATAAATAACCCGTTTTGCTTCCCTGTGGCCAATTTCTCGCTTTCTAAAACCTTATGGAAACAATCCAAAATATACACACATACATACATATTTAAGTTAATGCTATTGCAAATAAGAATTTGAGAAATGTGGACCTGATTAATGTTAACTGGATTTTATAATATTTTATGCACAAGTGTTCAAAAATAAAGTTTAAATAAATGCAAAGAAAAATATCCATTTAATTTACATTGGCAATAAAAGTGAAATAAAATAAATATAGTTTTAATATAAAATCAGGCAATCTTGTTAATTAGAGAATAAATAGCTCAAAAGAACAGCTGCTTTTTTATGAGTCCAATACTGGCATTCAAAATGTTATAATTTAGCTCAAATGTACAAATTAAACATTGTTATGCTAGTACCTAATGATAGCAAGAATAAACAGAGGGCTTCATCCTGTTTTATCTAAGAGTCTTCTATAAAAGATACGATCCCAGTGTCAACCTTAATAAAGAGGTAAACTGAGGAAAGCTTGCATTACTAGAAAATGAGTTTATTCTTGAATAGCAGAGGAATTGCAATTCAGAAAATGCAAACTGGAGCAAGCTACAGGTGACTGTGCTGAGGGATTGAGGTGGCTGTATTTATTGAACAAGGAGTTGCAAACAGGGCAGGGATGTTCAGGCGGACCCCAAGCAGTAAATTCATTGGTTTGAGGACTGGCAGACGTCCTTGGTAGACGTTCTTCGGTCTGGAGGTAAATTCTGGTTTTCTGTAATTTAGGCATTTATGGAAAATCAGTCTCTTCAATTCTTTTTTTTTTTTTTTTAAAGATTCTATTTACCCATTTGACAGAGAGAGATCACAAGTAGGCAGAGAGGCAGGCAGAGAGACAGGGGGAAGCAGGCTCCCTGCCAAGCAGAGAGCCTGATGCGGGGCTCGATCCCAGGACCCTGAGATCATTTCCTGAGCCCAAAACAGAGGCTTAACCCACTGAGCCACCCAGGTGTCCCCAGTCTCTTCAATTCTTAAGTGGTGTGTTCCCGAGGGTACATACGTGGGATTCTTGATTTCATATCCCCCGGTACCATTTTAGATTGAAATTCTTTTTTTTTCAATTTTTAAAAAAGATTTTTATTTATTTGACAGAACACAAGCAGGGGGAGTGGGAGAGGGAGAAGCAGGCTTCCAGGCTTCCCGCCGAGCAGAGAGCCCAATGGGGGGCTCGATCCCAGGATGCTGGGATCATGACCCGAGCCGAAGGCAGACGCTTAAACACTAAGCCACCCAGGCGCCCCTGAAATTCTTTCATACCAGCCTTAGGGAAGGAAAAAAAGGGCGATGGGGTCTAAAAATTTTGTCTTGTGACCACAGCATATTAGATCATCACTTAACCACTGTCAACATAAATTGATAGTGAGGCAAGCCTGAACGACCAGAAATCACGTTTATTCGGGAGTAGCACAGGAATCGCCCTACCACAGACGCACGCCGTAGCAAGCTCACAGCCAGGCCAAAGGCTTGGCGTGGCCCTACTTATAGCAAGGAGCACCAAGGCGGCGAGTTCGGCCAGAGTCCAAGCAGGAAGTTCATTGGCCTACGGATCGGGAGAGATTCTTGGCAGATGTTCATTGGTCAGGATAAAATCACGCGATTGGAGGAAAGCAATCCCTGCGTGAAGTTCATTCCCCCGGAGGACGCACGCGCGAGATTCTCGGCTTCATATACCGTGGTTGCGTTTCACACCGAAACCTTTTCACATTGGGCGTCAAGCTCTCTGTCCCAGTCATAGACTCGTAGGACTAGAGGATTTGTGCGAATCCATCTAATGACCAGCATGTGGAAAAAGCTCAACTTCACAGTAAGCAAAGAAATTACCGTTTAAACAAGTTGTCTTTTCACCCTGTTAAATTGCTTCTTATTGCCTTCCTCCCATCCCCCTCGCCCTTTCTGCAACAAATGCTAATACCCAATTTTGGTGAGTGTGGAAAGATGGAAGGAAAACCGCTTTCCTACCCAGCTGGTGGAGGTGTTTGTTCATTTTTTTCACAAGTACAGTCTCGCAGTGGTTATTGAAAACTGCAGATTTGTTCATATCTTTTACACGTAGGAAATCTCTAAGAAAATGAGAGGCATGTGCAAATATTAAATGTTATTTGTAAGTAAAAAAACAACGTAAATATCCAATAATTGGGCTAGTAGATAAAGAGTTATTAAAACTCACATTGTGGAAGCTTCATTTGAATGGAAACATTTTCATGATATACTACTATGTGCAGAAAAAAACAGGCTATAAAACAGTAAATACTGTATGATTCTGTTTTTGATAAAAACATGTAACATTTGTAGAAATAAAAGGCTGGAAGTATAAGCATCCAGGTGTGTATAGTGATTATCTCTGAGCAGTATATTTATGCATGACTTTGTTCATTGAGGCTTTTTCATATTTCCCAAAATTGCAACATGCTTGTCAGATTACATAAATAGGAAAAAATGCAGCTTTTTAAAAAGTTTATCTTTGCCAGTCTCCTGTGCTAAGTTACAGACCTATGAGTTGCCACTCTCTCCTAAAACATAACCTGGAATGTTTAGCATTCCTCTTGTAGCAAAGTTCAAGTCGACTTCTTTTTACAGTCAAACAGTTCACTTTCGTAGCCTCTCCTGTTCTTCATGTTGGAACACAATTCTGAATCCATACTTTGGCTTTCCATCTCCAGGCATTTTGGCATCTCTTCTCCAGACTTCTGCTTTTTCTTTCTTCTTCTCTGAGTCTTCTCAGACAATATCCCAGGAAAACCTGCTTTCCACTACTGAACAAGGCCTGGAGGACAGACTCTTCTTTCCTTCAACATCAGGGAGATGTCAGAGTTACCCACTTCTCCCTGGGGACTTTCTCTGTAGCTCAGTCCCACCAGTTGTGAGGAGTGGGTACTTATCCCAAAGCTGTTGTCTTCCCTTTGGGCTTTCCTTGTGTGACACACTGAGGAGTGTGCCCATGGGGAGGAATTTGCTGACACTTTGAGGACTCCTGAGATGACTTCATTGAATTGAATGGATGGTGACTCATCTATTTATTTCTCCCTGTAGCAATGCTTTCTTTCCTAGCCTCTCTTGGCTTCCTTCGCATTAGCCTTTATGGTGAATATCACCTATCTGCTTGACTGAATTTTAAAACTCTATTATTTTATTTTAACTGACTTTTTCATGTGCTATCGCTATTTATAATAATACATATTTGGTCTTCATCCTGTTTCTGGCGTAGAGCTCCTAAAACTTTTGGAATTTTCTAAATGATGAAAGTGATACACATATCTTGTTATATTAATTAGGTGACTTTGGGAGGTCCTGAGGTCACCTAAAGACGGGGTCTGGTGGCCCCAAGGTGGGGGCCAACCTTGTAGTTAGAGTTTTAGATTGAGTTCAAGCACCAGTGGCCAATGATTTAATCAACGCCTATCTAAGTAATAAAGCCTCCATACAACCCAAACGGATGGGGTTCAGGGAGGTTCCGGGTT
This sequence comes from Potos flavus, assembly GCA_028534135.1. NCBI lineage: Eukaryota > Metazoa > Chordata > Mammalia > Carnivora > Procyonidae > Potos > Potos flavus. The sequence goes on from CM052887.1 coordinate 51,372,716, forward strand.
GATGAGCTCGTGGAGATTTGGGGAAGGTAGCGTGCTGGGAGAGAGCATGGAAACTCTGTGCCCTTTCCTCATACCTTGCTCTATGCATCTTTTCTACTTGGCTCTTCCTGAGTTGTATCCTCTTATAATAAACTGGTAATCTAGTAAGTAAAGTGTTTAAGTTCTATGGGCCACTTGAGGACATTAATGAAACTCAAGGAGAGGGATTGTTGGAACCTTCAGTCTGTAGCCAGTGGGTCAGAAGTACCTGTAACAACCTGGACTTGCAGTTGGCACGTGAAAGGGGAGGGGCAGTCTCGTGGGACTGAGTCCTTCACCTGTGGGATCTGATTTCGTCTCCAGTAGATAGTGGCAGACTTGAGCTTAATTGTAGGACATCCAGCTGGTGTCAGAGCATTGCTTGGTGATGTGGGAAAACCACCCCCACACACTGGAACTGGGGACAGAACCATTATTCATGCATTCATTTATGTACTTATCGGGTGATTGATTGATGCGATAATATATGGCCTTGTCAACTAATTCAAATGATACGGAAGTATATGATGCTTCTCTGAAGTTATGGTATATGGGAATCCATCTAGGTGTTTGTCTATACATCCAGAGTGTTGTGTGTGTGTGCAAATGGACGCGGCATGCCCAGATTTTATTTTTCAAAAAGTGGGATCCTTCTTTTCTGCAGGCTTGCCTTTATTTAGCATTCTGGTGCTCATAGCAGTTTAGATAATTGCAGTCTTTCATTATTGCAACCAGCGCTGCAGTGAGTATCTCTATATGGTATCTTTGCGCCACCTGTGTTAGAAAGCCAGACTCTCTCCTGGCTCTAATTGCCACCACCCAAAGTATCATTAATTGTAATAGTTCCTATTTATGTTCACAGTCAGCAGAAACCCATCTGTCAAATTGAATATGAGCTATAACAGTTATCACTGAGTGCTCTCCGTGTGCCTGCTGTATTATTCTTTCATAGGTCCCCATCTTGCCGAGGACGCTGAGGCTTGGAAGGGATATGGGCCACCCCACGTAGCCATCCTACAGGCCATCGCAGGACTCTGATGTTTCTGACAACCCTGCCAGCTTTCTACTTCACAACCTTGGCTCCCTTCTGAGGCTGCAGCTTATTCCCAGGTGCGTTGGTGTCCCCCAGGGCAAACACCCAAACAAAAGTCTTTCTTGTTCACAACAACATGTAATTCTAAAAGGGAGGTGAAAAACAGTCTGTACGTAGCAGGACATACAGGTACAATTTTATAGTCATAAAAGGGGATTTATGAATACTATGAGCTGCGAGAATGACTACTGAAATTGGCATCTGACAGATGGCAGTATTTTGGCTTCCTTGCTCTTGTAGTGTACGTGTAGCTCTGAAGTCCTACGTGTTCAGATTAGAGCCCTCCTGTACTTTTTCTTTACACTTTATTGTTTGCTATTAAGCTTAGAGCAGTGTTACATGCGGTATTACCTCTGCAGATAAAGAGATGGCTGTCAGATGCCCTTGATCCTCCCCCGGGGCCCCTCAGCCACCGAAGAGGTTCACGGCCACGACATGACCTAACTTCAGCATCCTTCTCAACCTGGCATTTCAGGGCTACTACAAATCGGGTGGACTTGGCCGAAAGCTGAAATCTGTCATCTCCAGATTTATTAAAATCTCCCGGTAGATTTGTTGAGCACTGTGTGCCTGGAACTGTGCTGGGTCCCAAGGGTTCAGCTGTGAATGATAGAAATTTGGTCCCTGATCTCACGGAGGAAGGCAGTGATTGAGTGTCTGGTTCCAGATACTGACTAGCACACAAAGAAAAGCAGGGGCTGCAGAAGCACATGGTGGAGACAATTAACTTGGTCTTGCGGGTACTTTTCCTTGAACTGAGTCCCAGATGATGGCTGGGGGTTGGCAGGTAACCAGGACGGGGCCCAAGGGTGGCTGCTCCAGGCATAGGGAAGAGCCCTGCAGTGGTGCTGAAGGCAATCCAGAAAACATAGAGAAAGTTGGTATGACTGGAGTCCAGGAATCCTGGAGGACAGAGATAGGAGGTAAGTATATGAGGCATACCCAGGGCAAATCAGGCAGGCCTTAGTGGCCTCGGAAGGGATTTGGGTTTGTTTCCTACGGCAGCGGAAAATCTTAGAAGGGTTCTAATTAGATAACTTAAATAGATTTGTCTTTTTTTTTTTTTTTTAAGATTTTATTTATTTATTTGAGAGAGAGAACTAGAGAGCACAAGCAGGGGGAGGGACAAAGGGAGAAGCAGACTACCCACTGAGCAGGGGGCCTCATATGGGGCTTGATCCCAGGACCCTGGGATCATTACCTGAGCCAAAGTCAAATGCTTAACCCACTGAACCACCCAGGTGCCCCTAGATTTGTCTTTTTAAAAACATGGGACTAAAGTGTAAGACAGAATCTTTACATGGTTTAGTTCCTTCTTTTTAAAATCATTACATTTTTAAAAAAGGTTTATTTACTATTTTAGAGAGAGCAAGAGTGTGGGCGAGCACTGGGGGGGAGGGGTATTGGGAGAGGCGGAGAGAGAATCTCTAGCAGACTCCCCGCTTAAGGCAGAACCCAATGTGAGGCTCCATCCTATGATCCTGAGATCATGACCAGAGCCAAAGTCAAGAGTCAGACGCTTGACAGACTGAGCCACCAAGTCACTGCTAAGATCTTTTTATTTTATTACTATTGTTTAATTTTTAAGTGAGCTCTCTATGCCCAACATGGAGCTCGAACTCATGACCCTGAGATCAACAGTCATATGCTTCACCGACAGAGCCAGCCAGGTGCAACTAGTTCCTTCTTAGTTTGTACCATATGAAGAAAAGAATTTCAGTTTGAAATTTCCTAAGTGCCCGTTAGGTAGAGCACAGTGTATAAGCCGCAGTGGTGCTTGTGAATATCACTAGTAACCAGCTCTGTAGTACTTACACAGTGCCAGGCTTTACACCTGTTTTTGTGCTTTACAAATATTTAACTCATTGAATTTAGGTATTATCTCATTCGATTTAGATAGTCTCGCTCTCCCCATTTTACAGAGGAGAAGACTGAGGCACAGAGAGGCAAAGTAACTTGTGTAAGGCGGTTAGTAGTGGAGCTGGCAGGTGACACCACCATTCTTGCTTGACTGGGGAAGGGCTTGGTCCCTCCCCTCCAAGAGCTTATAGTCTGTTCCCTGCCAGGTACCAGCACAGCCCCTTCAGGCCCAGCCCTGCCAGCTTCAGTTCTCTCCTGACCATGGTGGGACTATCCGGACCTGCATCATCATCGAGGTATGAGGCCTTTTGTTAGTCTGCTAGTTCCTGCAGTGTGTTGAGACTTTTTCTGTTCATGGCTTGTGATGGTTAATTTTATGTGTCAGCTTGGGTGGGCCACCAGATACTTGGTCAAACATTACTCTGGGTGTTCCTTTGAGGGTATTTTTAGGTGAGGTTAACATTTAAATCAGTGGACTCTGAGTAAAAGAGATTGCTCTCCATAGTTGAATGGGTGGGCCTCACCCAATCAGTTGAAGACAACAACAACAAAATAGAACTCTGAGCAGGAGAGAGTTCCACAGCAGACTGCCTTTACACTCAGATTGGAATATCACTTCTCCCGGGTCTCCAGCCTGCAGGCCACACCCTAGAGATTTTGGGTTTGTCAGCCTTCATAATTGTGTGAGCCAATTCCTTATAACAAATCTTTATATATACACATCCTGTGGGTTCTGTTTCCCTGTAGAACCCTGACTAATATATCCTCGTATCTCCCAAGACTTGGCTCAGAGTATGTGTTCAATAAATATAAGCAGCATTAACAAGCCCAGTGCGCCTGCCCATAGAGCCTTAGCCTCCAGGCATCCTTTTTTCTCCTGGTCTCACCACACATGTCTAGCTGGTTTGCCTGGTTTTTTGGCTTGTGCCCCTGGTTCATGCCTACTTTCCTTTGCTGGGGGACAGGCTTGACCTCCACTCAGGGCCTTGGCTGACATCTTGCTTACCTTTCACCAGCTTCCCAGTCTGAGGGCTGTGTTACTATTACTAAACTGTCTAATTGATTTTGCCAATATCAAGAGAGCCCCCCAGCCTTTTCCCCGAGGTTGGCTCATCTTAGATCCTGCTTCTCTCAGCTAGGAAAAGTGTAGGCTTCCTTTATGCCCGCTGGAAATCACATTGGGATTCTGGCTTAAAGCTTTACCTCCTTTCGTCATCATTTCCAGAGCCAGCCATATCCCCAAGTAGCTTCTGGTTCTACGTGGGGCCTCTTTGGTCCTGGTTCCCTATTTTCCCTCCTAATTTCTGCTACTGGATCACAGTATGCAGACCATTGAAAGAGCAGAACATATGTGTGCCTCATAATAAAGAAGGAAGGCGACAAGGACTGTAACAGAGGCTGAGACCAAGGGCTGGGGTTGTCCGGAGATGGGAAGGAGAGACCTCATGGAGACAGCTGAATTGCTCTAGGCTTTGAAACTAAGCCAGATTTCAGCAGGAGGAACTAACATTGGAGGATGGACACAGATGTCTCAATGTGCGGCATGAGATCAAAAGCAGTGAAGGACGCAAAAAGGCTGGATGATGAAAGGGGTGGCTGGGGGATGGGGAAAGAATGGAAGGGAGAGCTGTGAGGGCTGAGCTGGAGAGAATGGGGAGGAGGATCATTTTATGCGGAAATATACTCAGGCTGAGCAAAGGAGGTGTTCCTTTGTCCTTTGACCGGTTTCACTCCTGCAAAATAATCACAGTGAGATACCTTGTCTGAGAGTTTATAACACAAGGATTAGAAAGCAATGCGTTTACACTTTTTGGTGGCTATAGGGTATAGGCGTTCTGGCCTGAAAATCTGGAGAACCAGAGTCTTGTCTTGGCTGAACCAAGAGTTGGAAGAGCTTTGCGGGGGAAGGGGTCTCAGATCCCTCATCTGAGAAACAGGGATTATGGAATGAACTGGATAAGATCTAACATTCTTTTCAGATACGAAACTTTAAAAGTTTGACATAAATTTTGCTCTCAGGAGTAATTGCAAGAGCAGATATATATACATACGTATACATGTATACACACACTGCATATATATGTGTATACGTATGTTTGTATAAGGATTTTTTAATTATAAAATTTCAAACCTACACAAAGGTATGTTTACTCAATTGTTTAAATCTTACCACATTTTCTTCACCTACTCCTCTCCCTCCCCTCTCTTTGGTTGAATTATTTTAAAAACACTGACATGTCGTTTTTCCTCCGCATACTTCAGTGTTCTAAAATATATGAACAGTTAAAAAAAATAATTACAATGCTATTAATACATTTACAAAAAGAGCTTTATGTCTTCTAAAATTCAGATCATAGGGGCGCCCTGGGTGGCTCAATTAAATGTCTGACTCTTGATTTCTGCTCAGGTCATGGTCTCAGGGTCCTGAGATAGAGCTCCACATCAGGCTCTGTGCTCAGCTTGGAGTCGGCTTGAGATCATTTCCCTCAGCTCCTCCCCCTGTGTGCACATGTGTGCGCATGCTCTCTCTCTCTCAAATAAATAAATAAAATAAATCTTTAAAATTCAGACCATAATCCCCAGTCATCTCAAAAATATCTGTTCACTGTCATTTTGTTTCAATCAGAATCCACATGCTAAGTTTGGTTGTTGTCTCTTTAATGTCTTTTAAAGAATAGATATTAAATGAATGTATTTATTTTTATTTCTTTATTTTCTTAAACAATTATTTTTTTAAGGGAGAGAGAGCATGTGCGCCCACAGGGGGAGGGACAGAAGGAGAGGGAGACAAGAAGACTCTTGATGAGCAGGGAGCCTGACTCGGGGCTTAGTCCCATGACCCTGAGATCAAGACCTGCGCTGAAACCAAGAGGCAGATGCTTAGCTGACTGTGCCACCCAGGTGCCCAAGAACAGATATTTTAAATGCAGACAAAAAGTATTCTTTTGTGACCAGAGAGGGTGGGCCTAGGCAGCATTTAAGAAGACAGTGCAAATAGCATTGTGACCAGGCCCCCCTCAGTTGGCTTCCCACCGAAGGAAGGCAGGTACTGTTTCTCTCTTTCAGGCCCTTTTTCAAGGGCTCTTGGGCGTTTAGGCTCTATTTTCAAAGAAATGTGCAGTTTTAGCTGTGGCCACATCATTAAAACCAAAGGGAGCTGAGCAGTTAAAATCTTGTGCGGTGCTTTGAAAACATATCCCCATAGTCCCCTGGTCACCTGTTTTGTGGAGCAGTGATCAGAAACAGGCCCTTGGAGCTGTCTTCCTTATATATTTAAAAAAACCGTAGTCACATAGAACGTACTTTATATTCTACTCTAGCAAATTAGTGTAGCCACTGATGTAGTTGGTCTCTTTCTTTAATTTTCCTCAGTTTCTTACTGACTGACTTTGCTTTGGTCCCCCGTTAAGGCCCATTCCTTTAGAAAAAAGAAAGTCAGGAGCCCTGGGAGCTGGTTGTGGCTCTGCCAGTGCCTGGCCAGTGTGATCCTGGGCAAGTTACATCACCTCTCTGGACTACCGTTGCTTGTAATTAAAGGCTCTGATTCAGACAACCAGAGCATGGCGTAATTGACCAGGACCTCCCCTGCAGCAAAATCCTCCGGTGGCGGGCATGGTCTCTGCTGTCCTCATCCTGCCCATTTCAGTGACAGTTTTCCCGCTCTGTGGCTCCATCTCTCAGGCCCTTTGTACTTCCCGTGGTGCTCTTGGCTGTTACCTCTCTCCTTCCACCTCCTTGGAAAGGTCCTGTGCTCTGTACCCCTTTGTTCCTCTACCTCACAGAGAGACCCTCTTTAGAGCTGGAAAAGATCTACTTGGTGATTTCAGACTCTCAGATGTAATTAGCTGTTACCAACTCAAGGTGCTCCTCCTCTAAGGTTATTTTCATTTTGATGAATAAAAATATTTAGCTCATTGGTAGAGAAGTAGAATTTTAGTGGCTAGTTCGCAGCTGGCTTCTGATTGCCCTCATATCACAACTCAAAGGTAGCTTCTTAGTTTGCTGAGGCAGGGTGGATTTGAGGGCAGCGAGCTGTGAAAACATCTTTGTGAGAGAATAAAACACCCACTGCCAAGATTTCGCAGAGGGGAGGGTATGGTGACAAGAGCTGGAAGGCTGCTGTGACCAGACCTGCCACCAGGGCCAGGCTGGGGTGGTAAGGGGGGAGGAAGATGGTGGCTTGGAGGACCACATGTACCCAGGAAGTCTCTGCCATGGAGAGGAGGAGGAAAGTGAGTGGAGCAAAGAACATGGTCTTGAGACTTGGGCTTGAATCCCACTTCAGGCCTTTCCTGGCTGTGTGAACTTGGACAAGTCACTCAACCCCTTTAAGCCTCGGTTTCCATCTGTCAAAATGGAGATGGCAATAATACCTGGCCTCCAAGATTATTGTGGAGATGAGATCATTCTGGAGACCAAACGAGTTAATTGACGTGAAAGTACCTGGCAAAAAGTAGGCCTGGGACCCCATCTCCAGAGATGCTGGATGACCAGGTACCTGGGGGGGGTGGGGGGAGTGGGGTGTGTGTGTGTGTGTGTGTGTGTGTGTGTGTGTGTATTTTAAATATATATATATATATATATATATATATTTAAAACTCCTCAGGAGATTTGAATGTCAGGATTTACAACAGCTGCGATAATATATTTTAGTTCTTTTACATAATTTGGAGTGTTACCCAGGGGTCAAGCCTAAGTGTTGGTAGGCCATTGGTTCCTTATTTCCACAAAGGAAATAATGCAGGCCAAAGAATCTTATTAAACTCGTGGAACTGCAAGGTTGAATGGTCATCCAGTCTTAATTACTCATCTGTTGGTTGAATCTTCTTTGCATTATTCTTGCCAAGTGGTGTTTTTGCCAGTGTTTCTCCAATTTTAGCAGGCATCAGAATCACCTGGAGGGCTTATTAAACCCCAGAGTGTTGAGCCTTAGCCCTCAGGTTTCTGAATCTGTGGGTCTAGGGTGGGGCCTGAGAATTTTCATATCTAACAAGTCCCCAGGTGATGGTGATGCTGGTCTGGGGACCACACTTTGAGAACCACTGATCTGGACATTCTTGATACTTGCAGAAACTGAGAACTTCCTACCTCATGAGCTTACTCACCCATCTTATAGTTTGTAGCACCGACACAGTCTGCTGGAAAGATCTTTCTGATGTTAATCTGAAATCTGTCTTCCTACCCCTTTTACCCATAGGCTCTTTGTCTTGCCTCTTTGACAGTAGAGTTAAAAATTATTCATCTTAGCCTTAACAGAAAGTATTTTTATTAGGTTTGGCTTGTGATTCTCTAATCAAAGGGTAAAAGAGAACCTGACTCTATTGGTACTCTGGACATATGGTAAAAACCTTAAACCATTCTAAGGGGAAACCAATCTGATCTTCTGTTCCTGGGATAACAACTTGAGTTGAACAAATGTGTTTTGAGTGCCCAGCATGTTTGAGCAGTGGGACATACCCAGGTGAATAGCCACTTCAGGAGCTCCTTTGGAAGGCTGGAGTGGCCACTTCCAGCTCAGTGCAGATGGATTTTTAGCAATGGACACCTCAGTGCTCCTCTGTGGGTCTACCACAGCTTTGTGGACTTATGACCATTCTAGCAATGAAATGCATATTTTGGCACACACGCAACTTGCTCAAGAAATAAAAATTTAATAGACATATATCTGAAAGTTTCTAGCACTTCGGGGAGATTTTGAGATTTATTCTAGCATACCATACAATGAGTTTTATTGGGAACTGCAAAAATATATAATTTTAATAGGAATAGGTAAGCACAAAACCTTGACACCACTGAAAAAATACCGGCTATGCCAAAGCAGCCCCCATAAAAGTTTGCAGAATGTTTCAGAAAAGAATTATTAGGGGCTGATTTTTAGTGGAGCTTCAGCTAGGGCCTCCTTTTTAAGGAAACATATCTGTTTCCAAGGAAAGGGCAGATATTTGCTGCCTTTGAAGAGAGGTTAGCCTGCTGATCTTGTAGCTGTGTAAGGAAAGCTCACACATGTTTTGTGCATAATTGGTGAAAAATCCTAATTAATAATTAGTGGTACAACAGCCTTATTAGGTCAGACATGTTTTAGGAAAAACACTTGAAGGTGATACTACAGTGCTCTTTGCATTCAAAAGATGGAAATTTAGGTATTAGGCAACTGGGTGTTTTTCCCTTAGAGATGGCACAGTCCTCATTACCTGTCTTCACCACTTTGCCCAAGCGAAGAAGGTTGATTTTTTTTTTTTTTAGATTTTATTTATTTATTTAACAGAGAGAGATCACAAGGAGGCAGGGAAAGAGAGAGGAGGAAGCAGGCTCCCTGCTGAGCAGAGAGCCCCATGCAATGCGGGGCTTGATCCCAGGACCCTGAGATCATGACCTGAGCCGAAGGCAAAGGCTTAACCCACTGAGCCACCCAGGCGCCCCAAAGGTTGATTTCTTACTGTTGATAGCAGGGTACGAATCTTGGTCCTTCTAGGTATGGAGCTTTCTTTTTTTTCTTTCTTTCTTTTTCCAGTTTTTATTTAAATTCCATTAGCCAACATACAGTGTAATGCTGGTTTCCCGTGTAAAATGTAGTGATTCATCACCTCCATGCAGTACTCATTGCTCATCACAACAAATGCCCTCCTTAATCCCCATCGCCCATTTAACCCATCCCTAGGTATGGAGTTTTAAAGCACCACTCTTTTGTGACCTTAACGCCTCTCTCTGATTTGAATTGCCCATCAAAATGGAAGCGTAATATCTGCCCCATTGATTGTTGTGAGATAAAATGGGATGTTATCTCTGACACATTCAGCATGCTCAGCCTGGTGACCAACAAATGCCTTTTTAATAGTTCATACACTTGGAGGTAAGGGTCAGTGAATAGTGAGACACCGCCCCAAGGAAAAGAATACTAGAAGATAACCTCTGAAAGAGGAATTTTGCCCTGGGTCCCCATCGTCTCTTGATTGAGAGTGATGGCAGTTCTTCCCAAACTGTGTGCCCTGGATCACTGGTGTCCAGCTAGATCTTAAGAAGTCTGTTGCGTTAACTGAGGGTCATTGGAGGGAGATGGATGGCGGATGGGCTAGATGGGTGCTGGGCATTAAGGAGGGCACTTGTGATGAGCATTGGGTTTCATATGTAACTGATGAATCACCAAATTCTACTCCCGAAACCAGTATTGCACTGCATGCTAACTAGAATTTAAAGAAAAATCTTTTGGGGGGGAGGGAAAGAAGTCTGTTTTGTTTGTTAAAAGGGCTTTATGGTCAATACATTTGGCACATCTTGTTTAGGGCCGTGAAGAGCCCAACAGCAATGAATCGTTCAGCTTTGTTTAAGGAAGCATTCTCTAAGCTTATTCCAGTGATAGGAACTTATTTTCATAACAAGACTATTAACACCCTGTGAGACACAGGGGCCCCTCAGGGCAGTTTCAGAGCTGCTGAGTGAAGGCCTTTAAATCAGTGGGAGAGACTTTGTCTTTGGTGCTTAGTGCAATCCCAGCCGTCGTAAGTATGTAAGTTAGTGTCCTGACAATTCCTGCCAAAACAGTGACTTCCTGGGGCATGATTTGTTTGCATTTGACACCACAAGTGGGGAATCTGGCCCCTCTTCTTCCCATAAGTCTCCGTTCCAACTACCAGGTTCAAGAGCTCCAATGAACAGACTCTGGAGCAGCCAAGGTCTTGGTCTGACCAGTCTTTCTGGAAAGGTCACAGCGAGGGCCCACAAAGCCGAGGTGGCTGCCCTCTGTGAATCCCTCCCCGAGGTCAGACCTGAGCCATGGCCAGGTGCCAGAGAACCCTGAGGAAGATGCTTCCAGCGGGGCTCGGCCTAGGACTTGTTCACCAAAGACAGGCAGGAGACACGGAGTAAAGGGTTTGTTTTTCAACAACAGATTTCATCATTGGGAGGTTCCCACGGACTGTGTCTCTATTTTGTTTCTCCCTGCAGTTTCAATCCTCTTTCCCCTCAGAAAGGGATCTTTTGTGTTTGGCCTCGTCCCCGGGCTTCAGTAAACTTCCTGCCTGTGCCAGCTCCTGACTCCCCCTCGTGTGCGGACTTGCTGTGGCGAGGGCACCCTCACACGGCTCCCTGCCCGGGCTCCGCACTTTGCCCGCCCGGCTACACATCTTCAAATGCCTTCCCTTCGGTGCAGAAACGAGCTGTTGCCGGAGACAGGCTCTGTGACACGGAGGACTGGCTCATTGGCCGGCTGCCCCGAGTGATAATCTGGAAGCGATCAGTGGAGGAAAAAGATAACACAGCTGTGATTTTCAAGGAGACAGGTCCCGGTTTTTCTACCTGCCAACCACGTTTCCTCTGTGGAGTTTTTCTGCAAGAGCTGTAAAAGAGGCCTTTTAATCTTGTTTCAAAAGCCTGGAGGCCCTCATCTTTCCAGATCTTGGGAAGAAAGCAGGCCAGGGGAACGTGCGGCTGCCGAGGAGCCCAGGGTTTATAAGGAAATGCAGGCAGGCGGGATGCCATTGCAATTCCGTGTCTCAGGCTTGCATGTACTTGAGAGGGCCTGGTGCACTTGGCCTCCAAGTGCTTTCACCCACACGTATGATATGATCCAGGAGCGGGGGGGGGGCGGAGGGTGTTTCAGAGATCGACGAACGTAAATCTGTCAGTGAGTGATTTTCAGACATCTGCCTGCAGCAATTGCAGACAAACGCGGGAGTTGTTGGAGCCACAGAGATACCTGACAGCGCCTGGGAAAATGGAGCCAGAGGCTCTCCGGGGAGACTGCTGGACCAGGGGAAAAGGTTGTGTCAGTAATAAATAGTTTATCATTTAACTTTGGATCTCAAAGGACAGGGGGGAAAAAATGAGCCTGGATTGGGAAGTTGGGTATTAGGTGTTGTTTTTGTTAAGAGTCGTGAATGCTATAGAAACGTGCTGATCCTGGCTGTGTCTGTGTACAGTGGGCATCTGGGGTCACGGCTGCCACCAGGCTGGCTTTAGTAGAGCGACAAGGCCTGGGAAGTCCCCAGGTTGTGGTTTCAGAGATTTACTCAACTGGGTTATTTCATCTTTCTTAGTACGTAACTGGCAGAGCTGCTCACTGTTTTATAGTAGACATTTCTGCTGCTTGGTACAGTATGGTGGATTCAACATTTGCTACTCTGGTTACGTTTAAAAATACTTGAGGGGGGGGCCTGGGTGGCTCTGTCGTTAAGCGTCTGCCTTTGGCTCAGGTCATGATCCCAGAGTCCTGGGACTGAGCCCTGCATCGGGCTCCCTGCTCAGCAGGAGGCCTGCTTCTCCCACTCCCACTCCTGCTTTGTTCCCTCTCTCCCTGTCTCTCTCTCTGTCAAATAAATAAAATCTTTAAAAAATATTAAAAAAATAAGAATACTTGAAAAATTGTTGATTCGCAGGGTAGAGTGCACATGGTAGAAGGCAGCTGGGCATGTGAGGCTTCTCCAAGCCTCAATATCCTAATCTTTAAAATGGGGAGGATACTTGTCTTGCAAGGTTGTTAGAAGAGGTGGCGCCGGTTGGGCCAACAATTGATATGACCTTGCCCTTCACGAAATGCAAACTTTTCACTCTAACGATGTCATGATTTAAGAGGCTGGCGTACTTAAGGAAACAACATCTGCGTAGGTATTTGGCAGGAACAAAAGGAGACCCCGCATTTTGTAAGACCCATTCCGTTTCTTCCCCGGACAGTATTTTTCTGCTGATTACCTGCCTTCTGTGACCTGGCTGTCTGTTTCAGTTTCTCTGCACACTGCTAACCTGGCATCTAGCAGGAAAAGGTTGAGAAATGCTGAGGACAGGGCTCCCATCACCCTGGGACAGGGTAACACGGAGAAATCCCTGCCAGCCTGAAACCAGAGCCGGCCCGGCCATGGGCAGCCTTTGAATCAGAGATGGACTTGTGATGGCCGTTTCTGTGTGTCAAAGAGCAAACAGCTGGTTTCTTTTTTATTCCACATAAGAATAAGACATCCCATAAACTTCAAATTTTAAAACACAAAACTTCAAACTACTTTGGTGGGCAAGGGGAAGAGGCATCTTCCCAAGACCTTTGACTTTCTGCATCTCTGAATTCTTGGAGCACGGATAGCCGACGCTGTGATGTGTGTCCTTGAAGGCAGGAGACGCCACGAAAAGCCACAGCTTTGAACTTGCTCGGACAGACAGGGTTTGAAGGCCCGCTTCACAATCCACAGTCACGTGATATGGGCCATACTAGTTGACTTTCCTCTCCTCCTCCTTCATTGTCTTATTGCAGGGATTACCCTAGACGGTGTATGTCAAGTATTTTGCACAGTGCCCTGCACATTCGTGAGTCTTCAGTGTATGTTTATTAATAATAACTTACAGTATGTTTTAGATTAATGTTCCATATATGTCACACTAATCTCTTTATTTCAGTTTTAAGTACTGTAAGGAGGACTGGGGCTCCTATTTCTTGAGTCCCACATGGGGTCACCACAGCACTGACTGAACACACAGCATGGATGGTCGTTGGACATTTGAAACATTGGTCTCTAATGACAAGGCCAAGCCAACCATTAGCAGAGGAAGGTTGGTCCCAGAATCTGCGTAAGACTCTGTAAGCCGTTTTCTAAACGTTTCAAACGCATTTCTGGAATTTGCCAGTTATACCATAACGGTGGCATTCTCTAATAAATTCTTACTATTTCTAGACAACTGTTTCCAGATAAGTGAAGTTATCTACTTTTAAAACCTGCCAAACATTCCTAGTTATTTATCCCTAGGATTTTTTTTTTTTTTTAGAGTTTGGAATGGTTCCAATCTACCACAGTCTAGGTTTCTTTTCTATAAATTCTCTGATATTAAGCTCCTTCCCTCAGTTGAGATTACCACAGAGGGATTCAATATGATACGTGAATGTTGTATTATTGATATACTCAATCTGCAATGTATTGGTTTCAAGAACAGGTGGCAATAATGATGCCTTAGCAAACAAGATGCAGATGTTCTGGAAATATCCATTCCAGTGAAAAAAGTGTTGCAAAAATGAATAGATGCTATTTGTAAGAGTATGTGAAATTCTTTTCAAAGTTTCAAAATATGGTCACTGCACACCTTGAAGTTTTAGTGGGTTAAATTGAAAATATATTATTTTTCTTTCTTTTTTTTTTTAATTTATTTATTTGACAGAGAGAGAGATCACAAGCAGGCAGAGAGGCAGGCAGAGAGAGAGGAGGAAGCAGGCTCCCCGCTGAACAGAGAGCCTGATGCGGGGCTCGATCCCAGGACCCTGAGATCATGACCTGAGCAGAAGGCAGAGGCTTTAACCCACTGAGCCACCCAGACGCCCTGAAAATATATTATTTTTCTCAAAAAATATATGATTAAAGGGTGCTTGGGTGGCTCAGTGGGTTAAGTGTCTGCCTTCAGCTCAGGTCAAGATCCCAAGGTCCTGGGATTGAGTCTCACGTCGGGCTCTCTGCTCAGTGGGGAGCTTGCTTCTCCCTCTTCCTCCCATTCCCCCTGCTTATGCTCTCTCCCTCTCTTTCTGTCAAATAAATAAATAAAATCTTTTAAAAAATGTGTAATTAACAATACAAATATTTTCAACTTCCATCGACCCTCCATAGGGCCGCACTTTCCCCCCATAATGCCTCCTCCTCTGACTTGCCGGGGAGAGGACCTAGACTACTTAGCTTGACCCAGGGGGTGGGTTCAGGCTGGGAGAGACTGAGAGGCAGGGTCAATTCCTAGTCCAGGGGTCGTGCTTAAAAATGTCATGTATTTAATTGTACAGAGTTAAATACTGAACTCTTAGAAGAGGCACATGATACCATTCTAAATTCTAAGCTGCTATATCAGAGAGGGAAAAATTTCACAGTTCATGAAAATCTAATTGCTTAGGCTTTTGCAGATTGATGGTATAATACCCGAAATGATTATGTTGGGAAGAAAAATGAAAGGTGTCATATGAGTCCTCCCAAACATCGTTATTCAACAGATTCTAAATCTGGACTGATATTCTTATCTGTGGCATTTTAATCAATTCAACTAAAGGAAGCTAGCTTATCTGTGTGTAAAATGTGCTAATTCAGTTGGTGGATTGGCACACGAGGTCATTCCTATCCTCTTTTCTAGTTTCTTTGAGGCTAGGGGCTGGGATTTACGCTATCACCTGGGCTCTAGCTTGCGAAGGGCAAGGACTGGAGCCATAGGGTAAAACCTCAGGGAAGTAGAAGGAAGAAAATGGTTTCCCTATTAGGTCTTTTATATTATCTGGTCCATGGAAGGTCTGTGGGTCAAAGGCAACCGGACAACCGGTTGGGGAGCCCAGAAAGGGCTGTGTGTCTTACAGATTCATCCCTGCATGCCTTATTTATTCTTCACTTGTGCCACTCATTTACATAGGATAGCTTTACCCATAACTTGGAGTATTTTCCCTTCTCAGTGTTGGTAAGTTGTAGGTCAGTGTTGGATAAAGGAGTAAGGGTACGTTATTCTTTTCTTTTTTTTTTTTTTTAAACTATACCTGACGGAGGAAACATGTTTATTCTTTTTTTTTTTTTTAAAGATTTTATTTATTTGTTTGGCAGAGAGAGATCACAAGTAGGCAGAGAGGCAGGCAGAGAGAGAGGGGGAAGCAGGCTCCCCTCTGAGCAGGGAGCCCGATGTGGGGCTCGATCCCAGGACCCTGAGATCATGACCCGAGCCGAAGGCAGAGGCTTTAACCTGCTGAGCCACCCAGGTGCCCCAGGTACATTATTCTGTGATTCTTAAGATTCCCAGTGGAAGGTAAATAGCATTTTCTTTGTTACTCTCCGAACAAAGGATAAGGAGGAAGCTGGACTTTCAGACATTCATGAAAATGCCACTTCTAGCTCTCAGTCTTCATGGAGGCTCCTGGGTGTACAGTTCTTTTTTTTAAAGATTTTATTCTAAGTAATCTGCACACGCAATGTGGGTCTTGAACTCACAACTCCGAGATCAAGAGTCACATGCCCTATTGACTGAGGCCGCCAGGTGTCCCCTGGGTGTCCATTTTTGAATAAAGCAGTTGGATGTAGTTGAACTCTCCATCTTACCCCACCCTTCACTATTGCCTGACCTACCTTATTCAGGGATGCTTCATGATTTTCTCATCAACTGCAGGATTCTCACTGTAAAGGTGGGAATAATCACCTCTGGTGTTTGCTTCTTCATTTACTGTTGACATAGTCTGTTTCAAGCATTCTTCCATGTGTTTAAAGACAGTGTTCATGGATAACCATTGTTGGGTGGCAGGGGTCTGGCAACGTAGCTGCACTTTTTAATATTTATTCCAATGGACATCGTTCCCCTTTATAGGTCTTTTTACTGCAAATTGGTTTTTTTCCTTGATATAATCTCAGTGTAACACCAACCCCATGTATCCAGCATGGACGATAAAGGGTGTAGATGTCTGATGAGAAAAAGATTCTTTTCTCAAGGAGGAGAAAATTCCATACCAGGGAATCCAGGGACTTAAACACCAGAGGAGCCCATCCAGGGAAGCTGGTGATTGCAGAGACAAAAGCCCCAAGTTTGGAATTGGCCACATAGGAGTGTAGCTCCGTGGACATCCTCTGCAGCCTTCCCTTCCCCTCTGCTGGATGACAGCACTGGGTCCCGCTCGAGTCCTAATGGCCTCTTTTGCATAAAGACTCTATCTTGCATAAACACCTAGTTCCAGAATTCAGGAACTACAGTGAAGATTGTTCTATATTAAGGTTTCAGGTCAAGTGCAGGCCCATACTCTAAGCCGAGATAATTATTGGTGAGTGCATAAATTATGCTTGCCTGCGCTTGTCATCCCCCTAAGCAAAGATAACGTTTTAAATATCAGAACCCTCACTTGACACCACCAAGTCAAGATTATTCAACTCTTCTGGGGCGCCTGGGTGGCTCAGTCGTTAAGCGTCTGCCTTTGGCTCAGGTCATGATCCCAGGGTCCTGGGATCGAGCCCCAAGTTGGGCTCCCAGCTCAGCAGGAAGCCTACTTCTCCATCTCCTACTCCCCCTGCTTGTGTTCCCTCTCTCACTGTGTCTCTCTCTGTCAAATAAATAAGCCTTTAAAAAGAATTATTCAACAATTCCATTAGGGGTGGCTTTCTAAAGCAGAAGACAATCCTTAAATTAAGCAAGAAATAATTAAAGAAAGAAAGTGTTAACGAGCGGGAGGGCAAACACAAGTAAACTGAATTCATATTCTGCAAGTTCTTTATAAAAAGAACGTCTTTCAAAATTAGTAAAGAGGCGGGTACAAGTGTACATCATTGCCGTATGATGCAGAGAGGTGGAATGGGAACGTCGCAGAGAATTGTAGACACGGAAGCGAGACGAGCTGGGTACGAATCCTGACACGGCCACTCACCACGTGGATGACCCCAGGTCGGTTACTTGCTCTCTGGGCCTCGTGCTCGCCCCTCAGCTATAAAATGGACCGTCTTAGTACTTACTGCAAAGGATTGCTGAGAGGGTTAAATAAGTTAAAATATATAAAACCCTTGGAACACTGCCTGAATTTAGTAAGGGCTATAAAAGTATTAAGTTTTTGATAAAAGCGTCCTTTTTGTCTTTTCTTTTTTCTTGTTCTTTTCCTCTCCCTGTCCACTATCATTATTATCCTTCATACTAAATGGCCAGGGCTGACTAAACATTTGTAGGCACAATACAAAATGAAATTGCAGGGCCTCTTGTCCAAAAATCAGGCTCTTTTCCATCAGTGTGGCCTTTCTCTCTCTCGGCCTATAATGGTGTTCTCTGTTTGCTATCCAGTGACACACCTTCCTCAAACACAGGGATATTCCTGTGGCCAGTGCAGACCCTCACAATTGCTTGGGCATCCTCCCTGTTACTTGGTGCCCTGTAAATGCTCCTCTGACTTTGACCCTCCCTGTGTTTATGTCTAGCCTCCTGCTGGGGGTGGGGGTTGGCAGAAATCACCGGGCAGGGGTGGAGGAGCCGGATGGCAGAGAATGCTTTCTGGCTGGGCAGGGTGGTGGTGGGAGGAGGGAATGTGAGCAGAGGCTCCAGACCCTGGCGGTGGTTCATTGTTTCATTGGACTTCATGTATAGGTTCAAAGATAAAATTCCTGAGAATTTTCAAGACATAGATCACAGAGCGTTAAAGTCTCAAGCGCGGGTCCCTTTCTGAGCACGGGCCCCTGTGTCACAGGTCTGTGAAGCTTTAGTCCTGAAAAATGCTGAATAGAGGTGATAGTCCATTCATTAGCAGTCAATTAAAACCCAGTTTTTGTTGTCATTTTGTTTTTAAAGGTTTATTTCAGAGAGAGAGAGAGGGAGAGAAAGAGACGGTGCAAGCAGGGGGAGGGGCAGAGGGAGAGGGAGAGGGGAAGCAGGCTCCCAACTGAGTGTGGAGCCACACGAGGGGCTGATCTCCTGACTGGGAGATCATGACCTGAGCCGAAACCAAGAGTTGGACGCTTAACTGACTGAGCCATCCAGGCACCCCAAAACCCTGTTTCGATTATCAAATGACTCTGGTTTAGATGTGGAAAATGGATTTTGTTCTCAGGTTGGTGAGGCCAACACAAACTGGGTGAATCATTTTAACTATTTGTGAAATAGGGGACAAAAAAATAACAGGTCTGTTTTAACCAACTAGACAATCCAAGAGATATAAAATAACTTCTACAAAGGTCTTTGCGCTTTCCTAACCCAGAGCATTAGATCAGCATTTTCCAAATTGTGTTACTTGAGAAGAGGGTTCTGTAGGGAAATATTGGGTTACTGGGTAAAACAAAATTAATGGATTTTAAAAATTCAGGACTGCTTACTTAGTAGGACTAAATTATTTTCTGGTGATTTGCCGTATGTCTTACTCTTTTCTAATTATTCATTTTAGACTTTGGAAGGAGCCAGAAAACATGGAAAAGGAGAGTCCATTCAGCAAACTGAAATATTACCAAATTTCGAAATGAATTTATCTTATAACTAAAGTTGGCCTTATAGTTCTTCAACTGTCTCACCCCCCATGGTCTGTTCTTTTCCTTCTATGGCTGTCTACTCCCAGGACCACATTCTTGACACCCCCCCCGCCCCAGTCCTTTACCTCACATATTCTACCACTCACTAGAAGTTTGTTGACCTTGTTCAGTTCTCCCAACCATTGACCATCCCTTGCAGCCACCCTCTCTGGCGCCCTCACTTCCCTCCATCTCTAGCTTAACTGCCATGTTTCATCATTGTGGGCATTTTAAATCGTCTCTTAATTCTTGCACACTCATCCCCACCGAACTTGGCTGGCCGAGGCCCAATCCTGGTTAAAACCACAACTACCTACTCCGTGCTGGTACTTGACTGGAGGAGAAAAACATCTGTGCTGACTGTTCTCACTTTAAACTCTTGGTCTCAGATCTCAGAATGGACATTCAGATAGCAGCAACTGTATTTCTTAACTTTCCTGCTCTTCAGAATTCCTGCGCTGTGCCTTTCCTTCCTCATCCCTTCCCTGCTCTTGTCTTGGGACCCTGTCTCAGTCTTCATTAGGAAAATAGAAGCAGCCGGGTAGTAATTCTTACTGTTTTTTCATGAGTTACTCTACCCATACTCCTTCCCTTCCCTTCTTCTGTCCTCGCTCCAACCTATCAGACATATTTGTACTTTGTATCTGTCCTCTTATTTTTCAGTTCATTAACTCTTGCAACTCTCCCCTCTCCCGCATCACTGCTTCACAAATGTCCCTAGTCTGTCTAGAGGAATACACATCTAGAGCAAAAGATGTGTTCTAATTTCTCCTGCCTGAAAGACAAAATAAAAAACAAACCTTCCTGGGTGCGCCTGGGTGGCTCAGTGGGTTAAAGCCTCTGCCTTCTGCTCAGGTCATGATCTCAGGGTCCTGGGATGGAGCCCCGCATCAGGCTCTCTGCTCAGCGAGGAGCCTGCTTCCCCCTCTCTCTCTGCCTGCCTCTCTGCCTACTTGTGATCTCTCTCCTCTCTGTCAAATAAATAAACAAAACAAAACAAAAAAACAAACCTTCCTTGACTCTACTTATCCTTCTAGCTGCCACTCCATTTTTCTGCAGACCTGAAAGGCTTGTCTGCAACTGCTGAATCCATTTCCTTGTATTACATCCTCTGCTTAACTCGTTCCGGTTGGGTTTTTGTCCCCTTTACTACTGAGATGGCACTTGTCAGGGGTACCATTTCCTCCATGTTACTAAACCTAGTGGTCTCACATGATATGACACTTCCTCATTTTTGGAATCCTTTAGAAAAAATGAATCTTGACTTTCACAATGCCACGTCTTGCCCCTACCTCATTAGCTATTCCTTCTCTTGTCTTCTTTGTTTGCCCCTCCTGCCTGCTAGATCTCTAAATGCCAGACATTACAGGAGAACCTTCCTGAGCTCTCTCCTAATCAAGCAATATTTTTTTCCTATGGGTGATCTCATCTAACTTTAAGGTCTTCAGTGTAACCGACACACCAATGACTCCCAGATCTGTGTCTCTAGCTCTGACCTTTACTTGGAACTTCAGATTTTTCTATATCTAACTGTTTATCTGCATCATCACGTGGATGTTTGTAGGAAGGTCACATTTATCATGGCTGTTGGAGCAGAGCTCTTGGTATTTTCCATACCCTCCAAATCTGCTTCTCTTCCCATCATCCCTCCTCAATAGGCAGCTCCATCATCCACTTAACTGCTGAAGCCCAAAATCTAGGAATTATTTGGATTTTCTCTTTACTGTTGTGTATCATCTCTATCATCAAGACCTGTCAGTGCTTCCTTCAGAATACATCCCTAATCTGCCCACTTCTGCAACCTCCAGTACCACACTCTGCTGTATTTTGTCACTCTCTCTAGCCTGAACGACTGCAGTAACTTCCCCATTAATGTCTTTGCCTACAGTCTTGCACCATTCTAATATTTCCTCTATACAGCAGCCAGAGAAACATTTAAAACCTGTGAATCAGAGCATGCTTATAACATTCCAAAGGCTTCCTGTGACACAGGATAGAGTCCGGCTTCCTGTGCTTGCTGTAAACTCTACCTGGTCTAGGCCCTGTCAACTTCTCCACTTTTCTTCTGTGACTCTCTGTGCCTGTTATGCATGCTTCAGGCTCACTGGCCTTCTCTATTCATCTGACGCACCAACATCATCTTAACCAAGGAATCCTTGCACTAGTTGTCCATACTGCCTGGACCTCTCATGATTCTTCTCATTCAGTGGCTTCTTGTTCTTCTTCATACATTGGCTAAAATGTCACCCTTGTTATTTATACCACTGTGGAATCATGAATTCCTATTTCATTCATTGTGTTGTAACCAAGTATTAGCATAATTTCTTTTGCCGCTCAGACTATTCCAGACTTGGCCACCAGGAGTCCCTCCGTGCTGGCTCTTGTGTCCTTTTGAACTGTCTTTGTCATTCTTTGAGTACTTTGTTACGTTTTGGCACACAAAGAGGTTTTAGGCTCATTTTATACTTTATTTGGAACCAGCCATTTCTTCCAGGAGCTTTGATTTCTTTTAATTGAGAATGGTATTTAGTAACCAAGTTATGGGCTCTGGATGTGGTCATTGTTACTGGAGTGTCATTGATTTTAGGTCTTCTTAGCAGACAGAATGAGGACACATACACACACATACACACACACCCCTAGCTATCCATCTATCTAAAAAACCATGAGTTCACACTGATTCCCACAATTCCCATCTAACAACCACACACTTTATTCTAGCCAATTCTTTTTCTATATTTGTAGTTCTTTCTTCCAACAGTGAGAAACCTGGCTCCCATTATCCTCAATCCCTCTGTTTGTAGCCAGTCTCCTGGCCACACGGACTGTTTCCTTGGCTATAGCACTACTGATTCACACAAGCCCATGCCAGCTGAGAATCCATGCTCCCAGCCCTAGTGTTGTTCTAAATTAACCACCTGTAATTTTCTAGTAGGTATTCATTCATTCATTCATTCATTCATTCATTCTTTCATTTGTTCACCCAGCAGGTGTTTACTGTGTGTAGCTATGTTAGGCACAATGTGGAATGCTGTGGAAACACACATCAGTGGCCATGGCAGCCAGAACATCTGACCTCATGGTAATAAGCAATGCTTATTTCTCCCTGGTTAACCATTCCCAAGAATTACAAATTTTGGTTCCAAGAAATGCTTCAGATCTGTGACTCTGCATTTTGCCATGTATCTTAGAGTGAATTAGTGGCCTGATTCATGCATTGTAATAAAACACAATGGGCTCTTATAAAGAGAATGAAATTTAAGTATATAGCCCTAATATGTAGCTACAAGTTAGCAGTATTCCTTGTACATAGTAGGTGTCTGATAAAAATTGGTGATTTGAACTAAAATTTATGTATATATTATTTAGATGCTGCTATAATATGTGTTGATTAAGACATTTAGTAGTAGAATTTCTCCTTTGTCTCTGCCTTCCCTGCTTCTCCCACAGTTTGGCATTTCTGTTGCCTTTGTAATCTAACCCTTCGAGAGCTTTTAATTTTTTTTTTTTTTTCATTTTTCTATTTACTGTAGCCACATGTCCTGCTGAAGAGTCTTGGCCAAAACATTCTTCCAATTCTTCTTTTTTTTTTAAGATTTCATTTATTTATTTTCTTTTAGAGACAGAGAGTGCAGGTTTGAGCCTGGGGAGGAGCCGATGGAGAGGGAGAGAATCTCAAGCAGACTTCCTGCTGAGTGCAGAGCCTGATGCGGGCTTGATCTCGTGACCCTGAGATCACAACCTGAGCTGAAACCAAGAGTCAGGTGCTCAACTCACTGAGCCACCCAGATTCCCCCCTTCCAGTTCTTAACATCTGTATATATAAGGTTTTCAGAACTTCTCTGGAATAGATTTTACAACCCCCCTTCCCCCCAGAGAGAAAATGCTAACACAGATATTAGCAGTCGTTTATGAGGCTCAATTTGTGGCAGATAAGATGGCTTCTTAGGGACTTGATTTGGGGATAAATGAGTTACTTTATATTCCATTTCCTTTTTCAAGAAAACAAGTCTGGTTTTGTTCAGACTCCTTATTACATTTAGCTTCTGTTCTCAGAATCCATCAAAATTACTAGCTGAAAGATCAAAAAATAAAAATAAGCATTCCTGTTTTGAAGCATACGGTTTAAGTAACTGCAACACCCCTAAGCATGTGGGCCTATCTCCTATTTGCTTCTAGGGTTTCCTGCAAACCAGAGCCAGTTGTCTGTGCCCCTCTCTGAATTCTGAAGAATGGAGGAGAGAACATGGCACTCTTTCTGGATGGCAACTTTCTGTAACTGTATTCAGTCTAAGCCTGGAGTCCTTATTTGGTTGGCAGTGTCCCTTTTTTGTAAAATTCACTTTATAAACTTTATTTTCATTATATGTCATGCCTATGGTTGGCCACAAGAAAGGAACTGAAAAACACAGAGCAATTGGGACAGGCAGAAGTTTATGACTGTCTGCATTGTCATTTTTGGTGAGGTACAGACCTCATGTTCAAATAGTTCTGCCTATTTTTGGCAAGAGAAAGGCCTTCAGACAAGGGTTTTGAGTGCCTAAGTGCTGTGTATTTTTAAGGCGTGGCCGGGTTTCTACCTGGCTTTTCTTCTTTCCCATTCAGATGCCCTAACTGCCAAAGGCTCTTTTCTTTTTTTTTTAATTGCTTTTTTTTTTTTTAAGTCATCTCTGCACCCAACATGGGGTTCCAACTCATGACTCTGAGGTCAGGGTTTGCGTGGCTCCACTGACCGAGCCAGCCAGGCGCCCCTGCCACAAGGCTCTTTAAAGGCTCATTCTGAATGATGGCAACAGTAAGAATCAGATTTGCTGATCACTTACTGTCTGCAAAGATTCTTTCCAAGTTGAGATGGAGTCCATCTGAGTGTATCACCGTATACTGCTGGTAGGTGCTCTGCTTCTGGGAAGGAATTCTCAAACTTTATCAAAATTAATCACTTGGGAGAGAGAGTTTAAAAATGCAGATCCAGGCCACCTTCAGAGACTTGGTTTGCGTGGTTAGGATGGGGCCCCGGAATTCAAATTTTTCCCAAGTTCCTGGTGTATTTCAGCTGTGGCGGATCGTACTTAGAAAAACATTGTTTAGAGTATTGAGGGGACTCTTGGCTGTCTCCATATCCATCGTTAAGGGGCAGATAATATTCCTGGAAAGCCACATGCAAATATATTTTTGGAAGCCGGTCGAATTTTGTCTGTGATTGACACTATCCTTTCGGAGAGGCATTTCTGATTTGTTGTCTGTAAACAGCACTTGAATGTAACCGGGGAAGCTCGCCATTCAACGGACTACCTTAGCGGTTCATTCTGTAAAGCCAAGAACTCATTGCTTGTGTGAAAAATCTTCTAATAGATTAATATGGGTTAGTATACAGGAAGATTTGCAGAAAGGGAGCAACCGTTCTCAAATCACAGAACAATGACAATTGTTTAGTTTACTAGCTGAAACCATTTATGTCCCCTTTCCCTGCATTATATTCTTCATTATGGATATGGTTATAGTTGTGCTGCTCATGGGTCATAGGCTGGAGTGGAGGCTGTGTTTATGATTGTGTTTCCAGAAGCCTCCTCCGTCCACAGGGAGTTCACCCTTACACTGGCCTTTCAGCTACAGAATGGGGCGACACTGGGGAGAAGAGTCTTTGAATTGGGACCATTGCTTCTCAGGCTGGCTCTGGGCCCAAGGCTCCTGTGCTCAGAAAACAAACCCAGATTTAAATTTTAAACATTCATAAAAATCAGAATGGTGATATTTTTGAACTGCTGCCAACTTGTTTAACCTCCTCTCTTTCTTTCTTTCTTTTTTTAAAATCAAATTGCCGGAATATGGTGTGTGAGATTTTAAAGCCAACATCCTCCCCCCCCCCCCCCCGCCTTGGTCCCCTACCCTCACCCTCAGCCCCCATTGGAAAGAAGTTCCCCAGAGTGAGAAATTTTGTGTCAGCTTTTAGCCAAGAAAGGGTACAGCTCTTTGTCGATGATAAAACTGCAATTCTCCTCACATAATGAGACGATTTATGCCCTTGGCAGCGCACGGGGTTAACAGGGCCGAGGGGCATAAATTTCCTTCATGTTGAGACAGGAGGAGACCTCACAACTTTGGCTGTGCCACCCCATGTGGCTCTGGTCGGAGAAGCAAAACCAAACCAAACACATTCAATAAGAGCAGATGCTTAAGTACTTTTTCAACCAATGGCTTCGTAGAGCTGTTTTCGCTTAAGGAAGGAATAATTTGAAACACCTTTCCCACCAGTTCATCTGCTCGGGCAGCAGCTCCGCAGCTCCGTGGGGCCCCTCCTGCTCGGTGCCTGCAAGGTTAGGTCCAGCGAAGGGCAAGCGTGGCCCAAGCTGCCCTCACTTGGCCACAGGTTTCAGGAGACATCTGCAAATCATTGTGCAAACCCGAAAAGTACAAATTCACCACAGCCCCACTCTCTGGAGTTGAGTCTGATATTTCCTGTTTTGAAGGTTTCCTTGGTATCCCACACATCGGCTGTGAAACACCAGCTGCTCAAAGTGAGTCAGTTTTATCGACTCTTTGATCAATTAGCTTACCCAATTTCTGGATAATTGAGAGGAGGGTTAAACCAGCCCCTTATGTAAATAGGAGCCTTAATTTTTCAAAATCCAGTCTTTTAGCACGCGCTATCGATGGAGCCTTGCCTTTGTTTTCTACACTTAATTTGCATTAGCGGTGGGGTCCTTTCTTCTTAATGTCATCGAATCATCTGGGGCTTTGCAGTGAGGCCAAAGGGGAAATACTGTCAAGGACAGATTGAGAGTAATGGTGTGCCTTATCTCCCATTCTCATTCCTTGCTAATTCATTTAATTTGTTGTATCCTGCAAACTAGCATAGCAGAAGTGAAGTAGCAAAAAAAAAAAAAAAAAAAGAAACAACCATAGACGATGGGTTGGGTGTCCTGGTTGAAGGGCAGGTTGGAAGTAACAGGACCGACTTTCATTAGGGTGTTGTTTTTCCTTCTTGGTAGAAATTCTAAAGTCATGGTTAGGGCTTACATATGGTCCTAGACATTCAGACTTGCAATAAATGGACTTGGTTTGTCTAAAAGCCAAAGCAGCTGAACAAATACCCAACGGGGTTCGTGGTATTGTGACATTCGTGTGTCATGGACTGATGAAGCTTAAGAAATATTTCTGTGCTAGCCCTGACATTTGTGAAATGGAAATTCTCATTTAGCCTGCTCTTGAAAACTCCCAGCCATGGCGTGCTTGCTACCTGTGGGGCATCGCTCTTAGCTCTATCTGTAGAACTCCTCATTAGTGCGGCCAAATTTGTCTCCCTGACGCTTCATCCACTTATTCAACCAATGAATTAACAGTTACTGAGCACTTTGCTTATACCTCGATGACTATGAGGTGGTCTTTGGTTCTGTGGAGGTTCTGGCCTAGTTCAGCGATCTTCAACCTTATTTTCGTTGTTACTCCCTTAGGGGCCTTTTTAGGCATTTTTTCCCCAAATGCCCCCACTTGATGAAATTTTAATATCACAGATACACCGTTTATCTCTTTATATACTATATGTATATCTGTGCTTTTACAATAAAAAGTAAGGTTTTTGTTTTCTTTTCCTTCTTCCTTCCCCTCCTCCAGCCCTTCTTTCCTTTTTTCTCTTCTCTTCCTTCCTTCTCTCTCTTTTCTTTGTTTCTTTCTCTCTCTCCCTCTCTCCCCTTCCTCCCTTCCTTCCTTCCTCTTTCTTTCCTTTCATTTTCCTCTTTCTTTCTCTCTCCCTCCCTCCCTCCCTCCCTTCCTCTTCTTTTTTTCTTTCTTCCTTTCCCCTCCCTTCCTCCTTCTGTCTTTCTGTCTGTCTTTTTTTCAACTAATTTCTGCTCCTTGAGGGGATAGCACCCCTATGGAGAATTTTGGTCTAGTGGGAATGACAGACTCATGAGCAAATAGCTAAATCCTGACATATACACCGCAGTACCCGCTCTTGTACTCTTATTCTCTGTCTTCTTTGGCTTCCAGCCACTTGTAGTGGATTGAATGAAAACCCCCACACCCCAAGATATGTCTACCAGGAACCTATAAATGTAACCTTGTTTGGAAAAAAGGGTCTCTGCAGATGTAATAAAAAGATCATCCTGGATTATTCAGATGGGCCCTAAATCCAATGACAGGTGTCCTTCTATGAGAAAGGTCAGGAGGATTTGATATGGACGGAGATTTCTGTACTGAGGCCAGAAGCCAAGGAATAACAGCAGCCACCAGAAGCTGGAGGGGATCCTCCCCAAGAGCCTCTGTAAGGAGCATGGCCTGGCCGAAACCTCGCTTTCCGACTTTAGGCCTTGAGAACTGTGAGGGAGTAAGTTTCTGTTATTTGAAGCTCCCCAATTTGGTACGACAGCCACGGGAAACAAATACCCCATCTCTTGCCCACCCTCCTGTGGTCTCCTAAAGGCACAGTGTCTTGCTCCTCCGTGTGTTCCTAGTGCGAAGCCTGGTGAGGGACATACAGCAGGTGCTCAGTTTACGTCCGCCCTGGAGGAGCAGTGAGTGGGAAGCGCCACTGTTTACAGCCTCCTCTGCTAGACGAACTTACCTGTGGGGTTTGACCGCCTGTACTTCCCCTTCTCTCTGCTCTCCCGACAGTCTTCTCCTGTGCAGGATAAACAGTTCCGTATCTTATATTTTCGTGTTTAGAAACATACACTCTAAAAATGTAAAAACGTTAGAAAATATAGACAAGTGTAACTTTGTATAAACTGGTTAATATTACATAGGCTCTTTTGTAACTTGCTTTCTTCCTCCCCCCCCCCCCCATCAAAAAACCTGCCATGGGCATCTCTCCTTGTCAATAAAAGTAGCTTCACATCATCGTTTTGATAGCTACCTGGTTTCCATTGTGTGGATTATCATTTAACTGATCTCCTACTGATGGATGCTAAAGTCCCTTTTAAATGGAATGGCCATTTCAACATGAGGTCCTGTAAATCTGGCCACATCAGTCTAGTGCAGCTATTATTGCGTGTGACTTGGACGCCCCACATTTGTTCATGTGTGGCAGACGACTTCATTAGCTTTGTGAAATTGTTGCTACCTTCTTTTGATAGCAGACAGCTCTCTTCTTTTGCCCCTGTGATAACTGAAACTTGTTCTTTTAACCTGGATAGTTAGTAAGTAAGGTGCTACTTCACACTTGTGTCTGAGCAACTGATTACAGACATTTTAAAGTAATTCATGTAGGATTTTTACAACCATCGTCATAGCCTACGTACGGTCTTGTTTTTGCTTTTAATTTGAACTCTTATGTTATACACATTTTTTTCTTACACTATTGATTTTTCTTTGGTTTAATTTTTTTTTTTTTAAGATTTTTATTTATTTATTTGACAGAGAGACACAGCGAGAGAGGGAACACAAGCAGGGGGAGTGGGAGAGGGAGAAGCAGGCTCCCCGCTGATCAGGGAGCCCCATGCGGGGCTCCATCCCAGGACCCTGGGATCATGACCTGAGCCGAAGGCAGACGCTTAACAACCGAGCCAACCAGGTGCCCCTGGTTTAAACTTTTAAGATTTTACACTTACCCCTGTTTAATCCTGGGGAAAATGGATTTTGTCCTTTCTTTTCAATCCACTGAGATAATTTTGGAGCTCTGCTTTGTGCCCCGTCATACCAGTCATTTACATCAAATAAGCAGGTATTTTATTTTTTCTTCTGTGTTAAGGATTGCAGTGTTGACTAGTACAAGGTGAGAAATGAAACTCTCTCACCTCAAAATGCTTCCCTCCTGGGTGATACTAACCTCCTAATGGACATCTCGTCTTCATTATTACCTCCAATACAAGGCCTTTATCAGATTGCGCTGGCTTTTGTCTTGGCCCATTCAGGACAGGACTTGCACCTTACTTTGTCTTGTATTCCCCGTCACACTTGATACAGTGCATGATATGCACCCTAAGAGGTACCCAATAAACATTTGTTTTAAACAGAGTTGTCTCCAAGAATATAATCACTTGTATATGGAGGATCCTCATAACCTCTTCGCCACTAGCACTTTTTCGTGCCCTTGCTCATTAATCATCTGCTCAGCAATCCATTCTGGAATTCACAAGGGATCGGTGCCAAGTTCACTGGATTATATCCACCTTTACCCCCTTCGTGAAAGTCAAGAGCTGGGAAAGCTGTAGGCTGGCGGGGGGTGAGGCTTCACGTCGGTGTTGATGGACGGGTCTGATTTGAGTCGAGGGAAGGGAAGGAGAAACCATTTGGAAACCAGAGTCTCTTCATAGTAAATGTGGTTGGAAGACAGAATTGCTCACAGACACAGAGAATAGTTTTGTGTTAGTGAAATCTTGGTTAAGTGAACACCTGGACAACCTTGAAAAAGGAATGCTGCGTTGGAAGCAGAGAGATGGCCTATGGCCCGGGGGAGAGGGGTATAGGTGGAGAGTGGCAGAGGAAGACAGGCCATTCTCCTTCCTACATCACATTCTTCTTTTCAGGTTGTCTTGGTGTTTGCTTCACTGAAAGTTCACAAATTCCACGGTCTTTAAATGTAAAACCTCAAGTATGTAAAAATAGATCTATTATCACCACTCTGGTCTCCTTTTTTCTGCTTAGATGTGGCTGTAGTACCCAGCTACAGTGTGGGACGATAGGAGGGGGTGAGTGGGAAGACCAAAGAGGTACAGAAACCCCTTTTTGTCATGAGCTGGGAATGGCTAAGAAAGAAACGGTGTAAGCTATGAACCTCACTGATTCAGGCTAATTAGTGGTGATGTAAGAAGAAATGCACAGTCTGAATTTCTGAAGAGTTAGGAAAAGAAAGGAGATTTGTAGGTGTTCAGGAACTCAAACTAAATTAACAAATGCTTGCATCTGCAATGTTCCTTTTACCACAGTGTTGTGGTTGCTGAGTTAGAATGGCAAGATCACAAAATTTGAGATTTATTGAGTCTGAAACTTCTATAAAATTATAAGGGCCAAAAAAGAGCTTTTTCTTATGGTCAGTGTCCCCTCATCTGGATCTGCAATTCCTCCCTCTGGCCTGTGAGGCCTGGAAAGTCACAGGTTACAGGAGGAACTAAACAAGATCTGAATCTCAGTTGTCACTTCGAGCTACCTGTTTCACTTACTGCATGAGAGTTTGCTGGGATGGGGGCCAAGGGACAGGGGATGGAGGTAGGCTTGGTCCCAATGTACCCTTAGGGCGGGGTGGGCCCTTTGCACAGGGAGGTGCTGGGGGACATCCTGTTAGTTGCCAAGGCTCAGCCCAGTGACTGAACCATGCAC
>CM052887.1:51403383-51425670 GCA_028534135.1 Potos flavus
TCTGAATCTCAGTTGTCACTTCGAGCTACCTGTTTCACTTACTGCATGAGAGTTTGCTGGGATGGGGGCCAAGGGACAGGGGATGGAGGTAGGCTTGGTCCCAATGTACCCTTAGGGCGGGGTGGGCCCTTTGCACAGGGAGGTGCTGGGGGACATCCTGTTAGTTGCCAAGGCTCAGCCCAGTGACTGAACCATGCACGCTGTTTAAGAGGGCATGAAGTAGCAATATCCAGTTTTGGCCTGGTGGGTGCTTATTAATAAGGGGCCAGTGGGGATGTGAAGGACTGGCCTGCTGGGAAGTGCGGACCCTCAGCTGTCAGCCAGGGTCTTGTGCATGGTGCTGCAAGCAGAACCCAGCCCTCCAACTGCAGGGACGGGAATGGAACAGGAGGGGATAGAATAAGGTGGGGTCCTTGTTCAATCAGCATCCAGATACAGTTCCCACATTACCGGAAGGGGGACATTACCGGAACGGGGACAGTGTAACAATGGGTAAAAGTCACAGGTTGGGCTCCCCAGGAAGTAGGTTCTGAGATGCAAATCAGCAAGCAGGAGAATGATTTGGGAATGTTCTTGGGATCGACATCTGTGGAAGGAAGAGATGGCAAGTGGGATTTAGCAGAGAGAGAAGTTCGCTGAGGTGCCTCCCCAGCAAAGGCCTTAGTTGACCCTATAGGGAACTTGAAAGAACCCTTCAGAATTGTCCTGAGTTGGAGGGGGAGGGTTGTGTGTGTGTGTGTGTGTGTGTGTGTGTGTGTGGGTCAGGCCTCTGTACCCCCCACACTAAGTAGTCATTGGATTAGGCTGCATTGAAAGAAGGTGTGACTTTGGGTCAGACATTTTTCTTTAAGAGAAGCGATTCTCAAAGATGGCTAACAGCTGAGGGCCATCTTCTGGCTGTGCTCCCAGCAGCTGGGGGAATAAGTCCTTTCTTCCTGAAAGGGGATCTGGGGAGCACATCACAATATCCACCACAGTGTTATGACTTGGGGAACATGAGTGCCCACTGACCATGAATGATAGGGCTGGGACATTAGAACTTTGATCAAATTAAAGGCAAGACATGATATTATATTAAAATCCCACTGGATTGACCTTGATGGGAGGGGAAGTCAGAGTGAGGGAGAGAGCAGGAAAGACTGTTTTGCATACTTCTCTCTGAACCCAATTGCTTTGGACCCTGGGTGGGAAGGAGTAGTGGGGGGTCCAATGGCGGCTAAGTCTCATTAGGGGTGGGCATCAGTGAACCTGGCTACAAGAAACCAAGGAGAACAGAGATAAGGAAATAAAAAGACCCTTGTGAATATCTGTGGGGCATTTATCCCTGCTCATTCTACCAAATCTTATACATCCTGACCCTGAGGCTTATGATGCCTTAAAAATGCTCAGACAGTCAAATCTACCCATCATGTGCAAACATGCAATATTAATTTTAAGAACTATTTGTCAAGGCATTGATGTGATTTTGTTCCTTAGGCCTAAGTTAGTATTCTTTTATTGTGAGATTTCCAGGGTGCCGTTCCAGCCATGTTGTGTTTTAAGACCAGGGCAGGAGATTTTTTTTTTTTTTAATTCTTTATTTTCAGAGAGAATTGTCTCCTCTCCGCACAGCTCAAAGTGGTCTTTGATTTAATCCCATTTGGAGGACAGGAAGGAGGGAAAAATTGTTTTGCCCGAGTCCAAGAATAGAAAACTCTTATGCCCAAAGAACTTTCCTCTTATAAAATGAAGTGAGTAAGCAGTGGGGAACTCATCGTATTAGAGCGTGTTTTCGATGTCAGCATTTAACGTGTCACAACATTTGGCTCGTCTTGGCGAATTGTGAGATTTTTCTGATTCCTGAAGGATCATTAAACAGCTGTTGTTTCTTTTCTAAATAACATTGATTCTGGCCCTGTCCCCAACCTGGACCATCTCGGTTTCGATCGCTTGACTTTTCGATGGAATGGCATCCATTTCGTCCTGGAATCCTCTCACAGACTGCGGATGTCCACTTCTCGTTGGGGTGTGTGTGTGTGTAATTCCACATGAAATCGATCAGGAGTCTGCTGTTCATGAACAGGCTCGGCTGTAGAGGCATATGGACAACACACTTTTGAAACAGGGTTATTTCATAATTGCACTAACTCTGTCCAAGAAGAGAGAACACATTCCCATTCCCTGTAATTCAAATCATTTGTTCGAGGAACCCTGCATCCTGAGCTGGGGGAGGACTGGTGTCCTTGAGAGATTCTTGTGCTCCAGACCTTCTTTGTTCACCTGGTTTGAGCATCTCGTTCTGCCCTTGGTGCTCTGCGTGGGGAATATAGGAAGAAAGCCTTTAAAGGTGGGGAGGGGGGGTGGCGATGAGATGCTGCCCTGAGCTGGGCACGGGCTGCGTCCACGTGCTGAGATTCCTGTGTTATTCACCCAGACATGCCCACCGATCACTCTGGAGGTTCAGGGTACCTCGGATCACCGCTCATTTGGCTCCTTACTGTGCACGGGTGGAAGCAGGGCATGGCGGGAGACAGTGTGACTCAGGGAGGAAAGTGAGGGCTTGGGAGCCCAAGAGAACTAGGTCTGCAGGTCACTTCTGGCACGCAGCTAGCCTTAAGCCAGTCACTTAACGTCTCTGAACATCAGCTTCCTTGTTTATAGCATGATCATGCACGAGCACATGTGAGCACACGCATGCAGGCACACACTCTCGTTCTGCATGGTCGTGGTCAGAGTCAGAGCTTCTACGTCTAAAATGCTCAGCATACGACCTGGCGCACAGTAGACACTCAATACATGGAAGCTATTATTATTGTTAGCTATTACTTAATAAAGTCTACAGAAAGGGTTTTTCTGTAGAATCCAAATCCCCATATGCTTATCTTATGCCCAACCTGGCTTACTGACAGCATCCATCTTTCCATTCACAAGCCACAGGAAATATATGGCCTTTTTCCTAATGGGTTCCCAAAGGTCTGCTGGGTTTCCTGGCAACAAGACAGCAATTCAGGCTGGTCCAGGTACAGAGAACAAAGTTGGGCCAATAGCCACATTCCACGAACAGAACACTCTCCAACTGGGCCATACCTGCGGCGGCTGTGTGTGCCAGCCTCTCGGGCCTGGCTTACCAGGCGGCTGCATAAATTGCTTTGAACATGAGGTTATTTATGGAGTTACCAAGCCTGACTTTGGCCTAGCTCTTGTGCTCATTTCTTAAGTGATAGCATTAGTGCTGGGGAGAGACATGTGGTGTAGGAGACCGAATGCCACAGGCAAACGTTGCCAGGTGCAGGCTTACCAGCGCAGTGGCCCTGGACCTTGTCGGTTTATTGTCAGCTCCAGAATTCCAGGCTCCGGGTGGCGGTAACTGCCCTAAGTGAAGATAGTCCACAGAAAAACAGCAGTTTGATTTTTCAGTAATTTTCAGTTTGTGAAAGTTCTCAGCAGAGTATTCTGACAGTGGCGATAACCTTAGAGGTGAGCGTCAAAGAAAAAACGTGTAAGAGAGTACCTACGAGTTATTTCCAATTTTTGCCCCTTTGCCCTTCATATGAAGGAGCTTAGAGAGAGGAAACGGGCTTTTATTCTTAGCTTTCCCTAATTTTCAAGTCAAATAACAACATGTTGGAACCACACTGAAAAATGTAATGGATTTTGCAGATTTTTTTCTGATCCAAATTCTTCCCATCCCTCGATCCAGTGTCCTTCTGTGGTGGGAAAAGGGAAAGAGGGGTGTAAGTTTTGGCATTGAGTTTAGGAGAAAGGGCCAGTAGGAGAGGTGTGAACTTTTATAATTTTGTTTTTGCTCCAAGTTCTTATGCCCTATGAGAAAGGAGGCCCACAATGGGCCCAGTGGGACTTAAATATTTTTGAAAGCCATGTCCATGTGAATGGTCATCTGCTTAATCACGGACCTTAGTTCCAGTGATGGAGGGATGCCAGGAGATGAGGCAGGGGTTGTGACCATGTCCCTTTTTATTTTGATGCCTGTTTTTGTACCCCATTCCATCATTCAATCAAAGGAATATTTATTCCTTTCAACTATGTGATCCACACTGTGTTAAATGCTGGAGAATGGCTGTGAATTTTGTTTCCTTTGTAGTAGCTTTGGGGAAAGGGTACTGTGATGTCGACCAAAAAATCATCAGTGCATATTTTATTTGTAGCTGAATTACTTAATGAGATTACTGATGTCTATTCTAGTCAAGGCCTTTTAAGTAATAGACTGGGTGTCATACCGAGGCAATTAATAAGGAGAATTAACGTGTTGAATTTCCCCTATGGATACAGGCATTCGACCATCATTAGTGGGACACAGCACCAGGTGCTGACTTTCAGAATCACGAAGGGTAGTTAACTTAAGGAGGATCCTAAGGAAATCTATATCCACACCCATATCCATATGTAGATCTATATCTATTTAAAAATAGTTCATTGTTTCTCATCTGGCCCCCTCCAGAGTGTTCCATTTCATGGCATGTCTGAGATGGAGGAGAGTGGCCACTTGTGGAGGGTAACCTATGTGAGTAGACGCAGTATTACTTGCTGCTCAGCACATGTAGCTTCTCTTATTTACAGTCCTTCAGATTTCTTTTGAGACAGCTCCCTCCTCCATTTTTATCATGTGGTGTGGGTGGGATTTAACTCCCTTAAAATTTCATTGAGGGAGTCATAATTGGCTTAAGCCGATACTATTATCTGTTTCCTCTGGTTACACATTGGTTCAGGGAGAGGACATTAATCCAATAATATTTACTGAGATAGAAGAAAACATTTGCTAGAGTTTCTGAAAAAGAGAGGGTTTTTTTGTTTTTTTTTTTGTTTTTGTTTTTTGTTTTCTCTCTCTTCCATGGAATCTACTAGAATGCATGGGGTGAAGGCTTTAGAGTGGACACAGACATTTATTTTGTGATACCAGAGAAAATTCTCAGCTTTAGGATTGAGACAGGGAGAAGAGGGCATTGTGGGGGAACTTGAGGGTAAAGCCAAATTACAGAAGGAAGAACAGAGAGATGGAAAGAAGCTAGGTCATTGGTGATACTGTTTTAGGCTGCTAGATCAAACCTTACCTGAAGTCAGCCATGTATCTGGGCTTTCCAGTCGTATGAACCAGTACATTCCTCTTTTTCACTTGTATCAATTTGAGTTGGCTTCTGTGTCAGTTACGACGTAAAGAATCCCAGTGGGTACTATGGATTTTGAGCTCTTCCTACATTTCTGTCAGATAACTTCATGTACTGAGAGAAGTAGATTTCATTCCAAAGGCACTCATAAATGTAATCCAAAGGTGGATTATATACATCCCTGCTCAAATTAAGAGCTAACTGCGATAAGTGGTTGGAGTGGCAGGGAGAAGTGGGAACTGAATCTATGCGTGAATGCAAAAGGCATTTGAGATTTTTGGGGGATAATATATGATTTTCTGGGATAGCTTCCACTCTCCTGAATATTTTCACAAAACAAGTCTCCGAGAAGAACACTCCTAGACCATACAGTTGCTAATATTAGGTTTTCCAGTGTGCTCCATGTTTTTTTTTCCCACTCGGAGGGGTTATTTCCTATTCAGGACACACATCCCGTGGTTGCAGGTCCACACTGCTAGGCTGCATGAAAGAGCAAGAAAGATGTTTGTGAAGGAGCCAGGAAGAAGGCAGGTTGCCTGCGCCAAAACGGAGTGTCTTTTATGTTCTTTGATAACTGTGAGATTTCCCTTTCCTATTCCTTTCTCCTCATCTATTAATGAGCATGAACTACATCCTGGCCTTTAATCATTGATATCATTTCATATACACTTTTTCATTATCCTCATCTCTCTTTTGCTCCTCTGAACATCTGCTTCCCAGACCCACTCTTTAGAATGGAGTGTATACATGGCAGCTCTCCCCATCTCCGAGCCACGGAGCTAAATTTCCCATGCACCTTCAAGCATTAAATTGAAAATTAAGCTAAATGTACCATATTTTGTTATAATTGCAGTTGAGGAAAAAAAATCCTTGTTAATTGGGTATCCAAGAAAGTTATGTGGTCCATATGCTACAGAGGAATTTATAATCCACAGTAATAAAGTTGGGTAATAAAAGGATAGTGATGAGTGAAAAGGACAAATGTAAATTAACATCCCCCAAATAAATCAAAGTTTAGAAAACTGGGCCATTCATGGCAACCACATGCAACTAGTTATGATTACGTTTTAAAGTGTCTGATTTTAGTTTCTTTAAAATAAAAAAAAAACATATAGGCATGATGAGAAGCTTACTATTCTGGTATCATTTGATAGTCCTAGAGCTGCTGAGACTGCCAGATTATAATCAGAGATGATTCAAACTATTCTTCATAGAGTCTTTGGCATGGGTCTGGATGATGATGGAAGTTAGTGAGTTTAACCTAGACAGGGTCTGTTCCTTTGAGGAATTTGTCCTCTACAGCTATCTCCATTGGCCTGAGCTACACTGGGAACAGTTGCTCGTCATTGACCAGAAGAGTCTCCTAGTTGATACTGATGATTGACACTGTGTTCCAAGGGCTTTCTCTGGGCTAGATCCAGCACTGAGTTCTTCATATGTATTACTGCTTTTCATCCAGGCAGTCTTCAGGGGGAATATATTACCTAAGATCGTTTTCAGTTGTAAGTATGGAAAATACCAGCTAGAAATGACTTAAGCCATGAATGAATTGTCTCTAGGAATGAAAGATCTAAAGGCAGGACAGCTTCAAGAGTGGTAAATTTATCACTTGGCACTGTTAGGAACCTGGATTCTCTCTGTCTTTTTGCTTGGCTGTTGGACTTTGTCTTTGGATTGGCTCCCTTCAGGGTCCCAAGATGACTGCCACAATTTCAGGGGTTGCATTCTCCATGTCAGCCCCTTGAGGAAGCAGAGAGAACTTGCTTTTCCTTGCTTCTCATTTTATTTAGAGCCAGCTTCTTCTGTCTTTTGTAGAAGACTATCGGTAGGTAGAGAATAGATGTTGACTAGGCACCCAATCACATCTACCAGAAGTAGATGCTATCTTTATTCCCATTTTACAGATTTTACAGTTAAGGAAACTGACACTGAGAAAGGTTGAATATTACACCCCAGCATCTCTCTGATAATAAGTGGTGAGGCTAGGGTTTAAACTGAGACAGTTTGTCTTTATAGTAGATGTTCTTATCCACTGCACTAAACTGCTTGGCCATTTTGTAGTTAGGGACTAACTCTGAACAGGGACTTGGAATCAGTTTAGATGAAGGAAATACATAAAAATTGTTTTTTATTTTTTCATCTTCATTCTTTCCTTTAGAAGTGCTTCTCCCACCCCACCCCCGGGTCCTGTCCTGGATCCCACACGGTGATAGGGAAGTACAGAATTCCAGGAGAGTTCATGGGAGGGTCAGTGAACTTGGCCTGAGAGTGAGGGGTAGCTTCCCAGAGGAAGTGAGTTACATTACCTCTACTGAGATCTGAAGAACAAGGAAGATGAGCTATATAAAATAAATAAGTCATGCGGATGTAATGCACAGTATGGAGACTATAGTTAATAATATTGTGTTGTATATTTAAAAGTTGTTAAGAAAGATTTTAAAAGTTCTCATCACAAGACAAAAACTGTGTAAATGTGTGGTGGTGAATGTTTGCTAGGCTTAATGTGGTCATCATTTCACAATCTATACACATATCAAATCACCTGAAACTAATTGTGCACCTGAAACTAATATAATGTTATATGTCAATTAGATCTCAATTGAAAAGAAAAAGATTAGCCAGGTGGAAAAGTGTGTATGCGTGTGTATAGGATAGTGTTTCAAGTAGAGGAAGCACCATAAAAAATGGGAGAATGGGGTGCAACTGGAAAACTGAAAGTAATTCAGAATAATCTTGATCAAGTATAAGGTGGCATAGTTGAGAGAGAAGGTTCTAGAGGTAAGAAGAAGTGAACCATTAAAGACAAGCACATTAAGGAGTTTGAACTATATCCTATAATCGGTGGGGAGTGATTAAGACATTTTGGGAGAAAAGGGACTTGATCAGAATAAAATGTTATTTTTATTTATTTATTTTTAAATATTTTATTTATTCGAGAGAGCACACGAGTTGATGGGGAGGGGCAGAGGGAGAGGGAGAAGCAGACTCCCTGCTAAGTAGGGAGCCCAACGCAGGACTCGATCCCAGGACCCTGAGGTCGTGACTTGAGTTGAAGGCACTCTTAACAGACTGAGCCACCCAGGTGTGCCCAGAATAAAATATTAGCAAGATCTTTCTGACTGTAAGGTAGGGAGTGGATGCCTATAGTATTTAAGGTTGTGCTTATAAGTTCAAATTAAGTGGAGAAGGAAGGCCACTATCTGGGTGTTCAGGAATTGCCCTTGTAGCCTTACCTAGGGCCTCCCTGTGGCTGACTTAGCTGACTCATCTGCCGTTTCCAGTTCTTCTTTGTCCATCTCCCACTTCTGAGACTGAAAAATCCAGAGAGTTGCTTTCCCAGCTGTTCATATGGGGGTGATCATGTAATCCAGCTTGGCTCTGGGTTTCTGGGAAAGAATTTAAGTTTTATTTATTTAAGTAATCTCTACACCCCATGTGAGTATCAAACTCATGACCCCAAAATCAAGAGTTTCACGTTCTACCGACCAAGCCATCCAGGCGCCCCTTAACTTCTTGCTAATAGGGGAGATGTACTGAGTCATCTTTGACCCTGAAGTGACGTACGTACCTGAGAATGAATCCCTCCAAGGACCGGAAGGATGGAAGGGGCCCGCATCCCCGATGACATCCCAAATTCTCTAAACCAATGGTACCTAGCTACCTTCAGATGTTTTGTTCAGCAAGCAGTAAATGTGCCTCTTGTGGTTTCAGTTGGAATGGGTTTAGTGGTGGTGACCTCTTCTGTTACCCACAATAGAAAGCATCCCTAGGAAAGTGGCATGCATTCATCCAATACAAGAGATGTTCAATTCTCAATTTCATCTTGACTGAATCCTTCAAGCAAGAGAAGAAGTTCCTATAGTGTGCTTATTACACTGGCAGGTTGGAGGACAGAGCTCTGGAGCTTCTACTCCATTTGGGATAAAATGCACATGTGCAGTGCAGTACCTACCCTGTCCAGCACGGAGAAAGCCTGGTGAATTCCTTCAGCCGTGGCTCCTTTTCTTGCTGTCCACTCTTGATATGACATTGGAATGAAGTCCATTTGGCCCGCGACTGGATCGGAGGCACCAAAAGCAGTAGTAGGGCGCATCATGATAATGTTTTTATTTTTTTTTTATTTTTTAATTTAATTTTAATTTAATTTTTTTATTTTATTTATTTTATTTTTTTAACGACAATGTTTTTAAAAAGGACCTTGGAGTTGTGATAAGGCTTCACATTTGAAGAAAAATATTACTTACAACATGCTTTTCCTTCAAGCAATTTATGTTAATAGAAAAGTGTCCTGAAGAAAAATTAAATGCAGCAGTGGGGCATGTTATATTTTTCTCAAGCAGACATGGCACTTTTATTGGAACTCTAATGAAATATATACCCATAAAAATGCTCTCCCCGCCTCCTGCCCCCACCACTTCAACATGGCCGCCAGTAGTCACATGTATAGATTACCCAAGCCAACATCCACCGATTAACGTGTCATCTGAGGTCTGCCGTCACCTGACAGGATAAAGCTAATCCGAATCGACTACATGCCACGTTTTTATGACATGGAGCTATTGAAAAGTACAGGAATAATTAACTGGAAATGTAATAGAGGAAGCTCTTTCTGAGCTTGGGCTTTCCCAGAGTATAACACCTGATATGGCTTCCCCGAGCACCAGGCCAACTGCAATAACACTTTTTATGCTTCTTTCTGAAGAAACGAGTGACTCAAGTCGTCCATCAGTGCAATTCGTTCTGAAGAGAGCATGACAGCTGTGGCAGGTACAAAACAGAGGTGCCTTGTTCCACTGAGTGACACTAATTATAGGTAAGGGCTTTGTAAACACACCTCTCTGTTCGAGGGAAGTGAACAACATACGGTAAAGCACCAGCATAACCAAAATGACGTCTATAAATAAATAGAAAATAACGGCACTTTTATAATTGAATGCAGATAGGTAAATAAATCAGGGAGCACTTAAACCTGTTTCAGGTACAATGAGTCATTTTCTACGCCTTGACAAAGTGAAAAGGCTGTTGGAGTTTACCCAGATGTGGCATGCTAGAGAGGAGGCTTTCCACCTATACAGCTGTTATCTCAATGGAAAGGGTGCATAGAGTCCAGCACACACACACGTGTGGGCACACATGACTTTGTGTGCAAGGCTCTCTCAACTTAGAGGTTTTATTTTATGACATCACTTGAGGCAGTAGTTGGACACTCTGGCATTTAACTAGAGAAGAAGTTAAACGTGTTGACTACTTACCCAGGCTGGCCCACCAAGTGTGAGCTGAACTAGAGCCCAGGTGGACCCACGGGCCATCAGTAGGCTCGAGGGGTTAACCTAAGAACCTACTTTCACTTGTACCGCTGTAGGCTTGCATTCAGCTGTAAGTGAGAGAAAACCCCAAATAACAGCTTGGACAACAGTACAAGTAGTTGGTTCGGGGGAGCTCTGATGCTCACAGGGTCAGGAGCCAGGCTCTCTCTACTGTGCTCTTCACCTCGGATGGGCCACGCCCCAGGCTCACCGCGGTGTGTCGTGTTTCAGCGATAGGATGGGGAAGACAGGACAAGGGCCCACCTGCACTGCTGCTTCGCTAGGTTCCTGCAAGCTGCCACATGGCACTTCTCATTGGCCAGAGCTAAGTAACGTGGCCATAGCTCGCTGCGGGGGAGGGGTGTGGGGGGTGCGGGGGGCTGATGATGGGTCTCTATTCCTGGAGATGAAGAATATCTTTCCTGCAGAGAGAGGGAGCATGGATACTGAGAGGACTACTACAGAGCTCTTCATACTTTTTCCTATTGAGGAAGAGAACTGCTTTGCAGCATGTAATATGACAAAACCCCCCTCTGGCCCTGGACCATTCCCGTTCCTCATTCTTCTGGCCCTAAATGCCTCACTAAAACCACAGAAAGAGATACTTGATGTAGGCCAAGAAGCAAATCCTAAATGGAAGAGTATTTCTTACTCTCCAGGGAGAGTTCCTCCTTCTTAAATCTCACTGCCGATGTCCAAATTCCACAGCACATCTTTCTTCAGCATGAGACTAGATTCTTGGTTGAAAGCGACTTCTTCTAGAAATCACTTTCAAATGTCTCTCTGCCTTTTTCACTTTAATTTAAACGTGTTTCTGAGTTTCCAGCTTTTCTTGAGAATAGAAGTCTTTACTAGGAGACAGTGAGGTTGGGACTGGCCATCTAATTTGTTGGAGATGAAGGAAAGTATCGTAAATTAGGTATTTCAGTATTTGTAGGAATTACTTAGGATTTTGCTGTTTGCAGCCATTGGTTAAAAATTCTATTAATCTGGATTTAAAAAAAATGCTGTTCCCCACCTCTTTGGGGTCTTTTTTTCAATCTAAGCAATTAAAAAAATAAATATTACCCCATATACTTCATTTCCTGCTAAGTCTTTACCTCTCTAGTTTAGAGATGTTACGACTTCATATGCATAGAAGTATCTCAGTTAGAAAATGCTCTTGGAGGGCATGGAGTGTATGTACTGGAATTATTCTGTGTAGGAAAAGAGCTAAGTAAATAAGAGCTTTGTGCCAGGAGCTCATTGTGGAAGCAGTTGCTTGGAATAGCATTTAGTGCCACTTTCTCCAAGTCAGACCTTTCATTGAAGAATTCTCGGAAGTGGCTGTGGCTCAGGGAAGGAAGGAAAGATCCCTAAAGGTAAAGGCGAGGGCTTTTGGGTGAGTTATGAGCTGAGCAGGGTGGGGGAGCAGAGTTTACACTCCCATCACTGCATTCCATATGTGCAAATTGATAGCAGAGGGTGAAGCCAGTGTGGAGGAAAGAGTCAGGGTGTTTGGGTTCGATAGTGAAGGGGCCGATAGCCTTTATTGAGCACCTATTGTATGTCACACATTCTCCTAGATGTCTTGTATACACACCTTCATTTGGTCCTCACAACATCCCTTGGGCAACAAGTACAGTTATCCAGTCTTAGAGAGGAAGGCACTGAGACCAGAAGAAATGGTTATGGACATTGAGGAGGGTATGTGCTATGGTAAGTGCTGTGAAATGTGTAAGCCTGAGGATCCACAGACATGTACCCTGGGTCAAATAATACATTATGCTTTAATTAAAAAATGAAAAAAATTAAAAAAAACACAAAAAAACAAAATAAATTCACTTTTTAAAAATCCAAAAAAAAAAAAGTCTGAAAGTCGGTGCTCGGGCTTGAATACCGTCTGTTGATTTCACAGACTGTCCATGCCACCACTCTGGGTGAGGACACGAGGAAGGCAGAAAGGAGGAGTCGGTAAGCTGGTTTCACCTGGGGCTTCTGCTCTCACGACCCTCACATCTCCCATTCCCCATTCCCACCCCAACGCTCGCGCTTCACCAGGGAAGAGAGCAGCTGCCGTGTGTCCAGGTCTTGACATGGCCCCTGGTGGCCAGTTGGCCAGTGAGGAGGATTGTTAGTGGTTCTTGGATATCACTGCTGGTCACCACTTCCAGCAGTTGGGACAAGGCCTGGGAGCTCTAGTGGTTAACCAAGGCATGTTGTTTTCTTTTTAGACATTGTCTTGGTTTCTAATTAGCCAGGAGGTTTGTTTTGCTTTTAAGTCACGAACAACCCAGCTGTGAAAGTCTTTCTTTCCCAAACATCTGCAGCCATTCTGCCTTGGGCCATGAACTCATCTGATCTCTTACTTCAAGCTGCCTCACATTTGACCTGGTCTTGGCCATGAGACCTTCAATGAAAGGCTAAGTGGTAAAGTGGTATTTGTGAGTCAGTCCTCCCTCTGAGTCAGAAATAAAACAATGCCTCAGCATGTTAGGGGGAGGATGGGGCCATTCTGTGGTGAAATGCAAAGGGCTCTTAGTTCTTCTCAGATGTAGGGCCACTGGTGACTTGTGAGGTATATGGGGGGGGGTGCTAATTTGGTGAGAGCGAGGATAAACCTCTGGGCAGCCAGATTAGTTCATTTTTCCTTTTTTCTTCCCTCCCTCCCCTGTCTT
This sequence comes from Potos flavus, assembly GCA_028534135.1. Classification (NCBI taxonomy): domain Eukaryota; kingdom Metazoa; phylum Chordata; class Mammalia; order Carnivora; family Procyonidae; genus Potos; species Potos flavus. The sequence goes on from CM052887.1 coordinate 51,416,449, forward strand.
TTCTTTCCTTCCTTTATTCTTTTTTACTTTTTACTTCTTTCAAAATAGTATAACTAGTAAAACCTGATCATTCAAAGAGAATTTCTATTTCTCCTTGACACTTTGATCAAGAAACTTACTCCTATCATTAATTCTGTTGTTTAAGTAGAACTGGCAGAATGGAAAAAATACTGGATTGGAAGGAAAACAAAAACAAAATAAAATAAAACAAAACTGAAAAACCCAAACAAACAAAAAGCTAAACAAACCAAAAAAGAGTTTTTTGAGTGGCAGCTTGACAAACTGAGAATTGAGAGATCTTAGGTAAGTCACCAACTCTGTGAAGGTCTGTTTCCTCAAAGGAAATTTGAAGGCAGCCAAACTTGCCTTACCTCCCCCACAAGGGTGTTACTGGACACTAGTGAAATAATCCATGTGAAAGTGCTTTGTAGACCGGAGTGTGGGTCACGAAGATGGCTAGCAGTTTGGGTTCTGGTTTCAGAGAGGTCTGGGAGCAATCCTTATTCGGCGTGACTTTATCTCAGTGGTTCTCCACGGGGGGCAGTTTTGTCCTGCCCTGGGGATATCTGGCAGCATCTGGAGACGTTCCTGATGGTCCTAACTGGGAGGTGGGGTGCTGTGAGCGTGTATTGTGGAGGCCAGGAATGCTGTTGGATATCCTGCAATGCCCAGGACACCCCCTCACCCCCCATGAATAAGTATCTGGCTCCAGTGTCAGTAGTGCTGAGGTTAAAAAAAAATCCTGTTTTATGTTAACCAACCTCAGTTTTTTTCATCTTAAGGTAAGGCAGAAATACTAACAACAGTATTGACTGCATGGAGTTGTCGTGCAGGTCGAATCAAGCAGTGCAACTAAATCATGGCCCAGTGTCTGGCCTACGTTACGTGTTCACGGAAGCCTGTCCCATGCTCAGCGCTCCTGTAGCTGCTTTCCCCAGAATCCTTACTACGTGTTTGCAATCCTTAATTATCAACCCTTCCTACACTCACATGAGTAAATATTCATATAGTTTTGGCTGCCTACTATTCATTCCCCCTCTTCAAGAGTACACCAGTTTCCTTTCTGAGAGTTTTCTTTTTCCCAGTTATGTGATGCCTTGGTGGGGACATAGATCCACACATTCCTCTTTAAGGAGGTAAAAGGGGCTATGTCCTTCCTTTCCCTGCCCCTGCATAGCTGGGGAGTGGTCATGGGACCTGACCTTGGCCAATCAAACAGTCTCTTCCAGGACATTGACTCAGGAGCATAAGAAGTGATGAAAACATGCAGCGACATGTTCATCTTAGGGTTCCTGCTGCTCTGAGTGTGTCTGCTTTCCTGTTCCACAGAGCACTTTGGTTCCTGTCTTTTCCATTGTATGTTCTGCAGCCTCTGGTGGAGCCTTCCAGTACATTTCCAGATTTGGTTCTGTTGGCAGCAACCCAGACTCTTGACTGATCCCTTACCCATCAAGGACCCAGTGAACAGAACCGTACCACGTCTGCTAGTGGAGGAGATGGGGATAGAGGCATGGACTTGTAGCGTAGGTGGCAGCAAAACCAGGGAAGAGCTTTCCCAGTAGCACTGCAGCAGCAAAGTTCAGGTTCAAGTTCTAGAGCTCGCATGCTTTTTTTTTTTTTTTTTTTTTTTAGAGCTCACATTCTTTATCAAAGTAAAAGCCGAATATCCCTTCTCTGGCCAAGTCCTCATCAATAAACATAAATTAGCAAAGTGTATTAGCTCTGTCCTGCAGTGAACCCTTTACATTTGGTTAATAGAATTGGGCGACAGTATGGCTTAAAATATTGATTTAAGCAAATTCTCAGAAGTACATGGTATATTTATTGTAAGATACACATTTGAAGCTCTCCTTTTTTCCCCTACTTCATCTTTTGTGTTTGCCAGGCCCTGTTTTAATATCTGTATAGAATAGAAACTTACATTTTGTGTCCATTTGGGCATAGTCCAGCCAGGCGATGACACTGGCCAGTGATAAGCACAAGGAAGGGCAACTGACACATTCATTAACTGTTGTCTTTAGTTTTTAGTTTTCAGTCGTTTCTCGGGACCAGAAGTGTGACTGGAAAAAAAAAATCCAATAAGCTTCACTTTCTGTTTTGAAATCATAGCTTAATAACAAATCACATTGGTTTGGTGGTTTAAACTTTGCCAAGCATTTTTAAGTTTACAAAGAACATTGTGCACAATATTTTCTCATTATAAGTGTAACCTATGAAATGCACATGTATGGGAAATTTCAGCAACTTTTATTTTCTAAGGGTGCAAAAGGATAATATTTGAAACAAATTCAGGATGGCAATTCTTGAATTTTTCAATTATTCTCAACAGCACTTGTAACAGTTATTCCCAGCTTAGGCTCGCTAGCATGAACCATAATTAAAACGGATTTGTAAAGTCAAATTATGTATTTATACATGCCCATTGTAGTAGCTATCACCTGCCTGATCATTCAGCAGAGGCATAAAAAAGAAAACTGAGTAAACAGGTGTTGCAAATATTTTTTAAAAATAAGGTCATTAAGTCTCTGATGTAGCCAAGTTAAAAATTCAACACCTCTGAGGCTCAGTTTTCTTGTCTCTAAGGTGGGGATCATTAGAGTAATTATTTCAGCTGGTTGTCTAGAAGATTAAGTGACACCTCGTGTGTACGGAGATTAAAGTATTTTTGTACAGTTTTGGTTATCCACAAGGATTTTATAATTTCTAATGCTGGGAGGAGAAAGCATTTTGTCAGTTAGACTCTTTGTTAAGGATAAACTTAGCTAAGCACTAGAAATAGCTACGGTGTATCACTGCAGGTCAATTAAAAGAGGAAATGTGTTTGGGGCACCTGACTGGCTTGGTTGGTGGAGCGTGCAACTCTTGATCTTGGAGTTGTAAGTTCGAGTCCCATGTTTGTTGTAGAGATTCTTAAAAAAATATATAAAATCTTAAAAAAATAAAACAAAAGAGTAGACATGTCATGAATGACATCTCTGGAGTAGTTACATATTTCAGAGGGAATTCTAGGACTGAAAAAAACATGATCTTTTCCATTACTCTGACATCATGAAGACATCTAAATCTAATTCTCTCTCTCTTCCTCCCTCTCCCCAGCATGGCAACAAAGCAGATGTTTTGGTCTTGGGACATGTAGAAGGCAAACACATAATTTTCCTTTGATCAGCTTGGATTCAGTCAAAGGAAACTGGCTAGTGAACTAAGTTTGGTGTACTGACCTCGAAAGTGTGTGAGATGTCTGGGGACTGAGTCCCATGATTGTGAATGCATTTTGTCCCTGCTGAACTCCTGCTCATTCTTCCAAGCCCGTCCAAACTAGCCTCTCTTCCAATGTCATCTTTTCTGATCCTCCAATTAGTTTTGATCTCATCTAGAAGAAAATGAGTTTGGACTTCTCTTATGGAATTTATGGTAGGTCTGACCCCCACAAGGTTATAAGCACCTCGAGTGTCATACTTATTTTTGTATCCTCTCTATTCTCCCTATGTTGGGTCCCATAGAGTGGCACTGTGGCATCAGAGAAGGAGCACAGACTTTGGAGGCCCATGGAGTCGGGTTCGATCTTGACTTCCCACTACCTACCTGGCCATGTAACCCCAGGATGCTGCTTAATCTCTTAATCTCTCTTTTCTCATCTGTGAAATGGAATAATGCTGATCTAGAAGGACTTGAGGTCAGAATTATTGTGGGTCTTAAGTATTAGTTTTTTCTTTTATACTCCCATTTCTTTTTTTTTAATTTAAAGATTTTATTTATTTATTTGAGGCAGACGCTTAACTGACTGAGCCACCCAAGTGCCCCATTCCCATTATTTCTGACTTAATTGAATTAGCATGCACAAAAAGGTTTTGACTGCATATTTAGAGAAACAGGGCTTCTGGTAAAGTCATATTCTAGTTAATAACCTTGAACCAAATGAGGCTTAGAACTAAAGTGTAAGTTAGTTGAAATAGAAAAGTAAAAGTTTATCTAATCGCTTATTTCTCCAAAATTTGCTTTCAGTCTTATCTATGAATGGTTTAATGTTTGGTATTTTCAGTTTATCTCATAATTTATGTGTCCTCTACGGATGTTAAAACTTTTCTTGGAAAATGGAGAAGCTTGAAGCAGAAAGATTTTGGAATAAAAGAAAAAATGCCAGCCTTAAGATCCCATGACCTCTGCTTCCTGGTGGTGGCATACCTAAATTGCAGGGACAGTAAGAAACAAACAAACCCAGTCCTTTGAGGATGAGTTCTAGAGAGACAGTTCCTAAGTATAGTTTCTCTTTGGCCAATTCTCCCACATCTACCGCTTTTCCTATTAGTGAAGAATGAAGAGGCTGAATGTATACTTGCCCACAAGTCTTCTAGTTAAATCTTCTGGATTTTAGAATGCACCAATGGTGTATCTTGCCCACAGGACAAATATATTCCCTCGTAACTGGCATCGTCGGCAGAAGCAGAAGCAGAAGCCTCCTGGGCCACCCATCATCATCTAGACTCCCTTCCATGTCTTTCCATCTTGCAAACTCCCTCGAAGCCTCAAGCTTTTCTCTGAATTGCTCTTGTTCCTCTTGCGCCTCCCTGTCTTACAGTCGTCTTACATAGTGGCTGGTTTTTGTCTCATGCTCCATATACCTCAAGGCATTGACATGGGATACATGCCTCCTGGCTACCCATTACCCACTAGAAATTACTTATCTTCGTCATCTTTCAGAAACCCCAGTCCTTTAAAGCTCACAACATCTTACTGTTCCACCCAGCCTTCTCTCCTAGCCTTCTTCCCCTAGGCCTCCCAGTTACGTCCCTTTATTTATAAGATTGGTACCTGGTTCACTGTCTTCTTCATTCTACTCCTGTTAGTGTTCTCGGTGACTTCAGCATCCTTGTGGGTGATCCATCCGATACCCTGGGCCCTCAACTCCTTAACTTCATCACCTCCAATTGTTTTTTTCCTTCATTCCACCTCACCACCAATTCCCTCGATCAAGTCAATAATTGCATCTCCTCTAACATACTAGTTTGAACATCCTTCTCTCTGATACTTTCTCTTCTTCTATCTCACTTACTCTGTTATCTTCACTCCAGTACTTTTTTGACCTTATCAAGACCTCCATTCTCTTGACCCTACATTTTCCACTGTCCATCACCTGCATTGTTGATGAGCCTAGTAGTACTGGCCTCTCTACCCCCATCTATGCCTTCTTTCCTGTGCCAATGGAAGATAAGTCCATGCTTCACTTGTACTTCGGATTTCACCCCTTATCTCTGCTCCTGAAATTTCCCCCTTCTCTCCTGCATCATTGGTGTCTCCTTCTCTACTCTTCACATCAGCATGCAAACATGTTCTAGTATCTTCTTTATTTACCTTCTCGTCATCCCACCTGTCCCTCCAGCTACTACTCCCTTTCTCTGCTCACCTTCACTGCAGAATTTGCTGACAGTTGTCTTACTTGGGGGCCTCTACATCTTCACCTTTCATTCTCCCTTCAGCTTATTTCAACTAGGTTTCTAGCCCCTTCACTGTACTGAAACATCTCAAATCAAGGTGGTCATTGACCTGCCTATTGCCAGTGCAGTTGTATTCCCATTTTACCTCTCACTGCATTCGACAAGCTGACTGCTTTCTGTTTGAAACCTTTGTCTCTTGGCTTACACGTGTTGTTTTCAAACATTTTTGCTCATATAGCCCCTACGATAATTTTGTAAAATTTTGTAGACCCTTGCACATTTTTAGAGATGACATCTATATTTTTCACTGTGCATTTAAAGTTGCAAGGAATATGATTTTTAGTGTGTTACAAATAGTGATACCTTAAAATAAAACTGTTATATCACTCTTTTTTAAAGTGCCCAGTGGAATCTAAACCCCATAGCAATGTGATACCATCAACCATTTAGAAAAGACACAGGCTCCTTTAACCGTTTGAAATTTTGCATTCTTTTCCCGCCTGAATTTATATTTTCATTCAACTTTCTGCACAAAATTTTTTCCCCAGTGTAGTATATTTTAGTGCTCTACCAACTTCTCTGCATCTTTCAGCTTCAGTTATTACTACAGTTACTTAATTATTTATATACTTGATAAAAGTATAACATAGATACTGTATATTACAAATTTTGATGAAAAAGTATGAACCTAAAAAGAAAATTTTATTATGAACAACTTCCTCTCAGTTGGTTAAGGCTTATATTTTTTGCCAATTTTGTTCCTATATCCGTGGATCCTACTACTTATTTTAATAACAAGACAGAATTCAGCATCAGTTCTCTGCCTGTTGTTTTCTTTTTAAAAGGTGTAAGCTCTGGGGCGCCTGGGTGGCTCAGACAGTTAAATGTCCAACTCTTAGTTTCAGGTCAGGTGATGATATCAGGGTTGTGGGATCGAGCCCCGAGTTGAGCATGGAACCTGTTTGAGATTCTCTCCTTCTGTCCCTCCACCTATTCATGCTTGCTGTCTCTGTCTCTCAAATAAATAAATAAATCTTTTAAAAAATTCAAAAAAATAAAAGGTATAAGCTCTGAGAAAACCTGTTTATATAAATAAGATAGAAATTTTGTTTTAGAAGTGCTATGCAGTTCTTTGAACTCCTGCATTATATGCCAAAAATCAGAGTAATTTATCACCAAAAAATGTTGTTTAGTGATCCCCCACCTCTCAACTCAGTTAAGCTCTCCTCCAGTATTGTGGGAAGCAAAAAATTGGACATCACCTGACTTGAACAGGGCTTTGTCAAGTAGTCATTGTAGTTCTGAACTTCATCAAACTCACTTTCTAATTGTTTCTTTTTGTGCCCAGGACATTTTCAGACTACTGGCACGCCGTAGAGTAAGATTTGGGATGAAGGAAGGTGGGAGACCGGTGTCTGTGAAGGGCAGTTGGGATGGAGAACCTCTTATGTTCACTAAGCTCATTGTCAGACAGTTAAGTTTTCGGACAGAGGGAATGTGAAGTTGAGGATCTGGAAATGACTTCCAGAACTATCTGTGCCTGCATTCCCCTCGGAAAATTTTTGCACACTCTGAAGACCTCTGCTTTTCTCCTAACTCAAGAGCCTTTCTTTCTTAGTGCCTTAGCTAGCTATTCCTTCTTCGCTTACCTCTAGATGTTGAGTGCCCTGGGCAGAATTCCTGGGCCCCCTTCATTCCCTTTCTGGGTCATCTTTTCCCTAGGTGATCTTAGTCCCATTCCTTCAAATCCTGTCAATAAGCTGAGGCTCCCAAGCTTCTGTCCCCTCCCCCTCCACGACCTCTCCCCACAAGCTCAGATTCATACATGTGGCTTCTGACTTGATTTCCCTTTGTGAATGCCTAATTAGCATGCCACACGACCGTGTCTCAAGAAGAAATCATGATTCCCTACACCACTTATAGCTTACCTTTTCCTGTGCGGCCCCATGAGAAAATGGCAATTCTCGTTGCTAAATCCAAACCCTTAGGAGTTGTGTTTGATTTCTCTTGTCCACCACTCCCTACAGCAAGCTGTGTCAGTGCTACCTATACAACGTATTTATCTCAAATCCATGCACGTCTCTTTGTCATCTTCCCTGCTCTCTCCCTAGTCAGATACCCTCATCAGGGCTTACCTGGAGGACTGTGATGCGTCTTTGCTGGTCTCCCTGCTGTCCCTCTGTCTCCCTCCATCCAAGTGATCCATGCTCCACAATGCAGTCAGAATGTCTTTCAGAAATGTCAACCAGAACATGTCACTCCATTGTCTATAACACTAGATGAAAAATAATCCCAATTCCTTATCTGGTTCTACAAGGGCTAAGTGGTCTAGACCCTGCCAGCCTCCTTGATTTCAGGTTCACGTCTGTGTTTCTTTTGCTCTCTGAACTCCAGCCACATAGACTTCCTTGTTCCTAAACACAACAAGCTTCCTTCCCCCAACCCCCACCTTCAGGGCCTTGGACTTACTATGTTCTTGGCCTAGAATTCTCTTCCCTCTAACCATCTCATTGCTCTCTAATTTATTTTCCCTCAGATTCCATCTGTCTTCTTTTAGAGGCCTTCCCTGACTAATTTCCTCTCTATCTCATTATCCCACGTTTCAAAATAGCACATATCCTATTAGATGGATTATTTCTGTGGTTATGTATGTAAGGTCCCTGAAAGCAGAGATCTTTCCTGTCTCATTTATCTATTTCCAGTGTCAAAGCGTATTAAACACACAGTAGGTGCTCAATATGTATTTATTGAATATATGGAGAAATTTTCATTGTGTTTGTTATGCATTTTGTTCCTGTTTGCTTATTTTCGAGTACAAGAGCATGTGCTAGTGGCATTTTCAGGGAAGAATAAGTTAGTAATGCAGGGCTAGATAATGCCTGCCATTTCTTTTTATTTTTTTATTTATTTTTTCAATATTTTATTTATTTATTTGACAGAGAGGAGAGAGATCACAAGTAGGCAGAGAGGCAGGCAGAGAGAGAGGGGGAAGCAGGCTCCCTGCTGAGCAGACAGCCTGATGCGGGGCTGGATCCCAGGACCCTGAGATCATGACCTGAGCCGAAGGCAGAGGCTTTAACCCACTGAGCCACTCATGTGCCCCAGTGCCTGCCATTTCATCCTACTGTTGAGCATTGACCAAGAACTGGAGCTGGTATCACAGAATAAGAGTCCCGGGCTTTGGAGTCAAATAAGGATTTGCAAGGATTTAACCCCACAACTGCCAATGTCCAGCTCTATGACCTCAAACAAATCACATCACCCTTTATATTTCAGTTCCTTCATAATAACTTGCAGAATTGCTCTAAGAATTGGAAGTATATAGATTCAGTGACTATCACACAGTAGGCATTCAACCAATGGTAGTTGTGGAATTATTGTTAATATTGTTAAATTATTATTGTTATTGCCCAATCCAGTTCGCTCGGATTGTCTTCTACTGGCCTGTCCCATGGCCAGTGACAGACTGGAGTGGGGGTTACAAAACCCTGCTCTCTTACCTCAAGCCAGGGCCGTCTGGGGACCCCTGGGACAGTGGGGCAGGACTTCTGTACCTGCAAATCTACCTGTAAGTTGAGGCACCAGATATCACCTTTTCCCTTTTCCTGTCCTGATTCCTTCACTCCTTATCAGTTTCCCTTGTGACGATTCCTCAATAAATGAGGTGTGCGTGAATCCCCATCTCCAGCTCTGCTTCTGCAGACCCTGACTCGGGCAGTGGTGATGGCCTTTTGTTCTACTAGAAAATATTTGTGGGGTTTATAACCCTGGCAGCTATTTTTTTTTTTTT
>CM052887.1:51426170-51503023 GCA_028534135.1 Potos flavus
GGGATCGAGCCCCGCATCGGGCTCTCTGCTCAACAGGGAGCCTGCTTCCCCCTCTCTCTCTCTGCCTGCCTCTCTGCCTACTTGTGATCTCTTTCTCTGTCAAATAAATAAAATCTTTAAAAAAAAAAAAAAAAAGACTTAGCATGGTGTCTTGGCTTAGTTTAATGATGATTGGAGGACCACCTATTCCTAAAGAATAGAAAGGAGGAATTACATTTCTCACTTGAGGAATATGGGATGAAGCTCTAGAGCCGAAACGCTAAGGCCCTTCTATCTTGTCATGACCTACAAAGTGTGGGGGGGGGGGCGTGCCCCAGTGATCCTGCCATCAAGAGGCCACTGCCACTCCCAGCTGAGTCGGAAGGCTTGGGAGGAAAATACACAACGTCTCCGCCTCATTTTGGTCAAGTGTAAAATAAGAACAAATAATACAGACCCGTTGAGAGAAGTCGATGAAATCTTGTATGTGAAAGAGCACGGTAATTGTAAAACACATCATAAAGGTGAGGTGTTTGAGGGAGAAAAGCGAAATTCTGGTTAGTTCAGGAATTGGACATGGAGACCTTAAGATATTGCCCACGAGTGTGAGCCTCTTTATGCAGAGACGGGGAAAATGGTGTTAGAGTCATATGCATTGTGTTTTAAAGAAATTGCTTTTGTGGAAAACATATTTTTCATACTTAAATAAAAGCAGAGTAAGGTAGAAGTACTTCATAAATAAAAAAATGTGTATATATATATTTATCTATCTATAGATCTATATATCTTAACTGCAGCTCCAATGACTTCTGAGAACTATTTAGGGAAGTTAAATTAACAGTATTTTATAGAATTTATTAGCCATAAAATGTCCCCCAGAGTTGCCTATATAAGGTTTTAATTATTCAAAGATTGTACTTTGGGACCTCAAACATTGCCAAACCCAGAAATTGGAAGAAAGAACGCTTTTCTCGTGGCAGAGAGAGACATTCTGTGCAGGCAGCAGCAATGAAAACGGGAACCCCAAAGTTTGAGGAACCCACAACTCGAAGGTAGCTTAGACACCTGGGAATGAGTTTCTTCTTAGAGGGAAGGAAAGATGCGCCTCAAAGGGAGTGGGACAAAGCCACGAAGCAAAACATAAATGACAGGATACAGAAAAGGTAAGACAGAGCAGAGGAAAGCAGGAGCAGGAAGGTTAAGAAAGTGGCAGACTGATAGCCGGGGAGGCCAGAAGAGCCTCAGGGCCCCTCACAACCGCAAACCATTCAAGCAGAACACAGTGACGCTGGGAAGCCAAGCCTGAAGCTGGAACCACACCCTCCCTGGCGCCCCCTGCAGGCAGGACCCAGCCCGGTTAAAGGGCCCCTCAGCACCCGCCTTCTCCAGGTGCCACACCTGGAGATGACCTTGTTTCTCTGTTTTCAATAGAGAAAACAAGAGATTTATTGTCACCGCTTGTCCTTGGGGACTTAGCGCACCCTCCCAAGGCACCCCATCTCCAACATTCAGGACAAAGTCTGCTATGTCAAGTGCATTTTTTGGTTCTCTAGAGAAAATCCTGAGTCCCTATTCTCTGTTTCTGCGCTTCTCGCCTTATGCTTGTCCTAAGACACTACTGACATGTGCTCCTCCTGAGCACCCTTTCATCTCCACATGCTCTCTGAGGGCAGTCCCTCTCTGCAACCTCAGTGCTTACGACTTGGTCTGGCACACACCATTCTCCCAAAAGGGGTGAGTTTAAACCTGCTTAAGAAGGTGTGGAGAATCTACTTCCGAAACTCTACTCAGTACTTCTATGGTTCAGACACCAGATATTGCAAGGACCCATGTTTCCACCTGTTTTGGAGTGTGCCAGACTCTGTTGCGGGCCGTGGCGTGCATTTAAAGGTGATTGATAACAACGGGTAACATGGAGTCACTCTTGCTCTCTGCCAGGAGCTGTGCTAAATGCCTTGGATATACTACTAGTTAATAGTATATAAAATAGTATGTAATATATACCATTAGTCAAGTCTTACAGCAAACTCTGCCCTCAAGGAAGGCAGATCAATTATTTAATGAGAGAGGCAGATAGATACATTACTGATAAATAACAAGTAATTTATAATACAACACAGCAGGTTGCATAAAAAGCGTGGGAACTAGGGACGGGGCGGGGGGGTGGTGGCGGTGATTGACTTTGCTTCCCTGCATTTGTTGAGGAGCGACCGGGTAGTAATGGAGGTAACTCTGTAACGTCAAAGCTGTTTATTTCTCAAGGAGACAAATAGTCCAAATAGACCAGGGAAAGTCGTTCCTTGAGTGTTAGACTTGCAAAAAACTGAACAGAGCTCGGCAGTATATTTTATCCCATTGAAAAGCAAAAGCCCCACCTTACAGTCTTATTATTTGGGAAGGATATATGAGTTGCTTATAGGTGGGAATATTATTTATGATGCTTGTATTTAACTGGGACGATAGTAAGTATTATTACTCTTATTTCTCCTGTTTATTATAGATTGGTATTAAGGAATGACTTTAAAGCTCTTTGAATAAATCATTTTAATTGCCTGGTAATGTGAGTGTTCATGTTAATTACGTGGATATTTTGCACATGGCAAAGAGAATTCTTTTGAGCTTTTTCTTTGGAAAGACAGCCTTATGAACTGCCCTTTGTGGAATAAATGACTTCTCTATTATCAAACCACCAGGCAACTATTTAAAAACTTATATTTAAGCATTTAATTTTGATCTTAAAATATAGAGATGCCTAGCAGAAAGTGGGCTCCAAATTAGCTAGCATATGTGAGGTTGAATCATGCTGTACAGCGGAGTGCGGTGAGGTGGGAGGGGGCTTATGTGGGGTAAGGACACACCAGCCTTGAGCCTGCTGAGTGATCATAGGAAAGTCACTTTGGTTCTCTGAGCTTCCGTTTCCTCACTTGTTAAATGACAGATTTGGACTCTTACTGTCTTCTGTCTGCTGCTAAGTCCTCGCCTAGGACCTGCCAGAAGGGGACATCATGATTGCAGGACTACGTCCCTCCTACAGTAGTCAGGACCCTCAGAGAAGAGGCATGACTTCAGAAGTCAATATGAAAGTTGCTCTTTGTTATCTTGGAACTTAGAAGTGTGTTAGAAGTCGATGTTTCTAAAAGATGATGCACATTATATTAAAAAAGGTGCAGAAGTGACAGTATATTGAACATATATGCAGGAAAGTGAGCATATGTTCAGGAAGAAAATAAAAGCACTTTTAGGAAAAGAAGTGTCGGTAACGTTTATAGAGTGTCATCAATGAACCACACTCCACCCAACCCTTGTATCTTACTCGTGTATGGCTTTTTGGTTTTATAAACACTGAAATAACTGGCTGGGACAGATCAGTATCTCAGGTGAAAAGCATGAATCAGAGATACTGTGGTCACTTGTCCAAGTCAGAGCACATCTTATTTCCCACCAAGAGCACATCTTCTTTCCCACCAAGCCTTTGGTGGCACATGGATAATCCTCAAGTCCATTCTCATTCTGAGACTATGAGTCTATGACTGTCAGGTTTGGGAATCAAGGTTGTTTGAACCACCAATTTCATGATATTCTGGGACAAGTGGCTAGCCAGCCTTTGTCCCAGAGCAAATCTTCTTTCCAGAGAAGATTTCTCTTCTCCAGAACACATCTTCTTTCAGAAGCACATCTTCTGAGCACATCTTCTTTCCCACCAAGCCTTTTCCAGCTTCTCCAGACTGCAGTTGTCTGTGGGTTACAAAAACCCTGGGGCTGGTTTCTCAAACACCAGTTGCTTATCTAATTTGGTTCAGACCCGGTGTACGCTCACACCCGTCATCAGCTGTTGCAGCCCATGATGGCTGGGGCTGTGGCTGGTTAAACACAAGCCAATGGTCTTCTTTATGGATGGTTTTCCTTTTTGAACAGCACTTTGGGATTCCCTCCGGAGAAGTACCTTTATGTTCTTAACATAGCTAAACACTTAATTTTCTGTTAATGAGCTTAATGCAAAACTAGAACCAAGGGCGAGCTGGTTGGCTGAGTGCAAGAATTAAATGTATATGTTAGACACATGTTTTAGGTGGGTTACTTCCAGACCGAGTTTAGCTCAGTGATGCAATAATAGTCCGTCTCCAGCCTTGCGTCAGAGCTTGAGCCAAGCATATGGATTGTCTTTATGGGTAACTTAGGCTGGGCTCCACCCCAGCAACGGCACCTGCCATGTATTTACATAACTAGATTGGCAAGATCCTCTAAGGAAAGGCTGGCTGGCCACTTGTCCCAGAATATCATGAAATTGGTGGTTCAAACAACCTTGATTCCCAAACTTGACAGTCATAGACTTATAGTCTCAGGATGAGAATGGACTTGAGGATTATCCATCCCAGTCTGACCCTATGGGGAAATGGTTAAATAATCCCTGACATGTGGTCACCCAGTCTCAATTAGAAACATAGCCAATGACCGAGACCTCATCGCTATGTAAGGGGACTCGTTCCATTTTTGGACAGTTCTCTTAGAAAATTCTCTCTCTCTAACATCTCTTACTTGGCTTACTTCTCCCTGGGAAGCTATAGAGCTGTGCTGTCCAATATGGTAGCAGCCACTAGCCACATGTGGCTATGGAGGACCTAAAATGCAGCTAGCTCTAATTGGAATGTGTTGTAAATGTAAAATTTACATCAGATTTCAAAAACTCAATATGAAAAAGTTTTACGTTGATTACACGTTGAAATGATACTGGTTTTGGTCTACTGGGTTAAATACAATATATTATTATGTTTAATTTCACCTGTTTCATTTTACCCTTAAATATGGTGGTTGGGAAGTCTTAAGTGACATGTGAGACTAGCATTATATTTCTACTGGATAGAGCTACTATGGAGTATTATAAGTCTGCATGCTTTTACAAATGGTAGCCTTCAGATTTTAGAACCCTGCTATTGTGTTTCCTCTAATTTTTTTTTTAGAGTAGATGTCTCATTCCTTCAGATGCTTTTTATTTAACATAACTTCTAGACCCTTCACCATTAGATGTATTTCAGTTTTTCAGTCTTAGCTGAATACTGTAAACTGAAGACTATAAGATGTATTTTGTCCTTCGGGACTATTATCTCCATTGTTTTGATATTACACTTTTGTTAAAGCACATAGCTTGCTGTAGTATTTATGGTGACTCAAATGCACTACTCAAAGGTTCTTGGGATCCGTGACCTCTGGCGGTCATAGATGGGCTCCAGCTGAAACTGTAAACACAGTTTTATGACTATGGACATTTGTCTATGAGTTAGTCTTTAGCTTTCACAGATTTTCAAAGAAATCTGAGACCCATTAGATTGTATTGAGATGATACTCACTTAAAACTCCTGGGATTTTTTTTTTCTCATGAAACTATTTTTAATCTCAATCTTCCATACTCCCCTACTTTTGCATTTGATTTTTCAAAATGGATGATTTTACACTTATCCTTATTAAGTTTGTTCTTACTCACGTCAGCCTGTTCTTTAGTTTATCAGGACCATTTGCCTCTCTTGGTTCATTTGACGTTTAATGAATTAGGCTTCTCTCCCAGCTTTGTCACACCTACAGTTTTGATAAGCGTGTCTTTTGTGTCCTCATCCATCATTAATTGAAATTTTGGACTGGATGAACCATAGATAGCACTTGGGAGTCTGCCATTGTGACTGCCCTTCGGGTAGGCAGTGATTCATCAAGCCGTCAACATTCCTTGGATAGAGTTGCTCAAACAGCTACAACTCTGTTCAACGGCACTGTCATTTATGTCATTCTTGTCTACAGGGTGTCACATTCTTTGCTGAAATCAAGATATATTTTTGTCTATCATGTCCCCCTGATCTCCCTGACCAGTAGGCCTGTCAAGAAGGGAAATGTGACTGGTTTGGTGAGAGACCGATCTTGGGAACATATACTTGGGCTCTCAGCGATCACTGCTCACCGATTTTTAAATAGTTTGTTTTAGAGTGTTACTAGAGGTTTGACATCGAACCCACGGGGTTGTTAACTTTTAGAATCTGCTTCCCCCTTCTCTAAGATCTTTCTGGAAATTGGCACAAATGTCTTGACAAAGGCTTGGTCAAAAATGAAATTTACATTGGATTGATAGTGGGAAATAGCAGGCTTTTAAGGTAGCTAAGCAACAGCGATAAAAGGTGATGATGAATAATGATGCATTAAGCTAAAGGATAAAGTTATGTGATGCCAGGGCCCTGGATAAAGACGCCATCTACCATTCTAACATGTTCTGTCCACCAGGTTAAGCCATTTGCTTCCCCAAGGCAATTGCACTTATTTGTCACAGTTTGTTCTCTGTTGATTTTTAATGTTTTTTTAAGGTTCGGGAAGCTATTATCTTTGAGATATCTATAGTTTATTTTGTTTTGTAGTCAAGAGCAGCTAAATGTTTTTCCACTAAGAGTCATAAACACTTTCTCCTCTGTCAGGAAAAGTAGATGTGAGGATGCACTCTTAGCAGTTATCAAGGGCAAGGCTTGGTTCTCAAAGATCTGGGGCTATCAGTTTCCACACTGAAATCACTAGTTTTAAAATCTCGGTGTCCACGTCATATTCCCAGAAGTTCGGATTATTGGCTTGGTTGTGGATGCCAGCACTTTTTTTAAAAGCTCTAAGGGATTCTATTATATGGCCAAGGTCAAGAACGCTGATCTAGTGATTAGTTCCCAAAGTGGAATTTCAGACCATCATCAGCAGCAACATCACCAGAAACTTGTTAGAAATGTAGATTTTCAAGTCTCCACTTCTGATCTACTGAATCTGAAACTCTAGAGGAGGAGAGGAGGAGCTTAGGAATCTATGTGCACTTTTTTTTTTTTTTAAATAGGCTCCACACCCAGTGTGGAGCCCAGCGTGGGGCTTGAACTCATGACCCTGAGATCAAGACCTGAGCTAAGATCAAGAGTTGGACGCATAACCAACTGAGCCATCCAGGTGCCCCACGAATCTGTGTTTTAACAAGGCCTCCAGGTGATTTTGATACATACCAATGTTTCAAAGCCACCACTCTAGGGCTTTCTCTCCTAGAAAGAAATGTTGCCTTGTTAAGTGCTACTGACCTTGAGGATGTCTGGTCTGAGGCCAGTTAAAGCTCTCTAAGACTACGGGAGTTGGCAGGTAAGCTAAGCAGAAAGCTTTGCGTGTTCTATTTCCCTCTCAGTCAGTGAGCTGGCCTGCAGGGTGCAATGAATGCTTTCATCTAGTGTCCGCACGCAGCTATCCCCTCCTCAGCTGACGGTGCCCATCCGAATCTGCCGGTCACTCTGCTCTGCCTTTCCTTACTGCCTTTGATTTCCATTTCTAGCGAACGCTTTGGAGCCCTAATGGCTGATACAAGTCTACTTGTGGGCGTGCTAGGTTGCAAAGAAAAGACCACTCTTATATTAAAACACACATTTTATGGCTATTTCAGGCACTTTGAGGAAACAGAATAGAAACAGGCAATCAGAAATTGGTGGAAGATCTTTGGTACCATGCCTAGGGAATAGAAGGTTTGGAAGAAGCTTTGGCCAGACTTGCACTGTCTGGGACTATAGGGCCACGTGGCTGAGTAGGGGCTGGCCCTGGAGGGACCTGTAGCCATTGTTGGCTGGTTTTCTTTCTGGTAGCATGTCCTTGAGTGGCTCCCTTAATGTCTTTGAACCCTAGTTACCTTATGTGTAAAAACAAGGAATGATGATACCTACCTTGTGGGGGTTGTTATGGGGGTTAATTGAGATGATACTTGCAAAAAGGCTCAGCACGGGACTAGTATGTGGTGATTACTCAAGAAGCCTCTTGTGCACTAGCCATCAAATTATAGTGTTGTGTTTAGCTAGTTTTCCAGAACTAGGGCTCAGTAAAACCTCCGAGTACAATGTTTACCAGTAGAGCCTCATCAGATGCTAGTTCCAGAAACTTCCTTTTCTCCTCTTGGTGTCCTTCTTCCTCATCAAGCTAGGACCTTGGTCTCTTTTTACGCTTCTGACATTCACTTTCACACACCACAATCAGTTGGAAGGGAGCTAATGTGCTAATCAAGTAGAGTGTACCTGCCTCGGAACTACTGAATGTGTCTGGGTTTGTAGAGTGAGATGAAGGTGAATGGCATTTAAACATCTTTTAGCCCTGAGGAGGGAAGTGCCTTCCTCAGAACGCGCCATTTGCTTTTGTCTTAATGCTTGCATAATCCTCAGGAATGGTGCTACTCTTATCTCCATTTTGAAGGCAAGGACACCCAATGATAGTAGAATTTCAGAAACCCATTCAGACCGTTACAAAATGGAATATTTTTCCCAGAGCCCCTCAAAATATCACATAGATTCCAAATTTTAATTCTCCATAGGGTTGGCCTACATTATACGCAGAAACAAACAAAAAAAGTTTATTTTCAAATCCATACTTTTTGCCTCGTTGCAGGACACTACACAACTATTGGGAACATTCTCTGGCTCTCACAGTTGAATAAAACCAAGTATACTCCAGCAGAATGGGTTAAATGGGTCGCTGATGGGCCAGTTCCTAAAAAATTTGACATTTTCTTAACCCACTCAAGGTAATAATTACTCCTAATATAAAATAGAACTGTATGGAAGGGGATATTTTCTCCCAGGGAGGAAATTGGTAGTGGCTGAGTTTTGCTTATCTCTTTTACATTCTCTGATGAGCATTAATAGAGTCTACTGTTCATCACAGAATGTTCTGGAAACAGTCACTGCTCAAAAGGACAACTCATCTTTCTCTCTTCTCCTCCCCTCCAAAGCCTGCCCTGCCCTTATCTGAAGAATTGATCCTTCAGTCCTTGTTAGTGCTCTCACTACACTCATGTACAACAGTGCCAAAAAAAGAGCTTGTTACCTTGTTTGGCGGTCTTTCCCACCCCATCAAACTACATACTTGTCAAAGAGAGGGGCCAGCGTTTTACTCAGCTTTGTCTTTTTCTCCTGAGTTACCAGGAGACGGAAAAGTAAATTTCACGAGCAGAGGAAATTGCCTGGCTGTCTGAAAGAGGGAAGGCATGTTGAGAGGAGTGGAGAAGAAGGGTAAAGCTTGAAAACCAAGCAGAAGAATTTATACTTAAGGTCGAAGCAGCAGGGAGCCACTGTGGAGTATGGACATGAAGGCAGAAACAGGCATAAATTGTATAGAAGGCACCCAAGAGGCAGAGACCAGTAGCTAGAGATGTGCGACACTCAGGATTGTGTTAGACGCAAGCATAGTGCTGGGGAGAAAGAGGAAACCCAGAGAAAGAGGACAAGGGGAGAACCTTTCAAAGGACTGAATCAGAGGGAGAAAAAAGAATATTCCAAAGCTTTCTAGATCAGAAAATTAGAAGAATGGAGAAGTTAGTTGGAAAAGGGTAGCTAATTTTAGGGGTATAGAAGCTGGGGAATGAAGTTAGGATAAATTTCATAAGTTGGATTTCTGGTTTTTGTTTTTTTTTTTGAAGTGTCAGGTGGACATATAGATCTGTAAGATTTAACTTTTGCTTTTTCCTAAAAGCATAACGAAAGGGTAAAACCACCTCATGATGCTTTACATTTTAAAGGGTCCTTATTTTATATGCTATCAGTGTAGGCTTTAATTCTCTTTGGAAAATGAATACTTTTCTAGGTCCCCTGGGGGCTGTTCCTTGTGGCATTTGCACAGACGACCATCTGAGCTGAGTGCTTATTAGATCGGATGAAATATCCTTTAAGGTTAGCAGCGAGACATCCCAGGCCACCCACTGGACACCCTGGGAATGAAAAAGAGGCCAAAGGTCTAGTGTCTTTAACTGGAAAAGTACAATTGCAAGATTAACAGTGGCAACTCCAGTGTGCATTACTGCTGGTGGAAACAAGCATATGATATCATAACAGAGGAAGAAAAGGCAGCAGATTTGCTCTCAAAGCCTACAATGTGACAGCTTTACAATTGTCTTTTGATTTTATTTATTTAGAGATGCAGGGGTGGCGGGAAGGAACAGAGGGAGAGGGACAAGCAGACTCCATGCTGAGCGTGGAGCCTGATGCA
Organism: Potos flavus; assembly: GCA_028534135.1. Lineage (NCBI taxonomy): Eukaryota > Metazoa > Chordata > Mammalia > Carnivora > Procyonidae > Potos > Potos flavus. The sequence goes on from CM052887.1 coordinate 51,436,164, forward strand.
GGGCTCGATCCCAGGACCCTGAGATCATGACCTGAGCTGAAACCAAGAGTCAGATGCTCAACTGATTGAGCCCCCCAGGCACCCCTACAATTGTCTTTTGAATGGTATCTGTATTGGTTTCCTATTGCTACTGTAACAGACTACCACCAATTTAGTGGCTTCAAATTATTCTGCCATCCCAGGACCGCAGCGTTATGCTTCCAAGGAGAGTTCCCATTCTTACCCCTTAGATAACCAGGCATGAACAAGCATTAGGATCTTCGAATTTGAAAACAGGTAATTTCACTTTAAAAAGAACCTTAACTGTTTAAGTAGTTAACCTCCCTTCACCTAAAAAAATGAAAGCTAGGTTATTCATTTAATGAATGTCTTGGGAACATGCGAATGACCCTGTGTTCTCTTTACTAGCTGCAGTCTGACGAGGAGATGCTTTTGGCACAGTATAGTAATAATCAGAGTGCTGAGGATATTTGGTGCACTTAGAAAAGCGGGACATCAAAACAGGGTCACGGAGACAGTATTCTCCAGTTTTTATTTTTCCTACTGAAGTAAATCAAAAGGAGGGTTAATCTGAGCTCCTGTGAAGCCCTTTGCCATTAAATGTTATAATCAATTAAAACTTGAATTGGTAAATTTTTCCTTATTGTTAAAGCGAAAATAATTATATATGAAAAGAGTCAAATTGTTCTTCTCCTTATCTTAATCTAGAGATCTTTACTATTTCAGACTCACTGAAAAATACCAAATCAGGGCTTACATAATCAAGATTTCTCTCTTTCAGAAACAATGAAATTACAATATGTCAGTGATATTGTAATCGCGTTGTGTGGTGACAGGTGGCAGCTGCACTGGCGAGCTTGGCAGAAAGTATAGACTTGTTGAATCACTGAAACGAATGTAGCATTGTGTGTCAACTATGCTTAAAAAAAGAAGGCAAATTAATAAGCTATTGCCGAGAACTGTTAAAAAAAAGAGGACATGGCTTTTCATAATCATCATTTAAAATAAAAATATGAATGTTATAAAAACAAAGTAATAGAGGCAGAATGTTAGTGTTGTGAATTTCCCTAGATAACTGCAGTGTGGTGAGTTTCCAGCTCATTCCTTCGAGCCCTGTGACTTCATGGTCATAGCTCCTGGATGAGACATAGCTGATAGGAATCTCCTGCCGTTGCTTCTACCAGAATAGCTCCATTTTATCTGATTTATGTATTTATGAGTCCATTTCTATATCCATATATATGCTTACTCTGATTACTCCTCTAGCATTGTATGTAATACTCTTGTCCATTGTTTTGGGGCCACCTTTTTTTCCTGTCTTGATATAACCATTAATGTTGTTTTATACTGTCAATGTTTAGATTCACCCACTTATTTACATTTACTTTGTCTGCCTTCCTTTCTGGCATCTCATCTTCCTTCTCTATTACTATTCTTTCTGAAGTATATTCTTCAAATTTTGAAGGTCTTCTGGCAGTAAATTGTATCACTTTTAGTTTGTGTGAAATGTCTTTATATATATTTATATAAGCTTATAAGAATATATATTTATATAAAACTTATGCTTTTTTTTAAGAAGGGAGGGGCAGAGGGAGAGAGAGACTCTTAAGCCAGCTCCACACGCAGAGCAAAGCCCAAGGTAGGGTTAAATCTCAAAACTCTGAGATCATTACCTGAGCCGAAATCAAGAGTCTGACGTATTACCAACTGAGCCACCCAGGCGCCCCCATCACCCCTATACTTTTGCTATATGTGAAATTCTCAGTTGATAATTTCTCTTAACATTTTGTAGATTTTATTCCACTACCGTCTGGAATTTGTTGCTGCTTTTGAGAGGTCTGCTACTAGCTTAACTATCCTTTTTTGGACAATCTGTCTTTTTTCCTTTAGATGCTTTCAGTATTGTCTTTATGCCTTTGGTACTTTGCAGCTTCACTGTGATGGGTCTTGGTGTGAGTTTATTATTTATCCTCCTTGAGATTTGGTTTTCTGAATTGGAATATTCATATTTTTCATCTTTTCTCAAAAACTATATGCCAGTGTTACTGGTATTTTCACTAAAATCATCTTCTTGAACTCATTAGACATTTATTAAATGTCTCATTCTTTGTCTCATAAATACTCTTTCACAGTTACCACTTCTTTGTTTCTCTCTCCTGTGTTTTGGTTAATTTCTTGAGTGTTACTTTCCATTTTATCAATTTTTTCTTCGACTGTGACTGATCTATTAAGCTATCCGTTGTGCTTTTAAATTCCATTTTTAGTTTTTGAACTATTTGTTCCTTTTCAAATCTGCCTATGTTTTGAATGTATTTTATTACTTTCTCTGGTTTTTTTGGTTCCATATTTGTTTTATTAACATTTTATGTCTGGTTATTTTATATTCTGCATGATCCATTCCAATATTCAAAATTCTTGGCAGTCTTATTCAGCTGTTATTGTTTCTGCCGGCTCTCACTCACGGGACCTGTTTCCTCATGTACTTAATAATTTTGGATTTTGAGTACTATTCAGCCGTATCTGTAGGAATCCTGTAAGACTGAGTCGAGAGTCAGTCCCACGGAGAGAATCTGGATTTACCTCCGCCAGGCAGTGCAGGTCAGTACCCATTTAGGTCCACACCGGGTTAATTTCTTGGCTTGAGGTTCCCTAGATTGCACAGTAGTATCAATTTAACTACAAGCCTTTACAGGATAGGCCTGTGGTTATAAATTTTCAGGGAAGATGTAATATTCCAACCCAGAACCTCGGCTGAGACTTTCTTGTTATTCCCCCTTACATGGTTTATGCGGAAGGCACGCCCCTTCATTATTTGGGCTTTATATGAAGTCTCAGGTCCAAGTTCTCATCTTGCTTAGGACCCAGTGTGGCCATTAAAATTCAAGCCTCTTGGTTACAAAGATTGGCAAATGCTTATAGGATAGCCACAGATTCAGCTAACACCTGCTTCCTAGCTTTTATGAGCTCAATGACTTGTTTATCCTTCCTTTCTTACATAGCTCAACTATTAAAAAAGATGTTGATATATCGAATCCAGCATTTCTAGGTATCTGGTTTTAAATATTTCTCCAAACAGAACTTTTTCATTATTTTTTTTTGATGAAGAAATTAAGGCCCAGGACAGTTCATTGACTGTAAAAAGGCACAGCAAAGTGGAAAGTAAAACAGCCTCTAAATTACTTGTTCACTACCTGTGTAGATCACACAAAATAGCTCTTAGAGTTGCCATTTATTGTGTCACTTCTAGTAGCTCTGGAGATCACCCTGAAGCCAGAAGTCAGTTTCTCCCAAATTGTGATAACTTGCTAAAATAAGGTGAGATTAAATCATCGTTACAAGGTCATGCGATGTATTCCAGTTGAGATAAGAAGTCTGCCTCTGGCTTCCAAGGCTGTAGTGACACGAGTAGAAAATTGAGTCCTAACAATTTCTTCGGGCAGATTCTGCCTTCTGAATCTGAATCTGAAACCACCCATCACGGAGAGGAACTCTCTGTAGTTATTAAACAGCCACATTTTTAAGGATTCATACGGATATATCTTTTCAGTATCAGGACTTTCTCACATGCAGAAGCTTCCAGTTAAAAATCTTTACTGCTTATTAGAAAAATAAATATAATTTGAAAAGTACGTACATTAGTTATTAATGCATTCTCAAAAAAAGTGAACTGTTTGCATCTTAAAGGGAGTCTGATGAGTAACACTGCAATATTACAACTAGCAAATCTTAGAAAAGGGAAAGCGGATATATTTTTGAGATTCCAATATAAAGGAAAAAAGACACACTGTGGATTTCAATGTCCTTCTCTTCAATGACTGAGTGTTAACAAACCACTACCACCACCACCACCAAAATTACATGTATGCACAACACAAACAGAATAACCTAGGGCCACCAGCTGTGTTTTTGTTTTGCTTTGTTCCAGATTCCTCAATCTGCACATGAAATGGAGACGCCGTCAGCATTTCAGATTTTTCCTCAACTTTATCAATTTTATTTAGCTTTTCATCTTGTGTCAGATGGCGTTCCCCCTACTTAGCTTTTCTTAAAATTCAAGAAAACTGAAGTTGTGGGTTTGAAACTTCCTGTAGAGGGCGCTATTGATATTGTCAAGTACACCAAACATTAAAAAAAAAAAAAAATACATGGTTCATAAACTGTAGTCTCTGCTGAGAAGTCATTAGGTTGCTATTTGGGAGAGTTGAATGAAACCAAAATCCTAAGCAGACTAATAACTCTTAAGCTGTTTAATACTTGTGAAACCAGCGTCCCTCCGCTGCTGGCTTCTTGAGCGCTGAAGTCTGAGCGTTCCCTCCCCTCCCCCTTTTTATTACTTAATGAACAATTCCTCTTCTGGTCTGTATTAACAATGGTGCTTGGAACTCAGCATCGATAACACACTGTATGCCCTGTTGTGCTGCATGTTGAATGATTTGTGTGTCTTTGAGAAAGTCCAGCTTCTCCTCTTAATCTGGTATCCTGGAAGCTCTGTAATTTACTCCCACAGTTCCCTGCCATAACATATTTCATGTCAAGTGGGAGGGTTTAAAAAAAAAAAAACCCTCTTAATAGAGATATTTTCAAACAAAGACAGAGGGCAAAGAGGATCTTCTTAGGATATTAAATGAGAACATAACCAAAGTTTATTTTTCTTTTGTATTATTATGAAGCAATTGATGATTGCCTGGGGCTTTGGGGATGAATCAGACTTTTAATAAGTTTCAGTGAGAACTGTGTTCACGAAGATAAGTTAATTAATTACCGTGCTGTGTGAAAGCTCATTGAGATAGTGTTTTATTCTACTGTGTAGACTGTTCATAAAAAGGCACACAATTTTTTACCACACTAATGCTTATCGATAGACCTTCACAGAAGATATTCCTTTGCTCTTTTCTTTAAAAAAAGCAACTGTTAATAGCCTTATTAAACAAGAAATGAAATACATCACTGATCACTCTCCAAAAGCGTCACTAAAAAGAAAATTTTCCTTTTGGAGGCTCTGATGTTTTGCATCTATTGTTTGCAAAACTCTCCTGGATGCTGACAGATACCTCTTTTCTTATTACTTTTAATCTTGGGGTTTTGGCAAAGTGCTTCTTTTTCCTCTGCATCATTTGGTTGACTTTAAAGTAGAAGAGTTCTTTGTCCCATCATTTACCCTGTTGGCGTGGCAGCATCATAAAAGATGGTAAGAAAATGACTTTGAAAGCATCACTTGTTAGTGCAGTAGGTTTTTCTCCTGATGGCTACAATTTGCATGCCACGGGACCTATAAGCCTCCCAGCTTTTTCTTGATGCTACGAAGAAAAAAAAAATCAAACAGTTTCTTAGAGTCTGGAATGCTTTCCCTGGCAATTGACAACAGAGTTCAAGTCAAGTTTATGATTTGGACTTAAATTTAGGCTTTCCTTACACACTTTTAACTCTTTGAAAGATGGGTTGATTATAAGATGTATTACATGCCTCCTGTTATATGTGTTCGTTGTTGACTGAATTTTTGAAAGTCTTGTTAATAACTTTTTTAGATTTTGTTCTTAAAATAGAGGAAAGAAAGCAATCCATTCAGAGTCTCATCTATTACCTTACGGCATTAGCTGTTAATTTTTTTCAGTTAAAAATTATTCATAGGATCATTATATTTGTATCATCACTTGGTTGTTCTATTTCAGATTTAGTATTGTATCATAATTTTATCAAATACATTTTTTCCCCATATGTGTTGGTATGGTCTTCAGCCCTTGTACAGATTTCAGTAATTTATCTGTAATTCTTGGGAATTAAGAATTGTCCTCATGTGTAAGAAGTGTGTGATCATACCTCTCAAAGGGTGATATGAGAACTAAACGAGCCCATCTGAGTCGCCTAGCACTGTGCCTGGCACATAAGCACTCAACACATGTTTTTCATTTTTCTCCCTCTTCTTTCCCTGATCTTAATTGGATTTCATTTGTCATTACTAATAGGCTATTACATGCTGTAGAATGAATCTTTTTGGAAAACAATTATATGAGCAAATAAAGCTCGTGTTTAAAATATTTTCATGCTTTCCAATAAAACTATAACATGAAATAAATGAAATTGGATCAACTGGCCATTGAAGAATTGCTCCGTGAAGACTCTGTGCTACCATAAGTTTTGCTGAGGTATGAGATCTGCTTCAATTCGCATGGGCAGTCAGCGGGCCTTAGTGCCCCCTTTGATGACAGGTGCCTAACCCTCTTTCGGCTCACCCTAAGTATCTCTGTGGTCTCCAGGAGAGATTGGCTGTGGTTCTTCTCATTAAATATCAGAACAACAAATGAGGCTTCCATCCCTGTCTCCTTGTTTTCACTTCTGTTTCTCTACCCTGGTGTCCTTTGTTCTTCACCTGCTCTGTTATAAGAAGAAATTTTATTTTCTATGTTTGGGGGTCTGTTTCTCAGTAACTTTTGCATTAAAAAAATATATATATATTTCAGAGAGAGAGAGAAAGAGAGAGTGCATGAGTGGGGGGAGTGGCAGAAGGAGAGAATCTTCAAGCAGACTCCTCACTGAGCATGGAACTTGCTGCCAGACTCCATCCCATGGCCCTGAGATCATGACCTGAGCTGAAACCAGACTCTGACACCCAACCAACTCTGCCACCCGGTGCCCCAGTAACCTTTGCATTTCTAGCCAGAGTCCATCCGGAGGACGTCCTTCTTTTCCAAATGTGGCTGTTTTAGGAATGTCTAAATAGCTCTCTTAGTCGACAAAACCAAATGACAATTGATAGAATGGGAGAAGATATTGGCAAATGTCTTATCAGATAAAGGGCTAGTGTCCAATATCTATAAAGAACTTATCAAACTCAATACCCAAAGAACAAGTAATCCAATCAAGAAAAGGGACAGAAGACATGAACAGACATTTCTCCAAAGAAGATACAAAAATGGCCCACAGACACATGAAAAAATGCTTAACATCACTTAGCATCAGGGAAATACGAATCAAAACCATAATGAGATACCACCTCATACCAGTCAGAATGGCTAAAATTAACAAGGAATACTACTCAGCCATCAAAAAAGCCCCAAACCTTACCATTTGCAACGACCTGGATAGAAGTAGAGAGTATTATGCTAAGTGAAATAAGTCAATCAGAGAAAGACAATTACCATATGATCTCACTCATATGTGGAATTTAAGAAACAAAACAGGATCATAGGAGAAGGGAAAAAATAAAGCAAGACGAAATCAGAGAGGAAGACAAAACATAAGAGACCCTTAACTATGGGACACAAACTGAGGGTTGCTGGAGGGGAGGGGAGTAGGGGGATGGGGTAACTGGGTGATGGGCATTAAGGAAGGCACGTGATGTAATGAGCACTGGGTATTATCTGAGACTGATGAATCACTGACCTCTATGTCTGAAACCAATAATGCATTATATGTTAATTGAATTTAAATTTAAAAAAAGAAGGAAAGAATTAGAGTCCTCTTGTTCTCCCCATTGTCCATCAGAGGGAGGCTGCCCTATACTTCAGAAGATCCTGGCCTCTGGGACTCTGTGCTGTGATTGCCTCTTCTTCAGTTCTCCTCAAGTGCAAGCTTTATTCTACATCCCATGGCTTTGCTTCTAGCAGGCCACGATTATGTGGGACTACACCTTATGGGGTTTATAGTATTTCTCTTGTAGGCTTTCATCCTTGGGTCTTTCCAGTTCTTTCTTGCTCCTGACCAATGATAGATCAGTATTTCTATTGCAGATATACCTGACATGGGGTCTTAGAAGTTCAGAACAGAGTGATCTTGTAGTTGATCTAGTCAAAGGCTTGCTTTCAAAGGTGTGGAGAAGGAAGCTGGGAGAATGAAGATATTTCCCAGGTACAAGTGATACCTCAGTCCCATGATTGAGACCTTGTGTCTCATGTGACCAAATTTCATCATTAGTGAGTTCAGGCTTAATGCTGCCTCTTCGTTTACTCAATAAGTATAACAATCTTTTCAGTCCATAAGATAGTGATGCTTTTTTAGCAAAGAAACATTAAATATTTAATTAATATTTAATTTAATATAAACATTAAATATTTAATTTAATATTTAATTTAATTAAATATTTCTGTTGGGTCTGACTCTCCTCTCAGAAACTTTATTTCCGAGGACTGCATTTCATAAAGAAAGCAACAAGCTTAAAGCTTTAGATTTTTCAAACATATTTCTTCTTATTCCTTGTCTCTGCTATATTTTCACCATCTCCCTACTTATTTCAACTTTTCTTGGTTACTTTGATATTCCGATGATTGATCATGGATTCTGGTTTCATTACTGTTTCTGCTAGATCGTAATTAGCCTTTCTCTAATCTCTCCTGGTCTCATTGTGATGTAAATTAAGGTTGACTTCTGGGTTCCAGTCCAATATGTAAAGAGCTTGGAAGTCATCAATCCCACTCTCACAGCTGAAAATCAACAACTACCTAACAGAAAACAGTTTATTCAAATTAATAATAGCAACAATGTTTTGGGCGATTATAGGTTATGAATAAGAGAAAAGAAAGCAAAGTTATAAGGGAGGGGAGGGAGGACTTGAGAATTCTCTGTTATAAGGTACCTGTGTTACCTCTGAGGGGGGATAGTGTTGAAGTGGACTTGGATTAAGACGTAAATGTATATTGCAAATTCTAAGGAGACCACTGAAATATTTTTAAGAAGTATAATTGATATCTTAAGAGAAAAGAATTGAAGTCATATAAAATGTCAATTAAAAATAGGGAAGTCAGGGGCACCTGGGTGGCTCAGTGGGTTAAAGCCTCTGCCTTCAGCTCAGGTCATGATCTCAGGGTCCTGGGATCGAGCCCCGCATCGGGCTCTCTGCTCCGCGGGGAGCCTGCTTCCCCCTCTCTCTCTGCCTGCCTCTCTGCCTACTTGTGATCTCTCTCTCTCTCTGTGTCAAATAAATAAATAAAATCTTTAAAAACAAAAACAAAGCAAAACAAAACAAAAACAGGGAAGTCAGAAAAAGAGTAGAAGACAAAAGAAAAAACCCAAAAGGACAAGGGCAACAAATATGGAATATTTGCCAATATGATAGATATAGTTCCAGTTACATCAATAATCATTCTGAATGTGAATGGTCTCAATACACCAATTAAAAGAAGGAGACTGTCAGGGTAGATAACCAAAGAAACAAGACCGAACTATATATTGTCTACAAGAAATATACCTTAAATGTAAAGACACATACAGATTAAAAGTAAGGGGATGGGGAAAGATATACCATGCTAACATAAATCAAAAGAAAGCCCAGTAGCTCTGTTAATTTCAGGTATATTAGTCCTTAACATAAGTAACAGTCCTCTGGAGAGCCAAGTGTTTTTCAGAAGCCTTTGCTTTCTTCTTGTATAATTCATATAAAGAGAATCCCCCATATTTCAATATTTGGCACAAACTTCACCCACATTTGACTCTGTGCCCACCATAACTCAGTGATATGCCTTGCCTGTTGAGTGTTGGAGCTGATTTAGTTTCACCTAGGATAGAACAGTGTTGCTGAAAACTTCGTCATGAAAAGAAGCCTGTTTACAAATTCATCTTCTAACCCTTGCATTTTTATTTGTTTTTGTAAAAGAAGCGTAAAGGAATTACTGTACTTTCCTAAAGGAATTACTGTACAGTAATTACAAAATTACTGTAATTTTGCTTTAGCACACCTGTTGGTCTTATGCCGCCTTTGAATTAGAGTGACTTTTATGTCTTTGGAAATGTTCATCAAAATCATCATCCATCCTACTTTGAAAGGATACGGCTTATTTCTCTTCCCTGAAGGAGGAAAGGAACCGTAGTTCCTTCCCTTAGGGGATTTAGGAGTAAACTATTTGGAGGTTTTTAGATGAAATTCACGACGTACCTGAAAATGTTGTCTAAATTTTTGTTGGAAAAGGGCCTGTGTTAGTCTCTTCTCATGGAAGATGAGAGCTCTTTTATATTTTTATTTTATTTTATTTTAAATTTAATTTAATTTTAGAGAGAGGGAGAGTGCATGCATGTATGCCAGTGGGGTGGGGAGGGGCAGAAGGAGAGGGAGAGAGAAAAGCTTAAACAAGGTTCCCTGCTGAGTGCAGAGCTGGATGTGGGGCTGGATCTCAGGACCCTGAGATCATGACCTGAGCTGAAACCAAGAGTCAGACACTTAACTGACTGAGCCACCCAGGTGCCCGAGGAAAGCTCTGTTAAATGACATCTGCTAATTCCATTATAATCTTAGATTCTAAGATTCAACTAGCTCGGGGTACTCACCTACTCTCGAGGGGAACAAGCCCATTTCAACTCAGGATATAGCCATTTCCGTAAGTGGTCAAGGGCAGTTTCTCTCTACATCGGCTTTGCAATATGAACTTCCCTTTTACACAGGCTTCGTTCAAATGACATGATTTAGAGTGAATGAGGGTGAACATTTGTTAGGAACAAAGTAAAGGAAGAAAGAAAGGCCCTGCCTTCTCACTGATCTTCCTGATGTTTCTGTTTTCGATTTTCCTTCATGTTATAGCCTTGGTGCATGTCAGGACAAGGATGGTGTTAACCCAGGTTCCCCCCACCCTTTTCTTTTTTCCAACTGGCTCCATTGGGTAGCAAATATCTGACTTGCACTCTTCTCCAGGTTGCAACAGGTTGGTCCACATTGTGTATTACATGCAGGCGGCGGGGTGTGTGTGTGTGTGTGTGTGTGCGCGCGCGCTCCAATTACAGAGGACATCCTAAGCAGGTCTTCATTTCAATAAAGGCACAAAATGCCTTTTCCCTAATGGGGCTGAGAATCTTAAGCCAAAGGATGTATTCTATGAAGTGGTCTGAAGGGAGAGCGAGGAGTACCCTCCATTAAAAAAAATTTTTTTTAATGTTTTCTGTAGCAACTCTAGGCAAATTCCTCAGAAATCAGATTGGCAAGGGCAAAGAAGGGGTGGGCTGAAACTCTGGAATTTGGGCTTGCTGAATGCATGCCATTCCCTTGCCACGTAGCACAAATCAGTGCCAACTGCGGAAAATAAAGATCTAAGTCAGAGTGCAATGCAGGCACAAGACAATCATCAGCTCAATTAAACTGGTTATTCCACAAATAACCTTAGAAACAGCAGGATTGCCAAACAATCTCCAGCCCCTGAAACATTTGCAAATGAGCATGACAACTGAGATTTTTCTTTCTTTGTAGCCATACACTGTCACATTTTAATGATGGATTATAGACATGGGCTTTTGGCAGCAGACTGTAGCAAACATGATTCTACACTTATTTTCTTTTAATCAGAAGATACAAAGGGTTATAGATATATGGCACTGTGCCCAAGAAAGAGTTAGATAGAGCTCTAGAAAGAAGAATGTGGGATAATGGGAAAATACACATACACACACACACACTCTTTCCCTTCTTTTTGGATGTGAGGCAGATATGCTTTTATTATCATAAGATACACTTCTTTAAAATTTTAGGTGGCATTTTTCTACCTGTTGGGGATGTTTATAACAAAATATAAAACTAGCTGATATAGCTTATGTATCTAATTCTGTAACATACTAATCTGTATTAGTGCCATTTAACAATTGCAAATTAAACATCTTTTTTCATAGACTAGCAATCTCAATGTCATAAATATGAAAGTAACATGTTATTTCTGTAGTCATGATGTCAGGAAGATATTATTTAAGTATTTAATGGGATCAGAGGCTTAGTGCACAGGAAATATATTTTTTTCTATATGTTTCCTGTGTCTGTTTTACTTAGTTTAATCATTTTAATTGCAATTTCTTTTTATTTAAAGACAGGACCATAACTCTTGGATGCTATTATTTCTTTTTCTTTTTGGCAAGTTGAGGAATACCAGGTAACTGCAAGAACGAAGCTATAACTTCTGTATTCTTCTGCATTGTCCCTGTCTCGGTCTAAACCTGTCTCCTTTGGCTCCTTTCCCCTTGTCCTCTTTATATTTTGGATTATTTAGACTGTATTCATTTCACCGGGCTGTGAGTATAAAACGAAGAGAAAATCTGGGTCTCCTATGAGGACAATTACTTTGTAATACGTTCTAAACACTCTGAAAATATACATTTTCTTAAGGTGTTTTCTTGTAGTGCATTGGATTGGCGTGTTAAATGATATGTAGAAACCGATTTCTCAAGAATTTGTTCTAAAACAACAGTGTAATAAGTTTAAAATACAGAGAAAAAAATCCAATATGTGGATTGGAAAAAAAAAATCCATAGCTCTGCTTTAGGTCCCATATGTGTGGATGTGTGACATCCATCAGTGGGATAAACAGCACCTGGTGGCTGATTTACAGAGTGGTATTCCTCCAAAAAGGCAGCCATTCACCCCTTGACAACTGAATGAGTGATGGCAGCTGTATTCCAGAAGGCTCTATTTGGGAAAGCAAAATTTAGGATAGGGTGGGATCAACATAAAAAGATAAGGAGACGTAAGGATCCCATCTGTCTGGGTCTCTCAGGTTGGAGCCAGCCCCTGGAGGACACAGCATCTCCCTCTTCTTCCAGACTGTGGGATATTGAGGATTTGCATTGAGGAGATCCATACATGCCACAGCTGCCCCTTGGTCAGTCTATTTGGATTAGTGAAATCAGGATAAAAATTGCTCTTCCTTTTATTAAAAAATGGATTCATCAGCTTACCATAAAACCTTGGCCTTCATGGTTAGCATTTAGAACTACCACAGACAGGTTCAGGAATGGTAAATCAGCAGTGATAAGGCTTGACTTGTGCCCGTCAGTCCCTCCTTTGCCACAAAGCCTCCCATGATTCTGGATATATTTTATGGCTGCTATTCCTTTACCAGGCAAGGCCTTACTCATAAAAATAAAAACCACTAAAACCTGCGTTTAATTCAGATGGACAATGAAGGAGAAAATGGTGGAACCATTCAAAGCAATAGATAGATCCTGGTATTTAAGTGTTGGGCTTTAACCTTAGGTTTCATGAGCTCAAATCTCAGTGCCAGGGGGAGAGGAAATGAGTTACTGTTCATGGGTACAGGATTTCTGTTTGGGATGATGAAAGCATTCTGGAAATACATAGTGGTGATCATTACACAGCAGTATGAATGTAATTTATGACTCTAAATTGTTACTTAAAACTGGCTAAAAAGTTAAATTTCATGTTACATATATTTACCACAGTAAAAAAAATGAAGATAAGAATTCCAGTTCCACCTCTTACTAGCCATGCAGGCAAGTTACTGTATCTCTCTCTGATTATGTTCCTTCAGCTGTAGAATGTAAGAGGATGATAATAATCATACTCACTTCACAGTGTTATCCTAATTGAATGAGATGTGTGGTGCAGATTTATACTAATTCAAAATAATCAAGGTTAGCTGTTGTTCCGATGACTTATGAGTGTGAGTTCTGTGGCTAAAATCTCTTATATTTGTTGTGTAGTCCTCCCTTTGTAGAGTTCTCTGTAGAAACCACCAATTTCAGTTTTGCTTATAAGATAGACTTTCATCTTTTTGATATCTCGCGTAACTCTTTTAACTCTTCAGATGTGCACCCTGAAAAAAAAAAAAAAAGACGTGCACCCTGTTGACAAGGGTGTGGGGACAGGAGGCACTCCTCATTGCAGTTTGGACAGTTGATGGGCTATCAAGCAGTAGGTAACAACATTTAAGACCGGCATAGCCCGTGACCCTGCAATGCCATTTCTATGAAAAGTAGTCACAGATGTATGTACAAGTACATGGGCAGGTGTCCACTGTAGTGCTGATTATAACAGCGACAGATTGGAAACTACATGAATATCCATTCTAGTGAATTGATTAAACTCAAACAATGGTATCTTACATAACTATAAAAAAGGATGATGCTAAATTATAGTATTCCCACAGATAGATGTCCACAACAAATTGTGCAGTGGGAAAAGGCAATTTGGGAACAAAATAACTTGATCACAAGCCTGCATTTTATGTTTATATGTATAATATAATTTCTGGAGGAATATTCATCAAATTAATAGTGGTTATCTCTCGATGGGATTATAAGGAGAAATTTACTTTCTATGTTAAACACTTCTGTTTTACTTGAGGTTTTTTTTTGTAAGTGTGTATTACTTTTCTAATCTGCAGAAGCAATACAAATATTTCCATTAAAAAAACAAAAGCGAGGGGTGCCTGGGTGGCTCAGTAAGTTAAGTGTCTGACTCTTGATTTTGGCTCAGGTCATGATCTCGGGGTCATGAGATTGAGTTCCATGTTGGGCTCCCTGCTCAGTGCAGAGTTTGCTTGAGATTCTCCCTCTCCCTCTGCCCCTCCCTCCCCACTCTTGCATATGCTCTTACTCTCTCTCTCTCTAAATAAATACATAGATGAAATCTTAAAAAAAATGAAAGACCATAAGGGGTCTCTCTGGCTATGGAGAGGAAGAGCAAGCTCTTATACTTCTCAAGGTGTTATCCTAATTTAAACCTTTTATTTTTATGTAGCATCCTCCAGATCTGAGTCCATAAAAGGAAAATGGATGAACGACTATTGCAATGAAAGAAATAAATAGGATTCCAGCAACCTTAAGTGTTTTTGCATCTGTCTTCTTCTGGCACATTCAGTCAGTGTTTCGAGTATTCTTCTAGCCTCCATACCAGCAACCTCTGCCTTGTTTGCCTTCACTGATTTGTCTTGTCAGTGGGCTAAGGTCAAAACTGTGTTCATAATACTCTCATGGTAAGTGCTGTGGGAAGCTGCTGGCTCCCTAGACCACAGTCCCCCAAACACAAGCAGGGTCATGATATACCTAGATTACCTATCCTACCTAAGATCTTGCTATGCAGGGTCCTCTGCCCATCATCAAATAGGTCTACTGCTCCCTCCCAAACACAGGACTTAGTCTATGAAGGGATACAACTCTTAACAAAATGATCTCTGAGAGGCACAGCAGTTTCCAAACTTTGCTTATATATGTATACACACACACACACACACACACGTACGTTGATGGGTTTCTCAGCAGAATGGTAAATGTTATGCAGGAGGGTTGAAAGGAAAGATGGAGTGTCTTAAAATAAAGGCTGCTGCAGCAGGATGGGATGGACAGTGGGGATTCTGGGGTCAGGAGTAGGTTTGAAACCCAGCTGCCTTATTTATTAGCTGTGTGACCTTGGTCAGATTACTTAGCCTCTCTGAGCTTCAGTAGTCCCATCAATAAAATAGGAGTAATAACCTCTTCCACCCAGAGTTGTCAGGATTAAATGAGATAAAATATATAACGGGCTTGAACCAGAGGTGGTACACACAAATAATGGGGTTCTTTCCTTCTACTCAGACTTTGGCATGACATTAAGTAGCCACAGCAGTCCTGAAAAATAGATGGTTTTTCTAAAGAGCACAATGTCCCAGTGTACTGTTTGTACTGCATTCTCTTTAAGTGTCAAGTAAGGGCACTGTTGTGAAAGCTATAGGCAGAATATTTTAAAATCAGGGTGGGGGAGGAGAAGGGGGGATAGGGAAGCTTTCTATTTTCTGACTTCTTCAGTGGATAATTTTCATGATTCGAATGAGGCTGAGAGTAACTTTCCAGGTTTTAAATATTCTGTATCATATAAGAATGAGTAGGAATTGCTGATCAATTAGGTTTCAAAGCTACTGAAATTCTCAAGAGTCATTTAAATAAGGTACTTAGGAACGCCCCTAAAGAGACGAGGATAACCTACCACGTCAGCGGTACATGAGTTAAACATGTGGTTAACGATGATGTAAAAAGAGGTGGTATGTGAAATATCAGGTCATGTGAGGTGACGCTCAATACTAATTTATGGGATATCAATAATGTTTTAGTCTAAATGAACCTTCCCTATATATAAAACACTCCTAATTATTGTAAAACCGTTACTTTCCACTTACCATTGATCTTAAGGAAATGACTAAAATTTTTGGAGTGTGCTGACACAGCACTATTATTCTGGGTCATTATTCAGAGCAGGTGCCAATCTCTTTCACTTAATCTCAAGACAGGAAAAAAGTAGTTTTTCATTTAATCAAATCTCTCTCTCTGAAAAAAAGAAAGGAACACATTAAGATAAGTATAACTTTTATAGGGATGTTAACACTCTAATGCTCTTTGAGATAGGTGAAGCTTTTGATTTCCAGCCAGGTTCAAAAGAAAACATTAAGTTTTATAAGGTGGTGAATACCATAATTCCCTATAGGGATAGGTCAAGCCATCAGTAACCGATAACCTTCCAGATGAGGTTCCCCAAGCTTGAATCAAGTGAGCGGGATGTCCCTTGGTTAAACAACATTTCAGAGTTGCTATGCACCCTTACCTCCAATGCAAAAGCATGGCATTTTCAAGCAATACCTGTTGGTATTTTAAGGAATTATTCTAGAAAATCTAAACCATGTAAAACTTGATATAATTATACAACTGTTGGTATGAAATGCATGTGTAGGTCAAGACACATTGCATTAGAATCACAAATGCAGAATCCTGAGCCCAATGCCAGAGCTTTGAACTGAACCCCCTGGGGAACTCTCACCCAAAAAACAAGTTGTCTAAGTGCTGCTTATGCTACGAAGTTTGATAACTTCTTCGGGAGCCTAGAAACTTGGAAGAAAGAGATCTTTTTCTTCTTTTAATCCCTAGCACTGGAAAGACCTGCCATCCTTTGTTGAATGTTGGAGAAATGACTGAATCCAAAGCACAAAGCTAAAGGATTTGTTTTCTCATCTGAGGGGTGGTTCTATTCAGGCCTGATATTCAGGAGGTAAGCACTGGGAAGGTTGCAAATTTATTAAAATATTACAATTTCTCCATAGGGGTTCGTAAATAACGACAGTTCTAGGCTCTGTGCTATTGCAATAGCCCAGCTGCCCAGGCTTCTCCCTTGGACTGTCCTCTGATCCAGCAACTAAAGGATTAACCCTTTGTCTAGCGTGGGGTTCTCATCTATTCTCACTGGCCAATATGGGTGTCAGTCAGCCCCTTATAGGTCCAACCAAAGTGGTGCCTTACCAGTGGGTTTGTGTCTGTGCCCCTACCCTGGAGAGGGAGGTGGGATTGGGAAGGAGGACCTTGGGTGGGTGGTACCCCAGCCAGTTTCCATTGACTCTGTTATCAGGATGCCCCTTTCCACATGTCCATGAGGCCATAATGGATGGAGTCCTAGTGGGTGAGATGACATTCTTGGAAGTAGTGCCGGCACCCCAGTGGGCAAATGCCCCACATTGTGGCCACCACCAGTTGAAGTACTACCCCCAGAGATGCTCTTCCATGGCTGCTTCCGGGACCCGCAACCTCCACGGGACTTCGACTCCGAGGAATCCCAGAAGAGACTGGGTGAGCATGAGCCATGCAAGAATTTGAGTCTACATCCATGAGGATTCTGTGGGCATGACTTGACAGATGAGAGCCTGTTTGGTATGGACGGTACATGCACGGGTTAGTGTGGGGGCTGGGAGAAGTATGGGGAAACAGGTTCTCTTTTCATTTATTTGGTCAAGTTTGCTAAAATCACTGAACGCCCAACTATCATGGCATTAGCCGTGTTGCTTTCATTAATAAAAACGAGGGCAAGTATTCACATAGCATTTGTCCTGTGCCAGGCACAATTCTTAATTCGTTTGAGTTACTACGATTATCACCACATTACATAGATGAAGCAACTGAGACCCAGAGGTCAGTGAAGACTCAAGTAGCAAAGCCATGATTCGAACTCCGGCAGCCAGACATTAGAGTCCAAACACCACTTCTCTTCTTCAATTTACATTCAGAAAGTTTTTGTGTGTGACTTAGTTGGTAACAGAGGTCTGTATACACACACACACACACACACACACACACACACTATAATATTTGTAATAAATTGTATACTGTAATATAATGGGTGGAAACATTTTGGATGAAATTGCTGTGAGTTCAACAGATGCTGAGAGAGGAGTGCGCCCCATGAACAATATTGCTGATATTAAGAGGAATTCTCTACCGAGACTCCATGTAACCTAATGATTATCAAGGTATTGGGGAAGTCACTGAAAAAGTTCTGTGTGTATTTCTGTGTCAGCCATGGCTCAGACAGGCGTTGTTTACCTAGTGGCAGCATGTCAAACAAAAGTTCAGCAATTGTTTTTAAAGATCAACAAATGATTTGGATAGTATTAGAAATTAATGAGCTACTTGCATTAAAACTCATCTATATATGGATGCTTCTGTTTAGAGAATACTGGGAATTAAATGTTTTAAATTTATATGTTGATTAACTACTTACGGGGTTTTAAATATTTGATCACTTCATCTTTGCTTATTCAGTTCTTCATTTTTATTCCTTTGGTCCACACTTGTCAACTGGGAAAAGAAAGATTAGCTTTCTGACTTAGCTCTGATATGTTCAGCTGTATCCGTTTTCTGTCTCAAGTTTGTTCCCTGTTTGGCTCACACTTCTTTGCCAGAGAAGGAGGTAGGCTACGTGCTTTAGGTGGAAAAGGCTATGCTCATTGTTGAGTGGGAATGCGGGCAAGAAGACTGTTCCGTAGTCGTCTACTGCTTCCTTCTCCAAACCCAGCTAATCGAGCTGTCATATTTAAAGTTTTATTGGTTAAGAATTCAAGTTAGAACTGGAACCTTTCTTTTGCAGTTCCTTCAGGGCTACGTGGGGAAAAGAACAAATGGAAAACTCAGTGATGAGCTCTGAATAGGCTGTAAGTAACAAAGAGTCACCAGTCCCTGTGGTCTCAAGGAACACTGAAGGACAGTGAGCTGTTTAAACACTTAAAAACAGAAAGTAAATACAAAACTCTTCTATTTAGTAGGTCAAAACCAGCTCAGAAGTACTATGTGACGATCGGGCAAAGCATTACAATTCCTAGCCAGCCCAGTCATGATTCTCTGGCAAACTGCACAGTCATGGTTATGATGCATTGGGATAAGAGGTGCTATATAAACGTTAGATATTACATAAATGTCAGGAATGATTATTGTTTGTTAATGGGGGCTAAACTGTTCCTAAGCAAAACTCGACTCCCAGCCAACACGCCGGTAGCAGAGATTCTAACCACCAAATAACCCATGCGAACGGAATGCTCACCCCTGGTTCTAGAAAGGAGCCCAGTTGGGATCTGGGGTTTGAAAACAGGGAATGGGGTGGTCCCAGTGCCACCACTTGCCCAAGTGACTTGAGGCCAGCTCCCTAACCTCCTGGAGTCTGCCTTAGCTCACCTGTAAAATGGGGATAATAACACCTGCCCTACTTCTCTTTTCTGTGCTCCGTGGTTGTGAGAATCAAGGGCATTCACGTGGGTGGGAGTGCTTTGTTAAGGGTGAGATGCTGCAAGGATGACGGTGGTCATCTTGGATCCTCTGGAATTTAGCCTATGCCTCCCTTTGAGTCCTGCTCACAAGGAGAAATTGGATAGAAATTAAACTGGGGGTGGAGATGGTGACTGGCCAATGCTGAAAACGCCAGGCTCCTCTCACGGAGCAGTCAGGAAGATACTGTAGACCAGGCGCCCGGATCCTGCATTTTGGCTCTGGCTCTGCCACTTGCCAGTCTGTGAGCTTGGGCGAGTTACAGAGGAGGCTCTGGAAGTGATCGCCAAGGGCCCTTCCGGCTCTGACGCTGAGTCTAAATCAGGCTCATCACTTGGCTCTAGCTGTGATTCACCTTTCGCCTCCTGGAGAAACTCCCCTCCAGCTTCTCAGACGCATGAAGCGGGGGTCTTGGAAAAGTGGGGGCTGTGTATTCCATGTGAGGGTTCACAGTAGAGAAGCTACTCCTTTGGAGGTGAGGTGGGGTAGGGGATGGTGAAAAGGGGTGCCGAATGAGTATTCTGGGAAGCCAGAATTCAGGGAACACTCTAATGAGGTCACGACTGTCGCAAGCGAAAAGGAGCTGGACATCTGCTGCTGGGGGAAGGGGGGAGCGTCTTGCATTTCTGTTTGCAGAAAGTCTTCATCCCAAACCCTTTAGCACCCCCGTAACCCCCCGCCCCCTCTCCCCATCCCCACACCTTTCAAACGCTACCAGGCCTTGCTCGGAGGAGAGCCCGTGTCCATGCCTCCTCCGTGGTCCTGTCTGAAACCGTGAGGATTGTTTCCAAGCTGACTCACACCACTAATGTCAGGGAGCCGTGTCACACGGCGCTGGGCTCTGCAAGCTGTTGCTTGCGCGGTCGCCGCCGCGGCAGCCGCTTCCCGGCGGGTGCATCGGGGTCCGTTCTTGGGGCGGGGCCAGGGCGGGGCCCGCCCCTTCGGCGCGGCGGCCCCGCCCCTCCTTTCCCTACCCCGCGGACCGCAATGATTTAGAAGTTCAGGAATCCCACGTGACGTCACCGGGGGGGTGATGTAATGCACTCTAAATAGAATGTATTGTAATCTTTGCTCAGTCCAACGTGGTCCCTTCACCCGGGCTCCGCTCTTGCCTTCTCCACACTTGTTTGGTAAGTTCCTAAAAATACGGCTCGGCCACTTCTGGGGCTTTTGCATTTAGCTACTTTTGTTGCACTTGCCGCGGGAGCCATCTCTGGAGCGTACTTGGTTTGCAGGGGTTGGTTCTCGGCAGCAGCCGCGAGATTACTTGGTCCAGTGGGCAGGTCACAGGGCAAGGAGTAGGGAAGATGCGATGCATTTTTTTGGAGGGTGATCTGTGTTTGTAAACACTTTGGCGGACCAGAGGGAAGTCCGGCCCCAAATGCTGGTGGACTGTGGAATTCTCCTGTGTCCTGAGGCCATTCCAGAGACCCCACGCCGTGTCCGTTCCGGAGCGCGTCTCGGTGGCCGCCGCGCCGTGCGACTGGAGGGATGCTAACGCGGAGCGGGCGCCGTGTCGTCCCCAGCGTGGTGCGTGTGTGGGAGCGCGCGTGTGTTTCCCTGACACGGGGAACAGATATGAATCGGGGGTGTGTGTTTGCCTCCAGAGACCTGGCAAGGTGCGGAACCCTCCAGAAGTGCGGTCAAGCGCCGGTGGCAGCGGAGACGGCGAGCCAGGAACCTCCCCCCGCGTCCCGAACTTCCCGGTGATGCGGCGGAACCCCCGGAGAAAGTTTGCAAACTTCCAGCAGGCGCGGCGAGGACGCCGGGTCACCTAGGGGGCGGGCGGGCGGGCGGGCGCTGCGGGGGGGGGGCTCGCTCCCTCCCGGTGCCGAGCCTGCCGCTGCCACCTCTCCCGCAGGGCTGCCCGCCGAAGCTGGTGGGCGCGCGCGCCCGGGGAGGGGACGTGGCCCTTGAAGGGCACTTGGCTTTCGCTCCAGGAGCAGAAAGCTCGAGAGTGGCGCGGCTCTGTTCGCTTTCACTCCTGCAGCCGTCTGCTGCCTCCGTTCCGTTCTTGCTGGCATCCTTACCTCTTCCCCGCCGTTGCCCCAAATGACAGCTCCCGCTTTTACCGGGGCAGCGCGGTGGCAGTTCCCAAGACCCAGCGGTGGAAACTTCCTCTCCAGCAGATTCTCCACGCAACCGCTTAAACTTTTCACGAAGTTCTTAGAGGGGCAAGACGCGAGAAGGAACCAAGGACGTGTTTTCTCCCGGCAAATGCATCCCACTTCTTTGCCGTAGAATTATTTCCGGGGAGAGGGAGTATCCGGTAGATAAAGCCTCAGACTTTGTCCACCCCCTCCCCAACTTGGCCTGAAGGGGTGCCACCCCCACTTGATGCTTGTTAAAGGCCAGACACTGGAGTGGGTTGCTTGTATATTGCGTTGTCAGAGTCCTCAGAGTGTGTTTGATTTTTATTTTTCCCTCCCTCTCTGACATGTGTCAAGAAATAAAGGCTGGATACAGGTCCATTACGTCATTCTGCAGGCTAGTAAGTGTTTGATTAAAAGCTTCAGATACTCAAGAGTTCGGGGTTTAGAGATGCTGACAAAGCAACTCTGCTTTCCATCCCACCCCTAACATACTCGTACAATCGCCGGTTCCCTGGGCATTTTTATTGCTCTCTCCTCCCGGTACCCCTCCTTCTTTACCCCCTCTGCCGCCCACACCGTTATCACTTTGGTCCCGCCTCCCTCTTTTAGTGCTTTCCCTGGGGCGATCACTGTCCCCGGAGTGTGCCTAAGAGCTTCTGCTCTGAAGGGAGTGGGGTACCTGATCAACGCACACACAATCTGTTCTTTTCTATTATTTAAGAAAGGCACCAGCGAGCCCTCTTCTCCAGGGTGAAAATGCTCGGTCCTGATAGACAAGGCGTCTCAGGAAACGCGTAGAGTCCTTCTGATAATACTGTGTGTGTCCCTTTGGTGACTTAGAACAGCAACACACCCACTTGCAAACAAAGTACTATTTTGACATAGTGCCTTCCTCCAACCGTTTAGCAGAAGAGGGAAGAAGTGAGGATGCTGATTAAATCAAATGTAGCTGAAAGAATCAAGATTCAACATTTCATTTACAAAGTGAGGGAATGCGAGTCGTTGAACCCAAAGTACCTTACAATAAATTGGTGTATGTATTTATTTCTTTTAAGCTTAAATTTCTATATTTAAAGAGGAAGTTGAATACCTACGTCTCGAATTGAGTCCGAATCTGCCTATCTGGCAGTGGAAGTGGAAACACTGTGTGTGACGTGTTTAAGGGATAAAAGTAAAAAGAGCTCTTAGTGGGGGAGGGTGTGTGCGTGCAGCAGAAATCAAATAAAAAAAATCTACTGACAGAGTTTTGGATTGAGTGGGGCAGAGGATTTGGGTGCTCTCTGATTTGAAGTTGGCGGAAGCTAAATTAAGGAACATTTATATTCTGAGTATGTGGGAATTTCGTGAAGAACACATGTTTTGTTATAATCAGATCTACTTTCTTCCAAGTGAAACAGCTTTGCTGTGGAGTAGGCATTTGTGAAACTCCTGTCTAGGGTCTAATTGACATCCTTCCCCAAGTTTGTGGCAGTATTTATTATTTATTCACATCTAGAGATGAAATAGTATAACCCTTGCAGAATGCATGTGCTTCTAAAATGTTAAACTTCTTGTTTGCAATGCACAGACCTGAAGGAAAAAATGGCCCGGGTCACCAGCACGGGAGAGCGTGATTAATGATCAGTGATTTAGTGATCAGTGATTAGTGGTTTTATTCAAACTGTTACCTCTGACCAGAAGCACACATCAGAGGATTAACAGGCTCTTTAGATAAATGCTCATTAGTGGAAGGGGAAAAGCAAAGATAATAGGCATGCACCCAGGGACAACTTTCGAAGAAAATCATTCCCCGTCTTCAGAATAATAAGCTCTATTAACAGAAAGCCCTTTTAATTTAAAACTTGCTTTTATCTTGTAAATCAAAGTTAGATGTAAAAGTTTGTAGTGCCATTATAACCTAAATTTTCCCATATCCACTCGATGTGGATTATCTCAGTAGCGATATTTTTTTTTTTATTTAAATAAACAATTGGACCTTCAGAGCAGCTGAACCCTGACAAGTTCTTAACTCCCAGGGTTTGAAGGTGTCCCCCCTTGGAGAATGGAGAGTGCGACTTCCTAGCTAGATGGCGCACTTTTCTTTGGTGTTCTGTGCCGTTGAAGCGCAGGAGTCTCAAGGAGCAAGTAGCTGCTTGCGAGGTGTTCTTCCTCCCTTCCAACAAAGTTGATTCTGTGTAGGGTTGGAGGCTAGACAGTTCTACAAGTTTTTAGTCACATTTTCCATGTCAGTCAAATCTGGGGAGTTCAAGGCTACTGGAAAAATTAGTCTCATTACTAAAAGAAACTTAGCGAACGAGGGAGGAAAGGAGGTCCCGGAGTCCAGGAGGTACCTCTGGGTTGCAGAAGTGATTGTGAAATACCAGACCTGTTCTTTTTTCTTTCTTCCTTCCTTCCTTCCTTCCTTCCTTCCTTCCTTCCTTCCTTCCTTCCTTCCTTCCTTCCTTTCTTTCCTTAACTAAGAGCTAGTTTCACAATCTTGTGGTCTGAAATTCTGAAGCAAATACTCAAAGATTTATTTTCTTCCTAATCTTACTGGTGAAAAAGAAGTTACTAGAAAGAAAGGAAGAAAAAAAAACCTGGTTTGGTGACTGCAGGAAGCAACACGTTGCTGATTTTATTCTACAAATAATGGTAAGATGATGTTTCTTATGCTTATGAAGCAGAAAGGAACTTTGCAGTTGGTTAAATGAGGCCGAGCTTATGTTTTCATAGATGGAATTCAGAAATGGAATTCTTATTTCACACCGAATTTTAATGTTGCCTTTGTCAGTTTCCTGGGACTTGGTAGCATTTTGTGTGGAAGGTGTGTGTGTGTGTGTGTGTGTGTGTGTGAATAAGACCATTATTTCCTGGGTAAAATAATGTTCATGGGCGTGTGAACTGCAGGGGGGAGCTATGAAGCATGTTAAATAATGTGTCAGGTAAGAATTCCTTTTTCCACAGGCCTTCATGAATCACTTTAATAAGTACTTAAGTTTTAATAAGGAAGGCATTTTAAAAAAAGAAAACTAAAAATGAAAATAAAACAAAAAACCATTCTCCACATCCAGACCTCGATATGTATTTCCCTGAAGTAGGATGCTGTTGATTGAATATCTGCTATTACTTTAGTTTTAAAACTTAAAAGGAAAACAATAATGGAACTCACTGGTGCCTCCCTGTAAATGTCCTCATTTTCTTTTGCATCATTTTATATAGATCTCTTATTTTAAAATCCTGGCTGATGCGTAACGACTTGTATTTTTCAACTTTACTAAGGGTAAACATGTTTGCTCAATTGGTAATATCGTCAAGCTGTTTCTGAATGTAAATTACTGATATCCGTAAACCGCCTGTCAATAAGAAGTCAGTTGTGACCTTATATAGTTTCTACATGAGTAGTTTATTAGAACATTCCCACAAAAACGTGGGCCCATCTCTGTGACATTGCAGCTTTGATTTGAATAGGAGGTTAATTGAATGGTAGTTTGCCAGAGAGACTTTTCCTCCATAGCTTTTCAATTACTGTAGGCTGAAGATTATCATACAACTAATTGTCAGTTTCCCACACCTGCGGATTCAAAACCAATCGATCATGGCTGTTGGTATCACTGTCAGGGTCCTGGTCTTCTGATTTCTTACTATAATTTGCCTTTTAGCAACGATGCATCACTTTCTATAGTATTTCCTTAGCCTTGGAGTTTGTTTCTTATTAAGCTGAAAATTGTTTTGTGGGAAGGTGATGTTTGCTGTATCCTCAAGATGTGAATTTTGTGTTTGTAGTTGGTTTTCTTCTGATTGCGTTGTTAGATTAAAATTAGGGATTTGGGTGACTTACTATGTTTGTCATCTTTTTTTTTTTTCCCTTCTTCACTTCAAAGCAGTGCTGTTAGTCACAAAATTAATGTGATCATGGCTGGTGTTTCCCATCTATACATTTCTTTTGCTTCTTACAAATTGGATTTCTACAGCAATTTAAGATCTTTTTTTAGAGGCAGCTTTCTTGGATGAAGATGGAGCAGTGATCTCAGTCAATTCATTATCTTGTCCAGTTTGACTACCAGCTGTATTATGGGAATCTACCAATGCTTTTTATAAATTAGTGCTTAAAAATGTATATCTAGTACTATCTCTCTGAATGCTATTTAAGAAAATTATGCAACTGAGATAAGGTAATGAATTTGGAGGGGGGAGCAATAGCCTCAAACATTTAAGTGTGAGAAAGAAGCACTTTCAGATATGCTAAACAGACTTAAAGAACATTTTTGTATTGCTATTTGTAAACTAAATAAGCTATCTGTTTTGTGGCATTGCTTTAAATAGAAGCTCTGACACTTTAAAAATGACATCATGTTTGATGTTTTCACTAAAAAGTTCTTATATTTTGTAATTAGGGAAAAAATGGGCAATTAGTGATTTTGAGGATCCATTAGTATTCCATTGTCGGAAATCGCAAATCATGGATTTAATATAAGAGAAAAAAGAACGAGAAGGCTTTTACAAATTTTCAGGTAGGGATAACAGTATGCCAGAAACAAGAGTAAAATTTTTGAAGCTCATATTGAGACTCTGTTACTTTCAAAATAAAAGTTACATAGTTTGGATAAATTTCAAAATGTATAAGATGCTTCTTTGGCATTTCTGTATTTCTTTCTGTCAAGCTCACTCTATTGTTCATTTATATTTCCTGAGAAATAGATCAGAATCAATTTAACACTTTAAAAACACATATTTTATTGCCTCCTTCTGTTTCTTCAAGGTTTACATTTCTAATCTCTACCCAAAAATTAACAAGGATTGAAAACTACCATGTTGGCATTTGGCTTGAACTCATCTTGGAGAGGAAGAATTCCTTTTGGGCCAGGGATTCTGATGGCGAGATAGAAAAGCTTACTATCTTGTATGCAGAGTTGGAGCTGGGGAGGTCTTCTCATTGATAGACCAACCCTGTCACTTTGAAGAGGAGAACCAAAGGCCTGGTTGTGTCCCCTGGCTCACCGAGCCCACAGCTAGAGAGTGCCAAACTGAGCCGAAAAGCCAGGTCCTGGCCTCCAGGTCGGGTTCTCTTTCCATGAGCCAGGCTGCCATAAATGGTCATGAGTGAAACATAACCCATGGCTTTGGATGCTTTGCTCTTTTCAAGCCTTTTGACCACTAACCTTTCAAAGACAATTTTTATCAGATCTTTTGAATGAATCCCTTGACTATAAAACTGTAGTTTCTATTCTGTATATTCTGATAGATTCGTAATGCTAATTTTTTTCATGTTGACCTCCTTACTGGAAAGCCATTCTTCTTATTCCCCTCCATTATTATTAGACATGCCCCGTAAAACAGCACCCTCCAGATTTCATTTGAGACTAAAAACCAGACAGAGCTTAAAGATGTTCTAAAGGACCCCTGTAGGATAAGGCAGTAACTTTTGTTAGTTTCTTTCTTTTCTTAATCACCTTTGAAGAAGGGATCCGAAAAATTATTTAAAGTTAAAATAAATCATCTTTCTTTGTGTCAAATAGAGCAACAAGTGCTATTTTCACTCTGGCAGATGTACTTTTAAAGCCCAGAATCTGTCTCCAGGGTATTATCTTTCTAGGTCAGTGTATACGAGAGTGTTTGGAGGGGAATGTTACTGCATCAGAAGTGAGTTGAGTCTAGAAGTATGCTCTTTGAGGTTTGCCTGGCAAAAGTTGACTAATCATAGCTAATAGAAATCATGCATGCAACATAGGGGGCTCCAGAGCACCACACATTTGATTTAAGATGACATGTAGGTTATGCTGTATTTAGGATGGGGAACAAGAATATCTCAATAGAAATCTTGAATGCATCTACTGTATGTGTTATTTGGCTTGACCCGTGGGGTTCCTTCCCAGCTCTTTGCATGAACACTTTATATCAGAATTCAGGTCTCTTTCATTCTCTTATTACACTGAGGAGCCCCTGTGTTGCATGATTCCTCAACTACAACACATTTCAGCCGATTTTATGCAGTTCTCTCTCTGCTGGTTTCCCAAGGGGAAAAACCACATGCAACAAAAAACATCTTTGTTTTTGTTTGAATTAGCTGATTATAAGAAGAAATACATTTCATCTCCCATTGCCAGATCTGGTAGGACCCTTCTATTTTATCAAAACAAGATCTTCTCTACGTAAGCGATCATGCTGTTTGGCTTCTGAATGACCAGGTCCTAATCCTTGCACCGGAGGGTGGACGGCATTGAGGATAAAATCCGTTTCCACCAGGGTGACTAGGCATGGTGTGGCAGGCCATCATGAAGAGCCTGACCTGCCCTCCTGCAGTGACAGCGTTGTCCAGACAAACACGGCCTTCTGGGAGGAAGGACAGTATTCTCCGTTCTCGAACTTCTAAATTCGGAGCAGGGACTGTGTTGAAAATGGCTCTCAGGATGCAGAGGGTCTCTGAGGTTATTTATTAAACTACAACATGGTAAAACACAAACCAGAACTTAAAAAGCCTTGAGGGTCTTCTCCATCCATTCTCTGCATTTCCCTTATACGGATGTTTTTCTAGATTTATTTTTGAGAGTCCATTCTGGTTACTCTGCTTTCATGAGTAATCCTACAATAACAAATCACAAGTGTGTGCGTAATGGGAGAGGGGATATTTTTCCATAAGGGAAAACAGATTTTAATATCCAATCGTAGAAGAAATAAGTAGCAAGACAAAAGAGAGAGAGGTTTGAAATCCAACTGAGGGCATCCCAGGTTCTGCCGTAGCTCTACAAAACCCTGTGGTTCATGGCCACTGAAAAAGACTAAGATTGGAAGAGGGAATCCCCAAAGTGCTGCCTTCAACTCCTAATGCTTCTCTGCCTCAGTTTCTTCGTGTGTGATAAAAGAGTGCACTGTCCAACAGTGAGAGCCATAAATGCAAGCCACCCATGTAATTATAAATGTTCTAGCGGCCACATTAAGGAGGTAAAAAGAAACAGTTAATTTTAATAACATATTTTATTTAACCCAGTGTATTTGAAATAGTATCATTTCAACATTTAATCAATATAAAACTGTTGAAGAGATACTTTGTGGGGTTTTTTGTTGTTGTTGTTGGTCCTAAGTCTTTGAAATCTGGTATGTAGTTTACAGTTAACCTGAGTCACAGGTCTCAGTTCCGGCCAGTCGTGTTTCAACTGCTCTGTGGCCACATGTCAGCCAAGTGACGGTGGTGTCAGGCGATGCAAATCTACACTCTGTTCCGATGGTTCTTAATCCTGGCAGCCCAGCGGAACCACCTGTGGAGTCTGTAAAAAGTATAGATACTCCTCCCCACGCTCGATTCCAATTTGATCCGTTTGGGGTGGGGACCTGGGCCTTTGTATTTTTAAAAAAGCTCTGAAAGTGTTTCTAAAATACAGCCAGGTTTGAGAACTGCAGTTGTAACTGATCTCTCCAGAATCTTCTGCTCTGACATTGTATGACCTGTTGACGGAAAGGGATTGCAGGAAAGCGTTCAGAGTTCAAGAGCGGCAAGTGGTTGTTGTAGGCTTGCTGCACACTACGAAACATATTTAAGGAAATATAATCGATAGAAATTAAAGTGCACGGATTGAATGATTTAGAAGACAACTCTTTGTGCCACAGACGAACTCTGCTTTGCATGAGTTTCAAATATTTTAAATGGTTTTAAATGGTTGGCTTCCCCCCAAATCTTAACATTCGATTTGGTTTGCATACAGTCTCTCTAGAAACCCTTCCTTTTGGAAAAGGTCAAGATCGGCACATTTCGGTTATTTTGCTAGTTTACTTCTGTGCCCCACGTACTACTTGCCTTTAGCTCTTTTTGGAGGGAAAAATCTTACTGCATTTAAGACAGCTGGATCCCCTTGTGTTTCCCTCTAAGCTTTTAACAAGCTTTGTGTCATTGCAGAGAACAGATTTGCCCTTTGCTCACGTCAAGATGTTAGTTATAGCTCCTTGACTTAAAGTGTTTATTCTCTTTGTCATCCTGTAAAATATTAGAAGAATCAGTATTTCTCAACACCCACCAGAATGTGCTCCTTTACTACATTTTTAACAATATGCCAGTTTCTGCATTCACTACAAGGATGCAAAGAGCCAAAAATTAAAAACAACGATTTCCAAACTCCTCACCATCTTCTCTCCAAGTCAACAAACAGTATTGTTTGTGGAGGGGAGGAGAGACCTCGAGGATGGTCCCTTGTGACTTCGTGCGCTGAAAGCCTCTGCATTCCCGGATTTGTGAGTCATTCCACCCCGAACCTCTCTCCTTATCCCCTGCATAGCGGTCTCTTTCCAACTACATGTCTATGTGGCCATGTGCTTTTTAAACATGACTTACAACCATTTTTAGGTATAGAACGGCACGCTTCTCTACATTTTGTGGTGAATATATTTGTGTCTTCTGTCATGTTATTCACTGGGAAAATTTTAACCTCTGTTTAATAGAAGAAACTGAGGGATTGACAAGGCAAGGCGCCGTGTTCATTAATTAGAGGGGTGTGAGACAAGGTCTCCCATTTATTAGTGCCTAAGGATAAGCACTACTCTGGGTGGTTGTGTGTACAATTGTGTCTGTCTTTGAATTTACAAATAACACTTTTTCTGATGCTTTTGCATGTATTATTTGCACTTCAGTAATTTCTCTGCTACTAACTCTTGCTTCCCAGCTCCGGGCTACATGTATGTGGATTGATGAACAAACACATCCGGGTCTATCAGCCTCTTCACGTGGGAGCTATTTTAAAAAGTTGCATGGAGACATCTGTTACAAACCTGTGTTTTTACTGGTATCTAGGGAAACTTTCTCTAAGGCTACTTTGTGATCGACTGTTGAAGACTTGGTGGAAAGACAATGCGATTAAAGATGTAAGTTGTTCAGCTCTTTTAGGGATTGAAAGGAAAGGGTTTGGGGTATTCATTCACGGAGCAAGATAGCTGAATTATGTTCAGGAAAACATTTTAGGTCTTGTTTTACTGATGTGCTGTCTTCACACTTGGCCTGGAGTCATCTGCTTTTGAGTATTTTGTTTTTGTTTTCTCCTAATCATGACTAGGGTTGAACTTAGCTACGTGCAGTTTCTGTCTGCACGTCTGAGGCTTCCACGCGCGAGCTATAAGCCGTGATTAATAATGCGGTCTGTGACCAGTGCCAGGGACGGGTTAGTTCGGGCCTTCTTCGAAGCATTATACTAAAGTTAAAGCAATTTTAGTATCCACACATATATGTGGTTATGGTGGTTAAGCTTGTATATAAATAAAAACCTCAGCCAGAGAGGACCCGGTTGTGACTAGCAATATATTTGCAAATGTGATTATCATCTTTTTCAGGATGCCCATGGATGGATTGTTCTTCGTTTGAGCAAGTATCTATTTGTCACATTGATTTAGATACACACATTGTTGATGAAAAGATATTACTAGATTTAAAAAAAAATTGAAACCATATTTAAGACACTCTTCTTTTCTAATATGGCCTGGTTAAGCACACATTGTTTACAGTTTCATCTTCCAGCTTTACAAAGCCAGATGACCAACAGCCACCATTCTTAGTGCCGTGCTGGTGGACGTCATCAACGATGATGGCGCACAGTGTTTTGGCACCGTGAAGCAGCATGTAATTTGAAATTGTACTTTTTGTTAAGTACCCATGCTAATCTCCAAATCATTCAAAACATTAAAAAACAAAACAAAACAGTGATGTCTGCTCATTGGAGGGAGGCAGCACTGGCAAAGATGCACATTTTTTTTTCTTGTGCCTTGAGCACTCACAAAAATCAGGCATTAAAAAAAAATAACACGTAATTATTTGGCATGCCCTTTGGGAGGGACATTCTTTTTTTTTTTTTAAGATTTTATTTTTTTATTTGACAGAGATCACAAGTAGGCAGAGAGGCAGTCAGAGAGAGAGGAGGAAGCAGGCCCCCCCGCCGAGCAGAGAGCCAGATACGGGGGGCTCGACCCCAGGACCCTGAGGTCATAGCCTGAGCAGAAGACAGAGGCTTAACCCACTGAGCCACCCAGGTGTCCCTTGGAGGGATATTCTTAAGACAGACAAGTTAACCCTTTAACCTGAGTCATTTTTACCATTTCCAGGAAATGTGCTTTTCTTCCCCCTCAAGCACAAAAACTATAGTATCTTTTTTTTTAATTTTTAAAAAAAGTTTTTTTAAAGATTTTATTATTTAAATTATTTATTATTTAATTGTTTAAATTGTTAAAATTTAAAGATTTTATTTATTTGTCAGAGAGCAAAAGAGAGAGAGAGAGCGCACAAGCAGGAGAGCAGCAGGCAGAGGGAGAAACAGGAGGAGCCCGATGCGGGGCTCGATCCCAGGACCCTGGGATCATGACCTGAGCCAAAGGCAGATGCTTAACCGACTAAGCCACCTAAGTGTCCCAAACTGTAGTACCTTTAAAAGGAAGGTTGTGAATGAGATGCTTTATCTTTTTTTTTAATTTAATTTTATTTTTTCAGTGTTACAAGATTCATTGTTCATGCATCACACCCAGTGCTCCATGCAATACATGCCCTCCTCAATACCCACCACCATTATTTAACATGTAGTAGATATTTTACAAGGTTTCCTTAGGAAGTCTTATATTTCTTTATATAGTTTTAGTTTTTTAATGTTTGTTTAAAAAAATAGGGGGTTCTGGAGACTGGTTGCACAACAGTGTGAATATACTTCACACTACTGAACTGTACACTTAAAAATGGTTAACATAGTTAATTCCATGTTTTGTGTATTTAAACACAACTTTAAAAAAAGAGAGGGACAAGGTTTGCAGGTACCCATTCCCCAGATAGCGCAATAGAATGCATAGACAACTTAGTCAAACTTAGGTGTAGCAGTTTCCGTATCTTAATGGCAAGAGCAAAAATCTAAAGAGGACTTGTGCACATCTGGTCAGTGCAGAGAGATGACAGGTGTGTAATGTGATTCTGATCCATATCCAGGGAGGACAACAGTTAGGCACATGGCATTGAATGCCTTCTTTTTCTGGAGACTGGCTTGAATCTGGATGGGCCCTGTGTGTAGAAGGCTGTATCATTTAATTTGAAAAACACACCATGTGGCATTATTTGAACATGTCTATTTGTATTGACTTGATTGCCTTAGTGCAAGGATGCACTCAACTGGTTATGTTCAAGTGAGAAAAGATAGACCTGCAGTTTATGTAAGGGAATATGTGAGCCCACACTTCCCTCCCTCCCTCGCTTCCTCCTTCCATCCCTGTCTCTTTCCCCTTTCTCCCTTCCTTTATTGAATATTTACTGAGCACCTATTATGTGCCAGGTACTAGGGACACATGATCAAAGCCAGACACGGTCCCCTGCCTCCTAGAACTTACCGATAGGAGAGACACCAAATAGGTGAGTGTCACAGAATATTGTGGGGGTGCAAGTCTGGAGGCAGGGGGCTAGTGTGGTTTGTCCAGGCCGGACACGATGGTGGCATGGCTACAATGGTGCCAGATTAAAAAAAAACGGATTGATGTGACTAGGGGATTGATTCCTGGAAGATGAGGGGGAGGGAGAGGGCCTTACTCATTCTAAGGGGAGAGGGAGCCAGGCAGGAAGAGTTTGACCCAGTACTGAAGCCCGGATTGTCCTTTGTGGTGGTAGAGGAACGGAGGGTTTCCGGCCTAGTGCCCATGGGCATGTGTCTGAGTCCTTGAACGAGAACAGAAACTCAGAGGGCAGCTATAACTAAAAACTGGTGCAGCCAGTGGGTTACAGGCAGTGCAGTTTGGGTAATTTCTGTTGGAAAGTAGCCCCCGCCTCCCAAAGCAAGCACAGCTGAGGCACTCAGCGGGGTCTAGTGCACAGCTAGGTGCTTTCGTCTCCTGCAGCCGCTGTGAACGGCGCACCACAGACTGCGTGGCTGGCAGAAATTTATTTCCTCACAGTTTGGAGGCTAGAATTCCAAAGTCAAGGTGGCAGCAGGGACGGTTTTGAGGGCTTTTGAGGGCTGAGAGGGGAAATTGCTCTGAGTCTCTGTTTGGCTCGTAGGTGGATGTCTTCTTTTTGCGTCTCTTCGCATTATCTTCCTTCTGTGTGTGCCTGTCTCCGTGTTCATATTTCCCGTTTTTATAAGGACACCAGTCATATCGGATTAGGACCCGCTTTAAGGAACTCATTTTAACTTGACTACCTGTAAAGATTTTATCTCCGAATAAGGTCACATTTTAAGGTACTGGGGATTCGGGGGCAGGGACATGATATAACCCATAGCAGTAGGTAAGCCTTTCAAGAAGGTGGTACCCAGGGCACGTGGTAGTGGGATCCCACAGGAGCTGGCAGATTGGGAGTGAAGCAGCTCACGATCAGACATTTTTTAACACACGTTAAAAATAAATTTCTGATGGACCCCCAGCAAAACTTGGAACAAATCTTCAGAGTTGGGGGTACACGCATTACCAGGTATGGACAAAGCCAGCAAATCAAGGCTATGCCTTAAAATAGATATATACACATTGCACTCATTAATGAATTTGCTAACATGGACGTTGTCCTTGGTTTGGCCTTGAATTTGTCTTCAGAGTTTATGAATGAGCAGTGCTAAAAGAGCAGCACCAACTTTTAGCCTTGAGAACAAAGAATTAAATACAATTAGTTTATCACCCTGCCAGGCTTAACAATCAGTTTTGATGTGATAGTATTTACTCATAAAGACAATAGCCACCAGTTTCCATACACAACACACACACACACACAAACACACACACAGTTGAACATAGATGTTTCAATGCAGGGAAAAAAAAATCAGCTTTTCTAGTTGTGAATAATTTATGCCTATGTGCTACCTCTGTTTTACACAATGAAAGCATAGAGGACAAAATTCCATGTTTTAAAAAACATATCCTAATAAATAACAAATCACCCAGTGGCTAATGGGCAAAGGATCTGAATAAGCAGTTTTACAGAGAAGATATGCAGGTGACCAATAAGCACATGAAAAGATGTTCAGTATAACTATTTATCAGGGAAATGCAAATCAAAACCGTAGTGAGTTACCACTTTGTACCCTGTAGGATGACTATAATAAAAAAGACAGACAATAACAAGTTTTGATGAGGATGTGGAGAAATTGGAACCTGCATACGTTGCTAGTGTGATTGCCTAATGGCACAGCCACTTTGGAAAATAGTTCAGTAGGTCTTTAAAAAGTTAAAACATAAACCTCATGACCCAGCAATTCCACTCCTAGGTATACACTTAAGAGAAATTAAAACATATGTCCTCAAAACACTTGTACATAAATGTTCATAGCAGTGTTACTCACGCTAGCCAAAATGTGGAAACAGCCCAAAGCCCATCAACTGATACATGAATAAACAAAAGGTGGTCTATCATATATTGGAATATTATTTGGCCCTAAAAAGAAAGGAAGTACTGACTCATGCTACAACGTGCATGAAACTTGAAAACATTATGCTAAGAAAAAGTGTCAGATACAAAGAACTGCATATTGTATGATTCCATTTATGTGAAAGGTCCAGAATAGGCAGATCCATGGAGAGGGAAGGTGGATTAGTGGTTGCTAGGACTGAGGCTGGGGCTGGAGACTTGGGGGTGACCACTAAGCCCTGTGTGTTTTCTTGAGATGATGAAAATATTCCAAAGTGGATTGTGTTGCTGTTTGCACAAATCTGTGAATATTCCTAGGCCATTGACTTGTACACTTCAAGTGGATGAATTGTATGGTATGTGAATTATATCTCAAGAAAGCTGTTAAAAAGGTAATACATCATGGAGAAAAATACAGGATGCTAAATGTAGTTAGGTTATATGCCAAATAGGGTATTTTGATCCAATAACTTCTCTACATGTTTGGGATGAATATATCAAGATGAGCATGGAGAAAAGTTGATAGGAGCATTACAGATCTTGCACTAGGAGCGGTCCACTACTAAAAATCTTAGAGCATATGCCATGTGTCTCCAGCCTGTACCTCTGTTCTGGGCCAAGAGCCCTGATTTCTAGGTTCACTCTGGACATTTCCTTCTAGATGGACTGCTACTGTTCTTTAATTTTCAAATTGTCCCAACAGGAACTAATCTTCATGCCATTTCTCCTTCTTACACACCCATTTCAGTAGGGGCCACCATCATCCTCTGGGTCCACTGCTTGAACTTCAGTTGCTGACTTTGCCTTTCCCCTTGGCCATCACAAATGGGTCACTTCCAAGTCTTCTAGACCCCATGGAGCAAAGTCCTGTGATTTTTGTCCTTCTGCCCTGTCTCCTTCTCAACGACTTCCTTCTGTGAACTGAGAATTAAGGGGAACAGAATTATTTATCTAGTCTCTATTGAACCTACTCTCTCAATCTACTATGTCAGCCTTCATGACCAAAATACCCAGGAGCGGGACTTACCCCTTTTTACAGATAAGGAAAGTGAGGCTCAGAGGGTAAGGGACAAACCAGTTAATGGGACAAAGAAAATGTGACCAGAAAATGGAGAAATTGGGTTTAGAACTGTTTCGTCTGGTCTCTGAGACTCAGACTCTTTCCATTGTGACTACAAAATAAATCCTACTTTTTGGCTCCAAATGTCTCATTTCTCTGCTCAAGAGCCTTCACCAACATCTGTTTTAAGCACCCTAGGGCAACCCCAACCAGCCTCTGTGGGTATAGCCCATATTCAAGCCAGATCCATAATAAACTCTTGTTTGTGTTGGGTGCCTCTCTGCCAGGTTGAGACTCTCCTCTTCCCTGCGGTATCTGTCCTGGTCCAACGCACCCTTTCCTTCCATCCCCCCACCTTGTGCCTGTGCGAACACTCATCTCCTGATCTCCCAAAATAAAAACTAAATGCAGAATTAATTCCTTAGTATTTTTTTAATGTTTTTTCTTATGATTAAAAAATACCTTCTATTATAGTTATTTTTATATTTGTCACAAATTCCTTCTCTTGGATTATAAGCTCTATAACAGCAAGAATTAACTCTTGCTCAGTGCTGGTTTCCCTCATAGAAACCTAGCATATAGTTCTTCATATGGGGTAGATAATTACTCTTGAGTGAACTGATGATAGGGATACTCGGACATTATTCTTTGTCATGAATTTCCTTTTACCAGAGGGAGATGTTTGATGTTTGGTGAGGGGTTCTGGGAAGACCAGCCCAGAGAGCTTCTTTAGGTATATTGATGGTTGTCCCTACAGCATAAAAAACTACTGTAATAATATTTCAGAATTTCAAAAATAGAGTGAGATAAGAAAATCACAGAGAATTTCACAACCCCAAGGAGTCATTGGTTTTTTCATTTTTACAGTCTCTTCCATACCTGGTCCAGATAATAATTTTTAAATAGTTTTAGTCAGAACATAGACTCATTTTTAAAGGCTGCTTCCTTCACTTAAAACTATACCACAGGCATTCTTTCATGTTGCTACATAGTTTTCAAAACTATGCTTATGCATCATATTCCATGGAGTGGCTATACCGTAATTTCTTAACCATCCCCTGTTGTTTGACATTTAAGTTTGTTGTGGATTCATTTTTAGGATTATAAAAAAACACATGACCAATCTTTTGGCAAGAGAAATAGGTGCTTAGAAGACCTTAACCTCCTTCTTCTAATGCTGGTTGAAAATACCTTGCTTGAGAGTTGAGCTTGGGCACAAATGTGACAGAGCTCCAGTTTGTCTTGGGTACCCTCACACTTTTATCCCTTTTATTTCTGCTCCTCTTCCTCTGGGCACATTCTGTTCCACTCCAGTGCCTTTCAAGGAGCTCAAGGTTGCCCGCCTTCCCCCGACACTGCTCTGTCTTCCACAAACCCTGCCCCTCGTGCCCCTCCTCCTAGCCAGATTCTCTCTTCTTCTTCTTCTTCTTTTTTTTTTTTTTAAAGATTTTATTTATTTGACAAGGAGAGAGATGACAAGTAAGCAGAGAGGCAGGCAAAGAGAGAGGGGAAAGCAGGCTCCCCACTGAGCAGAGAGCCTGATGCGGGGCTCGATCCCAGAACCCTGAGATCATGACCTGAGCCAAAGGCAGAGGCTTTAACCCACTGAGCCACCCAGGCGCCCCCCCCCCCCTTCTTCTCTTGCTTCTAAAATCTTGGTTAGATATTAAACAACCTATTTCCTGGGAGTTTGTAATTTTATTTCAACAGGACTTCTGGAGATGGCCATGTGGCAGGCCAACAGAGTGCACCATGAAAGGTGTGCCTTTGCTCTCGTTAGATAGAAATCTTCCAGGTTCTAAGGATATGTCAGTGAATCAACATACAAAATCTCTATACAATTAGGTAAATATATAATTCATCATAGAGCAGCAAGTGCTAGGAAGAAAGATGAGACTGGGTAAGTAGATACTGTGTGCTCTTTCCTCCTTCAGCTGGGGAGTCAGGGAAGGCATTTCTGACATGTGAGTAGAGGCTGGAGGGAGGGGCCCTTCCTACAGGGGTGTGGAGAACGAGCTTGCAGACAAAGGATCTGCTAGTGCAAAGGGCCTGGTATGTTCAAGGGGCTGCAAGGATGCAGACATGATGATGGTGAGGAAGGAGTGGGAGGTGATGGGTGGGCTCACAGACCCATGTTGTGAGAGTTGGATGTATGTTAATTTTAGCAACAAAGGAAGACACTGGGGAGTTTTGAGAAGAGAATTCATCACTTCTAAGGACCTTCTTTATGGTCAAAGAGTAGACTTGTATAGGCTAGGGTGGCAGCAGAGAGATGTGTTAGGAGGCTAGAGACTGTGGCAGCTTGGACTGGGTGATCGTGGGAGAGGTAGTGAGAAGGCATTTGGCTTAGTTGGAAGGTAAAGCTGATAGGACTTGCTGACAGGTTGGCTGTAGGGGTCAGTGAGACCTCAGGGAGGAGGATGCTGAGGTTATTGACCTGAGACACTGGGAGGTTGGAGTTCCATTAGCTGAGATGGGGAAGATGGCCTGTGCAACAGGTTTGGTGGGTGAGAAATGGAACTCAACTGTAGGCGTGTTACGTGTGAGATGTCCAGTAGATGGGGGATGCTGAGTCTGGTGTTCAGGGAGGGAGTTTGGGCTACAGGTAGAGAGTCAGGATCACAGTCTTGGCCTCAGGCCAGCCTCATCTCACAACACACAGTTCCTCATGCAGGGGGCCCCAACCACACTGAAGTTTTAGGTCCTTGAAAACACCAAGCCCTTCTCAGCTACAGGGCCTTTGCATATGCTGTCCTTTTGCCTTGACCTTTCCTACTGAGACTATGCCTGCTTTTCCCTGGCTTCCTAACCTAACCTGTTAAAAACTCCTGCTACCTTGAAATTTTCCTTTTTAGCATTTATCAATTTTTTAGAGTTCTATTTCTTGAAGTGATTTTTAATTTTTTAAAATTTGAAATCCATATGCCCCACTAGAATCTGAATTCTGATCACGCATATTTAGTTTATCACCATTTTCCCAGCATCTAGTGCTGACATGTAGCAGACAATTCTTCAATATTTGCTGAGTGAATGGATGCCTGTTATTAATTACTTTACACACGATATATTGCAGTTCCTCTATTTGTAAGCATATGATTTCATGAGTAATCATACCTAATGATTGTCTTATCTTCTTAAAACATAGACTAATTGATTACTTAATGGCTCCATGTGTTTTTTTGTGAACAAACACTTTCTTATTTGGTAATAGAAGGGAATGGGCTGTGGTTAGAGTGAATGATCACTGGACTGTGAAACTTTGAAAAGAAGAGGAATTTAAGGCTTATATAAACTTCCTAATCAAAATCGCCCCACCTCCTGCTTCCTTGTCAGCTGCTTTGTTGCATTTCTATGGACACCTCTATCTAACATTGCCTGAGGTTATTTTATAGTGACCTTCGACAAGACCTATTACTTCCTCCTCGGCATGTTTATCGCCATGTGTATCGGGGAAAGAGGCCAGGTTGGCAGGGGAAGGGTGGGAGTGTGGTGGGGGATGAGGGGATCTGAGCTGGATGATGACTTCCTTTGGTGACTTTTAGAAAGGTCTGCTGTCTCCAGCCTCATCAGGGACAGTATAGGAAATGATATCTGAGGGAAGAGATTTGATTTTTCGAGAAAGGGTCGTAAAAGAGCTCTAGGTCTCTGTTTTTGGCATTGCAGAACTGTGTGAAAAACAGGATTAAATTAGAGAATGATCTTTGTACGGTGTTTAAAGCTAGAGTGAGCTTTCAGAGGTGCTTATGTTGTTTGAGAAACACATACACTGGTTTCATGAGTTACATGGGTCTCTATCGAGATTGACTGATGTGTATGTCAGTTGGGGAACTTCAGAGTCACAACTTTATAGATACAAGGTCCCCAACTTTATAGATAACGTTGCGGTGTGAAGCATCCACTCAGCAAATATGTGTTGAGCATTTATAGTGCTAGACATGGAGTGAGACACTGGGGAAGCATGGGGAGCAAGAGAGAGGTCTTGGCCTTCCTGGAGCTCATAAAATCTGCTGAGTCTCAGTCTCCTCGTCTATAAGATGGAGATCGCAGTAATACCTACTTCATAGCCTTTGCAAGAGGATTAAATGGTCACTTATATGGAAATGCCAACTAGACTGAAAAATGGTATGTAAATTATGAGTGGCTATTATGGTTGATGTACCAAATATAGTTATTGTTTCCTTTGGGAATAAATCCTGATTCATCATTTCTAGTTTTGAATATCCTTCATCCCTATACGACCTAAGATTTTATTCTTATAATTTAGGGAGCTGAAATTTTCTTTCACTATAGTCCTAACAAAAAAAGAAATATGAGGTGTGTAGCTTGGGTTATAAACAGTTGTGTTAGTTAGCCATTGGTGTGTAACAAATTAGCCCCCCCCGTCCCCAACATATGTCTAT
The DNA here is from genome assembly GCA_028534135.1 of Potos flavus. NCBI lineage: Eukaryota > Metazoa > Chordata > Mammalia > Carnivora > Procyonidae > Potos > Potos flavus. Next base: position 51,476,280 of record CM052887.1, read on the forward strand.
TTAATTTTTTTTTTTTACTTCTTTTTTTAATTTTTTTTTAGAGAGAGAGAGAGAGAGAATGTGTATGTGAGTGGGGGTGGGGTTGGAGGGGCAGGGAGAAAGAGAGGGAGAATTTTAAGCAGGCTCCACACCCAGCGCAGAGCCTGATGTGGGGCTTGATCTCACAACCCTGAGATCATGACCTGAGCAGAAATCAAGAGTTGAATGCTTAACCGATTGAGCCACCCAGGCGCCCTTCTCCAACATGTATTTATTAACTCAGAGTTGCCGTGGGTCAGGAATCTAGTTATGGCTTAGCTGGGTCCCTAGGCCCAGGGTGTCTCTCAAGGCTGTAATCAAGATGTTGGCCGGAGCCACAGTCCTCTTGAACCTCATCTAGGGAGAGGATCTACTTCTAAACTCACATGGCCATTGCAGGTCTCAGAAGATGCACACCCAAGCTCATTTATATGGCTGTTGGCAGGCTAAGAATAAAGCAAGAGTTCTAAGAGGTAGAAAGTGAGAAATAGAAATCACAGTCTTTTTTTCTAATCTAATCTCAGACATGACATCCCATCACATGTACCATATTCTGTTCATTAGAAGCAAATCATTAAGCCTAGCTTGAACTCAGGAGAGGAGATTACACACGTATGTACCAGAAGACTGGGATCATTGGGGGGCATCTCAGAGACTGCCTGCTACACAGTACTTGTAAATGATACTTGGAGTTAATGCTGTATCTGTGGCATTAATAATGGACACTGTTTGAAGTGAAAGACATAAAGGAAATAAACATAAGGGAAATAAGCAACACTATTCCCCTAAAACACCACAGTTAGGGAAAACAAGGGAAGCTGGTGTTAGAGCCTTCTAGATTTTGAGTTGTAACCAGTAAAGAATCCTGGTTCATTCTTTTACTTTTGGCACGGGCTCATGCTTGGATATTTACAACCTTTCTGTTTTCCAAGAAAGCATTTGGAAGGCACTTTCCAAATGGTGGTGGTAAACCAAGGGCAGTCTCTCCTAAGAAGAGTATCAAATTAAAAATGTTAATTTAAGTTTGTCATTTCACATGATTGATAGCTCATCTGTTCAGTTGTTTACTTTTAACCTGTACTTGAAAACAAAGCTGGTTCAATCATTTGGAGATTAAGGGGGAGAACATTCCAGGTATAGAGGAGACCTAGTGCTATGGGAATAAGCTTGCCATGGTTGAGAAAAAGGAAAAAGACCAGCATAGCCCAAGTGTAGTGGGCAGGGGGGCAAATGCTATGGGATGACATTGGAAGTGAGGTGTGCTAAGCCAGGTTAGGGGTTTCAAATTCAATCTAAATGCAGTGGAGAGCCATTGTAGGGTTTGGATGACTGCAAACAGCTATGGGTTATTATTATTTTTTTAGTGATTCTAATTGCATTAGTTATTGCATCTAGCTGTGTTTTTTTGTTTGTTTGTTTGTTTTTAAATCCTCTGAAATCTACTAACTAAAAGCCATGCTTGGGCAAAGATAAAACAAACAGAGGCTTTGTAATAGGATGTTATAATTATGCAATGTGTTAATAGAGTTGAAGAGTTGTGTATTTCTACCAGCCAATGGCAAAAGCAGTGGGGTGGGTGCACTTGGAATGAAGTCCTCATAGCATAAGGATTCCTAGTATTACATTAGTGTCATGTGACAGAACTTACAAGAAATTCATTCAGAAAAACATCCAATGTAGGAGTCTTTTTGGCATATTCTGTGCATATTTTCTCAAACAAGCAGCCATCATTTTTCTGTTGTGTCATTTATGGCTGGTGCCTCTGTGTTGTCCTGAGGCTCTTTTCTAACCCGGCGGGCACCCGGATAATTTGGCAGTGCCTTCTAGGATTTTGAGATTAGAACACACCATTTAAAATAGTGGTCTTAGTAATGTCTCCTTCCTCTAAATTCCCCTTGAAGCTGACCTTGTGAGAAAAATGCCCCAAAGAGGAACAAAAGGAAATCTAATTTTTCCTGAAAGAGCAGCTAGGCAGGGAAGGTTCCAGAATTTTAACATGGGAAATGAACCAGTCCTAATGCTCAAATCTATTTGCTGGTGTGTTCCTTTCTGAGTCAAGATGAATTTTAGCTGGCTTGCACAAACATGGTAAAAAAAAAAAAGTTAAACTATAGTTTAAGGATTCCCTTACTTTTTAAAAATTTTAAGGAGAAATTTACCGTTTCCTGATTTTAAAAACTCATAGAAAATACAGAAACATATAAAGAAAGAAATTCTAACCAAACGTAATCACTGTTGGTGATTTTGAGATAGAGTCTCGTATAATCTACGTCTTTATTCATCCATATCATCTAGTTATATCATCTAGTTATAATTCATAGGGTATTTGCATATTTGTGTTTGGATTTTTTTCTACTAACATTATTTTGTGAACATTTCCCAGAAGTCATGATTTAGTTTTTGAAAATACAGTTTTAATGATGGTATAATCTTCTGTTTGTCGTAATGTCCTTTAGCCATTCTATTATTGGACACATAGTCTATTTTAAATTTTTCCCTGATAATAAATAATATTGTAATAAACCTTCCCACACATAACCCTTCATCTGCATCTCTCATTTTTCCAAAGGAATTATTCCAACAAGTGGATTTTGATACATTCTATTAAATTGCTTTCAAACATCTTATACCCATTTTCCTCATCATTGTCAAGGCTATGCAGAGTACCTATCAAACTTGACCTTTAACCAGGATTTAGATAGTCCTTAAAAAGGAAATATTTGCCAATTCGTTAGTCAAAAATTATTTTAATTTGCTTTTATTTGATGAAAAGGAGCATTGAACATTATTTCCATTTATTTGCTGGCAATTTGTCAGTTGTCTATTCACGTCTCTTTGTGCCTTTTGGCCATTTTTCTTCCGGAGTATCACTATTTTGGATATTGAAATTTACACTTTTTAATATGGGAAGGTTACACACCCTTTATCCTTAAAACTTAGAGGTACAAGTACAGCCATATACTTTTAGTATAGAAGGTCAAAAACATTTTTGTGTGTGTGTGCGGTCCTTAACTCCTGATGTAGTAGTTTGTATATGAGTCTGCAAATGTGTAAACACATTATGTTTAGAGTCAGGTCACTCCTGCTTGTTATAGGTTCAGTTAGAGCAGTCTTCCCTGTATTTTTCTGCGCATCTCTCCCTTCTGTCTACCCTAATAAAAATCTTAAAAGATCCAGACTTCTACTTATGTCATTTTATTCGACTACACTTTTAGGTGGCAGCCTACCACCCAAGGAAACCACAGTCTGAAAAGAATCTCATGTGAGAACTGAAGGGGTCCATAGCTCTAGTGGAGAGGAGTAGTTGACAGAGAAAAAAGACAGCTTCTTGTTGATGCCACGTGAAGACTGAGCTTCCCGATGCCAGCTCCGAGTGAGCGTGCTTAGGGAGCGGGGCTGCGGGGCTCAGGAATTCCAGGTATCTGACAGCCCGCTCGCTTTTCCTGCCTGTGGCCGGAGGCAACTCGCTCATCTCGGCTCCGTCTCTGCTGCCTCATTTTATAATGGAGGTAATCATACCTCAAAGGTATGCTCTAATTAATTACTCTTAGAGACTCTGAAAATATAATTGCTAATTATTATAACTGTTAGATCATTAATTCTTCACTCCTTTTTATAGAATTGTAATCATCTGTCCAAATTTGAAAGCTGGTGTCAATCCAGGGATTTGTGGAGACTGTGTTGCCTATTATTTTTCATAGCTTCTTCATGCTCATTGTTGCCCACTCTAAGTGAATTCCTTAACATATAGAAATGTGAAAGTTGGTTGAAAGTGTTTAGAAATTTTGGAGTTCCAAGAAGCGGGAATCCAAAAAAATTAGAGAAGTTTAGATCCCCATAGATCATTGTAACTCAGTAGTAAAATAGCTAAAAATTGGAGACTGGGTTTTAAAACCATGTTAAACTTCTTTTTCTTTCATTGTGAACAATGCTATCTGGTCATTGATAAATGATTATACCTAAGACTAGGCATTACAGTTTGCCTAGATGTTCAGCAGGAGGGTCATGTGGGCACAAATAATTTAACGAATGATGTGTTCCGAACAGCGGCCCTGGCTTTCATCGTGCAGTCTTTCGTTTGCAACTTATGTGTTGCATAAACACAACTTATGTGTTTGCAACTTGTGTGTTGCATAAACACAAAACACAACTTTCGTGTGTTAACTTATTAGGAATCTTTTTGTCAGTTTGTAAATTCATAAAATTAATGTGGTTCTGAGCTGAAGATAGTGAAAAGAATGTACAGTGAGCATTGGTAATTTTTTCTCAATGGCATTGTTTAATTTAACGTGCGAGCATCTTATTTTTGTAATTAGGTCATAAGCACCTTAGGAGTAGAAACTGTGTATTGTAATTCCTCTAAAAACAGAGAGATTCAGTGAGTGCTGGCATTATCACCTAGACCACCTGGTTCTTGACCCTGATTCAACTTATAACCAACTGTGAGTCTCTGCTTACTTGGGTAACTGCATGCTGCCTCAGTTTCCCAACCTATAAATGGGAAAAATACTTTTTTCTCAAACATGCAAGGCTGTTGTGAAGCTCAGATGATGGGTCCTCTGTAGGAGTGAGTGGATAGTTAAAAGCTTTGTGTGGGCTGGTAAAAATTCAGTTTATTCTGTAAGGTGGTTTTATTTCCAGATGCACGATTGTCGTGGAGATGTGCCTTTTGACCTTTCCCCCTCCATTCTTGCCAGGGAGATTTTGCATACTGATAAGAGCTGAGAGTTGATTTAGAAGGATTTAATACCAGCTGTTTCCAGCTCTCGTGGCCTCTCGCTTCCCCTGGGCTGGCCTTTCTATGAATGAGGGCCGTAGAACCAGCATCTTTAATGTAACCTTCAGCTGCATCACCTTCATCAGGAGAAAAATTTCAAACATTTATTTTCTTTGCAAAAGGCAAGCTTTAGTGGTGGAGTCAATTTACTTCTGAAACGATCTCATTTACCTGAATGAGGCGCGCTTATTTATTTTCAGGGTAAGTGGTGAGGTTGTATAATTCTCATGTGACAGATGAACCAAACACTCCACCGTAAATTACATTTGGCTGGAGGAAGATGCTCTGGTATGAAACCACATTTCTGCCTTGCTTACTTGCTCTTCTGGCGTTGGGGCTGGGAGCTGGGGGATTGGTGACTCTTGGATTTACCTAGAAAATGAGAAGCATTCTTTAGGCAAACCAGAAAGGGGTAAGTAACAGCATTTCTATGTATTTTTATGAAAAAGAAGGATTTGGGGATGTGACCTGGGTCCAGCATCTCTCTAGCCTGGAGACTAGAAGCGTCCCAGAACTTGTCAGAGTGGCCTGTGGCATTACAGTTTATTTTCAAAGGCCTTTTGATAATACAGTTAGGCTTTTCTCTTTGTTTTATCTGAAAATTGCCCTTACTGGCTACATTAATGTATCACAAAGTGGGATTTTTTGTTGTTGTTCCTGTCCCTCCGTCTCATAAAAATCAAATGTGAGCATTCCTGTAACCTGATCTGTCCTATCCAGTGAAAATCAATGCTTCTTGCCCTTGCTGCACGAGCTGCAGAGGTCTTCCTCTGTAGTCTGTGTGCGTTGTGTGCATTTGTGCATATGGCCTTTCGTCACCCGTGTTTTCGGATGTTTCTGCAACACATCTGAGACCTCAGCACCACTACAAACAATCTGTTGGCTTGTGACTAGTCTCCTTGTATGCTTGATAGAGAACAGGAGAGGGTGCGTTTTTCTCCCCCCAGTGTTCGCCTTGGGGAGTGGGCACAGAACATGACCAGATTATTACTTATCTATGTATTATTCCTTTGGTTGGCGGTAACAAGAACTCCAGAAGAAGATGGGTTTCTGGAGGGGTAGCAAAATGTTAAACCATTGAATTCCTTTCAGACTTGAATTATACTATCTTGAATATGCCAAGTACAAAGAGTCTGACTCTTGATGGCCAAATATTTGCTTGAGCTTACAGGCAATGATTTTTCCTAGCTAAGTGGAGTTTCCATCACAGTTTTCTTCTAGGAAATAATCAAATGTTGAATTTTAGAATTAGGTTCCAAAGTTGAGGAAAGACTCTGAGATTCTCTAAGATTCTACTTGAACTAATCGTGGCCTCTGATAGATGGGACCAGCCCAACATTTCACAGCAAATGTTTATGAGATTTAAAAATGTGTGACCAAGATGATGGGGTTTGTGGGAGCAGGTTGCCTCTATTCTGCCACATAAAATTCCAAAAATGGAATTTTTGTGTACTGTGCTCTTGGGGCAACTCAAAGGTTGTGTTAGAGCAAATGATGAACTACTCCTAATTGTCCTTGCCCCAGTTTTAGAAGAAGAGTAAGTGATGAAAGGTTTTCAAATTGGTGCAGTCCAGTCATGATTTTGTCTTCCCTTTGGCATGATGTCACTGAGTCAGTGGGACAGCTTCCCTCAGTGAACACAGATCTTATCCACATGGTTACATGATCAACAGAAAGGATTCTCCCAACCTGAATGACATAGATGAGCACCTGTTAAGGGGTGTGGCTAAAGACTTCATGCTACTGCCTGTTCACACAGAGGAAATAGATTAATAAAATAATTTGATTAATGCCTCCTATATGCCAGGCACTATGTTAAATACTTTACTTTCACTGTTTTATTTAGTAGGTGGTATTGGCTTTAGTCTGATGGGGAAACTGAAGTTTAGAGAGGCTGAAGATTTTACCCAAGTTCATGTAGCCATTAAGTGGTAGAGCCAGCCTTTCTGTCATGGGTGCCTCCCTTCCTTGTGTTCCTAGTTATTGTACTGCACACATAATTTGAAAAACTTGCCAAGAGAAACCACCATGCCATCTTCTTCAACGAAGCTATCTCTATGGCTAAAATACCATGGAAAGCTTGACTCCATAGATCTTATGTCCATCACTTTTTACCAGTATGAGATTTTTTTTTTTTTTAGGTTTATCTGTCACCCCAAATCCTAATTTTAGTGGCCATGGATTTCAAAAAGTACAATAAAAGCACAGGTCATTTCACCTAGCAACAGGACATTGAAGGTATAGTTGGTAATATCATCCAACTAAATGGAATTGTAGCTGCTGTTGTTATTAGTGGTCATGTTATGAATAGTTTATTTAGAGATACAAGCCTGTCAGCTGTAATTGAGGCATGTCATTTCACCCTCCTTCAGGGCAGTCACTCAAGAATTAACATGTTCTGTATTCTTTGTATGATTGTTTTTGGAATTTTACTCCTAAATCCGTTCTGGAACAGAAAAGAGAATAGACATTTGCAAGATTAGAATCTGATAACTTTCAGGCTCAGGGTTCATTTACAAGCACTGGCATTCGTCCCTGTGTGATATTTTCCAGTTATCCAAAAAGGCTTTTATTCAGGATCCATTTGTGGTTGGGATGCATTGTGATGCATCATTTATGCAGTGCCTTTTAAATGTTTACTGGGTAGAGTGTGCAAGAGACAGAGCACAAGAATCCTTCCTAAAGGCCTTCCTATCTAGAGACACATTGACTGTTATGTAATAGAATTTCACCAAAGAGTAGATATTGCTTAACTCATCCATTTCTTGAGAGCTGATGTTCAGGCTTTCCTTTGACATTTAGATAACCCCAAACGTGCTGAATTGTCTTTTCCCTTCTGATAGACATTCCCAGTAAAGAGTCAGTTTTACACTTTAAAAACAGGCAGGAGATCGGACGGGAAGGAAGATATAGACCCTACCAGCAAGTTATTGCTAAGGGAGGATTTTGGGAGAGGCTGGTGAGGATGGACTAGAGACCACTGACTCCCACCTTACACCATAAAGGATCGCTTCGTTTTCCTTTTTACATTTGAAAGACTTTTTCCACTAGATAAATATTACTTAATTCATTTTCTTTTTAAATTAAAGTATTCGTAATTGTCAGTCAGAACTTGTGATAAACATGAGGTGGCCGATGTTACCATCTTGAATCAAAAATTCTAGCTGAAGTAAAGAAAGTTGACATTTTACTTGGCATGTGAAAGCATTTTTGTGAATGACTAAATGTTTAAATATATGATAAGCTTTTAGAAATACCGAAAATAGAACAGATCTCTGTTATTACTTTCACAGACTGCCTAGGAATCCAGAGACCCCCAAGTGGGGAGCAACTGGACCTAGCAATTGCCATAAATTCCCTTCGACTTCTAACATTCTGTGACTTGTGAACACCATTAAAGCTAATAAAATCGACTGGTTACAAAGGTACGTCCAACAGTGAGTTTTGAAATCCAGGTCCAACGTTTTGTGGGCATGGAGGAAGAGGCAAACTTAGGTACACCAAAACTTAGAGAGCAATGTAAGGATGTAGGAATAGTTGTCCTTCAGGTGTACCCTACAACTTTTCTTGGTAAGCAACTAAAAGTAGCAATGTCTACTTTGTCATCCTTGACCACAGACAGTTCTACTTGTGATAAAAACAAAACCAAAAATCAGACCCTTTATGTGATGCTTTGTCTTCACATCTGGCATGGGACCTTACCCCACCCTCTAGCATGGGCCCCGCGTTAGAGACAGAATGTTCTGGAAAACCAAAGCTGACTGTATCAGATTTTTGTTGGGTCTCAACTGTACCTCGGCTAAACTCTAACCTCCTTGGCTTGATGTATATGGTCTCTGACAATATGACCCTAATCTATACGTGATCCCTTTCCACGTATACATTATGAACCTGCTATACCAACTTTTTCATCATAATTGCAACTACTGGACCTTTCATGAATCCCACTCTTTACACATGCTGTTCTGCTAACTGGAGTACTCTCTCTGCACGATCTCTGTTGGGTAAGTCCTATAATAGCTGGCTAAGATGGTAGCACTTAATATGAACCAGGCACTCATTTAATCTTTACAATGGATGTGGTTGCCGTTTTTGGTTGCATTTTGCAGAGGAGTAACCTGACCCAGAGAGGTTAAGTAAACTTCTCAGAGTCACAGAGCCAGTAAATAGTGGAGTCAGAATTTGAACCTGTACAGCCTGTTACATCAGGACCTATACTCTTAACGCCCTAGTCTGCCTCTCCCTTACAATGGCACCTCCACAGGCAAAGGCTTTCCTGAATCCCTCAAGTGGTGTTAACTCTTCCTTTCTTAGGATTCCCAAAGTGCTTCTTAAAGCATCCTTATAATAGCATTTAGCAACTTGCATTATTATTTCTGTCTTTCTGTGCCTGCATGAGTAATTGTGAGCATCATTCAGCTTCATATACCCAGGACCTTGCAAAATGCCTGCTACCAGGTAAATATTTAGTAAATATTTCTTTTTCTTTTTCTTTTTTTTTAGTAAATATTTGTTGGATGAGAGAATGAATGAGTGAATGAACAAACACAGAAATGCTTGTCTGTACTCAGATGGATTGGGATCATCTTTCCTTCTATGACATACTTCTGGGATATCTTGAAAAACATTTTCTTCCAGTAGGTAGACTACCTGTCTCAGGGGTGTGGAACATTCCAACAGGAAAACTTAGAGCTCTCACTTGTCATAGTCATAGTAAATCACTTCCAAATCTTGCAGAGCTGCCCATGGATTGTGCTGAGTATCCATATAGTACTCCAGTCCGACAAAGCTGATTTATTTAAGTATAGGTTTGGTGCCCTGTGCGAGCTCACCATCTGCGTAAGTTGTGTTTACTTTAAGTACCAGTCAGCATTTTCCTGACTATAGAAAAATGGTAGTTGAACTTAATTTTTAAGTGAAGTCTGTTTAAGAATAATTTGTTAATTACTAGTTGGTTGATTCTGTTTCCTTAAATGAAGGGCTTCAGTTAATATCACATGCTTATTATTCCCGTTTGCAGGAAGCTGCTGCAGTGGGGCCCAGAGTTTCATGACATATTGTAGTCCTCTTCTATGCCAGCCCCTGCCTGGGCTTCTAAATTCATCTTTAGCTAATTTTACAAGCCTGGAAAGTAATCTGATGGTTTACTAGCTTTAGGATTGCAAGTTGGAGGCTTAATTTAATAGCCCCTTATAAAACCATTTAGGCAAAAATTGGTTATTAGGCCTTCAATATGATGGGGTGCCCAGAGCCATTAGATTGAGGCTGATTCTTCAAAATACGGAGAATTGGAGTTAGGACCATTTGGGCTGAAGGTGGTCCCTCAACTACACATGAGACAGGATCCAAACCTGGCTGTGGGGTGGCTTGGAGTCCAGTGATTTTTTCTGGCATAAAGGATATGTTTGGCAGCCTACTGGGGAGGTCCAAGGAGGCTGGCCACGGCCTTCAGAAGAGAACACACCAAGGTTGGGTGAATCTGGATGTGTAGTGGTTTTGTAAATGTTTTGGTTTCAATAAAATCCCAAATGTATTTTATCAATGCATTTTCCCCGTTAATTTTTAGACCCTTGTGTATTTCAAGGGAAATTCAGTCCATATGTTTTTGATTCATTTATACTTAACTCATCAAAATGTTGTTTTCTAAGAGTCATTTGGTGTCCAAGAAGACTTTAGAGCTTGATTTAAATACCTTCCAATGTTCTTTTTCCCTTTCCTTTTTAAAAATAGAAAGCCATCTACTCTTGGCAAAACCTAAATGCAAACACACCAAAAGTTTGCATTTGGTTGAGAGCTTCAAGCCCATAAGACTGTTAAGCTGGGCCAGATGCATTCGCCGGCTCCTGGTAATGTGTGAGCTCCGTTACTCAAAAGCATGGAGAGATCTTTACCTTTTGATAATCTCTAGTGGCTGTGCACATGGAAAGAAATTCTAAAAAATAGAATGTCTGCTACTTGCTAAATCTTTGATCTCGGGAAAGCCATTTAACCTCCCTTAGCTTCAGTTTTCCTGTCTGTAAAATTGGGCTCATACTTGTCTTGCCTCCCTCCCAGAATTACGAAGAGGGTTAAGAGAGCTAATGTAAAAGTACTTTGAAAAATACAAATAGCTCTGCAAATAGAGTCACATCTCATTTCTTGATGTCATTGTTCTTTGAATAAAATAACAGGTGGATGTTTGTTAGGTGCCAAGCACTGTGTTAAACATTTCACAAGCCGCTTTTTTTTTTTTAAGATTTTATTTATTTATTTGATAGAGAGAGATACAGTGAGAGAGGGAACACAAGCAGGGGCAGAGGGAGGGGGAGAAGCAGGCTTCCTGCTGAGCAGGGAGCCCGACACGGGGCTCGATCCCAGGACCCTGGGATTATGACCTGAGCCAAAGGCAGACACTTAATGACTGAGCCTCCCAGGTGTCCCCAACAAGCCACTATCTTGTTTAGTCCTTGTAGTACCTGGCGACGGGTATATACTTTTTTTTTTTTTGGTATATACCTTTAATTTCTACATTTGGAATGATAAAACTCCTCTGCATAGTTTACCCTAGGTCTTATAGTTTGTGGGTGGAAGAACCAGAATATGAATCTGGCTCTTTATGGATTTTAACCACGATGTTGCATAGTATGTGGTTGAAGCCATATTCATCACTGTACGGTTGGGACCCAGTATCAAAGTTTATCTTGAGTCATAACCAAGTCTCCTCATATTGTTATGACCACTTACTCATACTTTTGATTATATTCTCTTATCGAATAATTAGAGTGCGTGCATATATGATGATATGCTGTTTGAATATATATATGTATTAAAAGATCATTCATTACACAGGATAGTCATAGAAGCTACTTTCAATTGAATATTTACTTTGGACCAGACACCGCAGAGCTCTGTATGTGCTTATCTCATTTAAGGTGCACTTGAGGTAGGGATTGCTATTGTCAAGAACTATGAAGATCTGGGAGGTAGGGATTGCTATTGTCAAGAACTATGAAGATCTGGGATTTTACTCTGCACAAAAACTAATCAGTTAGCCTGCAAGTTTCCTGGAGGCTGGTAGAAGGGATGAGATTTCTGGGACAGAAACAAAGTTCTTTATTACTTAAGGCAGGCAAGCAGCGGTGGCTTCATCTTGCCAGCAGTCTCCTTGGCCCCAGGTCCTGCAAAGGTGACGTGGAGTGGGGCCCAGGTGGAAGCTGAGCATGCATGGGTTTGTGTGATGGCTGAGGCACTTGGAGGTTAGAAATCCCAGTCTCTGCTGTGGTAAGCCTCCTTGCCTGACCTTTGCCCCCTTGGGAGGGATTATTTGAATATACTGGACAGTAAGCAAACCTGCCTTCTGCCTCAGAGGGACACACTAAATCTACCTTCGGAGACTGTTCGCTATACAAACTTTTTTGAAAAGATTCTGAAATGAAGGTTTCTGTTTCTCAGGCATATAATATAGTAAGAGATCCATGGAGAATTCTCTTCCAATGGAGTTATTATCTCCATTTTATGGACAAGGAATGTGGGCTTGGAGAAGTGAAGTTGTTCATTCACTCCACAAATGTTTTATTGAGCTCATGTGTATGTTAAGATCACATGGCTAAGAGGTTGAGGAGAGGCGAGTCAACATAGGCTCCGAGCCATTAACTTGTACCCTTTGCCTCTTCCACCCTCACCTCCTCAGCCACGGGCCATCTTGCTTCCCCACCTAATGACCAATGATATGAAATAGAAATGAACTTAAGATGATAATGACTCTTTGGGACAAGCGCTTCTCCAGCCATCAGGTTCTCCCTCTGCTGCTTTGACCCAGCCCTAGATACCCAAATGCAGGAGGGTTGTATGCGATGTGGGAGTGGTAATGGTAGATTCCCCCAAAAAGTCAGAATGGCATTTTGAGATCATATTTAGCAGCACACAGAAGATAGTGGTGCTGGGTCATTGGTGGTTAGAGTCAGTGTGAATAATTTTGTTCTGGAAAATTCAATTTCGTAACTTGGAAATAATTTGGGTTCCGTACAAAATCCAGAAAGTTCTTTTCCCTGGTTGCCCCCTCCACCAGTCAGTTAGCATTCTTTTATGTTTGTATAATGATACCATTAAATGACTTGTGGAAGGTTTTTGTAACACCTATGCTAGCTTGTGAGATTCCTCTTGACGTGCGCCTGAATCTATGTATCAGGAAATATTCAGTGATTAAGAAGTTGGAATCCGGGGAGAAGAAAATGTCTTGGCAACAATATGACTAGAAGTATCTTTTCAAAACAAAGAGGTCTTCTCTACCCTACAGAAAGGCCTCCCAGGCTGCAGACTCTCTTCTCTCTCAGCAGGGGCTCCTGAGAGAACTAGTTTGCCAGTTTTCTGAGGAAAATAATAAAGGTGGATATGGAATGAAGAGGGTTGGTAGCTAGCTTTGAACTGTGGTGGGGAAGCAGTGAATCTTATTAGCTGGTTAACCATTGTCCCTTTAAGCAAGTATCTTCAGGGGAGACATTCTTCTACTGACATCTCTGTCAGAAGAGAAGCTGTACCTTAAAAAAAAATAAAAAAGAAGAAGAAAAGAAGCCTGACTTCAGCTCATTTAGCCCTGCCACCTTGTTCCTGGATTAACATAGAACGGTGAGAAATTCTCTCCTTTTGGCCTACTCCTCAGCCCCTGAAGCAATTGGCCCTGTTTCCTGAGCTTATTTCAACTCTCTTTGATGCCAGAGAAAATCTAATTAGTGAAGAATTTGAGAGAAAGAATTTTTGAGAGAACTCTGCCACCCCAAACCCACAGCAGAGTGGGGATGTGACTCTTCCCTGTGAGGCTATCACTGTCAAGGGTTCTCCCCTGCCCCTCCCGAATTTTAAATGTTAAACAAGAAGAAAAGGTGATACAGAAACTCTCTGTGATGGAGCCAGGCCTCTTTCACAATAGATGATTCTAGAGCCATCTATCTTGCAAAAGAATTCTTTCTTCAGACAGGCTCTGTCTATCTGATTCTAGACTAGGCTGCAGAAAGAGGAAATTCCTTTGTGTACCTCAACAGCGAAGTTCTGTAGAAGAAGAAAATGAGAATCTTTGGGGAAAGGGTTTTATTTAAGAATGAAAGTAGGCTTCAGAAGCCGGTATTCTCCCAGTGTATTTCTACGGCGATGCTTTTCCTTCAGGGAACCATGAAAGATGCCCACAAACACTTGTGGCTCTAAAGGAACCTTCAGTGCGGACCCTCTTCCCCTCCCACTTGGTCCCTTTCAATGGTTCTGCCCATGGTTTCCTTGTTGTTTTGGTTGATCTGTTTGTTTTGGGTTCCCCTCCCCCCAGCTCAAGGAAGCCATACACACACACTGGAGCCTTTGGGGCTGACTTGGCAGGATGATGTGGCTGCCGGCAGCTTCCAAAATATGACACCAGTGAAAATATGAACCAAATGTTCCTTGTATGCTAGGGTGTGAAGTCCTCATCGGACCTCTCTCTCTCAGAGCCGAGAGCATGAAAGAACCAGACGGTTTTGGGTCTTGGTTTTTGCTCTGCCTCTTAATAGCTGGGTGACATCTTGGAGTGCAGTTCTTGATAAAGTAGCAGTCGTCTTCCCCACTTCCTAAGGGTGCCCCTGAGGTAAACAAAGTCATTAATGGAGTGCCTGCCACGTGCCAGACCATCTTAGCTGTAGTAGCTTCTCTGCCGAAGCATTAGCACCTCAGAGGCAAGGCCGTTCCTTATGCCCGCATGGGCCAGACGGTAGAGTCTGACTGGCTGGGCTCAGGTCCTGACTCTGTTCCTGGCCAGCTCTGTGACCTTGGGCAAGTGTCTAACTAACCTTTCACCTGGGAAGTGGAGACCATCACACTACCTACCTCATGGACTTCTTCTGGAAGCAAATAAGGAAACACATGTGGCTCAGGGCTTGGAAGGCCCTCCGTGAATGTCGGCAGTGGTTATCTCCGTACGCATAAGCTCTGGCACATATCAGCTTTTTGTTTTTTTTTTAAATATAGTACAGAGTAAATGCTCAACAAATGCTAGTTCCATTTTCTGTAACCCTTCTTCGACAAGTCTTCCCATTCACGTGTGACAGGTTATGATGGCGTGTTGCATCGAGACTGATCCTAAGAAAAGAAGATAATGTTCTTCCAGAGGGAGTTTAACTCTGAATGGTCCTGTCATATGTGTTTGTTCTTTTCGTTGCTATAAACCTACAAAGGGAGAAATGCGGACCAGCCAACTCAGTGTCGTAGGGCATTCATCCCCATAAAGTAGCCATTTGCTTCAGTGGAACCCATCCTTAGTGATCCTTCACCATGTTTGTGGTGGAGAGAAAGCAGTGCCCGAGAATGTTCACTCAGCATGTCCCTGGAACACGGACCTCACACATGCCCCTGCGGGGGATGGGGAGCAGGAGGTGTTTGTTTGTGTGTGTTTTCAGGAGGCGGGTGTCAGCCGGGAGAGCAAGATAAAGAAGTCGATGACTCAAGGGTCTTTTATTTCCCCTGGCATTTCCAAAAGGTGGCTTCTGATTACACAACTAGCTCACATTCCTAGCCGACCTCAGGTACACCTCAGGCCTTCTCTTCTTCCCATTGGCTCCTTCCTTTGACTTGGAGAAGATATTTATAAAGATTGGAATCTACTAAAGAAAGAGACAAGAAGCAGCAAGAAGCCACTTCAGCGAGCGAACTTTTTTGGGGGGCGGTGTATGTGTGGTTTCATTTTTATTGCTTCCAACTGTTTTTCAGATCTGCTTAATTTATTCTTGGACACCTGAGAGTTCGTTTGGCTTTGACAAGCTCCCTGGCCCCCAGGCACTTCATTCCTCAGACTACACTTCCCATCTGGGCCTGGGAACCTTGGTTGGTGATGCAGAGCTGGTGGGTTTAGCTGTAGGATTTTGCCACCTCCTTCATGTGTCTTTTGGAGGACTTTTCAGATATTGAAGTGGGCCCTTCACCTTGTAAATTCTTTGGAATGGCTTTTCTGGTTGCCAGTTGTGACTTCCGACAATATGAGAGCCCTGAATATTTTTGTTGATTGAGCCTGGGGTTGGGAGGGGGGAATAAGGGGTTGGGGGGGAAGGGGCAGGGGATGATAAACAGTAGGGTTTATCACTGGATTTGCATTCAAATCCTGAAACAAAAACAAAAACCCAACCACCAACCTGTGAAGTATTTCTTTCAAAATTACTTGGTTCTGTTTTCAGGATTTGAATGGGAACCCAGGAACATGGGCCCTGGGCCCTGGTGGCATTAGAGATGATCTAGGCTAACCTTTTCATTTTACAAATGTGGAAACTGAGGCCCAGAGGGGTTAAGAAGTAGCATGTTCCTGGTCACACTGCTAGGAGCAGAGTCAGGGCTGGGACCCAGGCCTTGTGATCACTTCTTTGGGCTTCTTTCTCCTATTCTCTGCTCACACACCTATCACTGGCTGAGGCAGAAATGAAACTTTGGCTTCTTAACCAATTCTTAACCATTCCCCAACTCCTCTTACTTTCTTTAAAATGGCATTTTCCTGCTCTCCACCTAGGCTGAATTTCTACTTCTTCCCTCCTCCTCTTCCTTGTAATATGTGTATATGGGGGCAAAGTAGAAGAACTTAAGCTAAAAATGATTATTTCTGGCCACTCGCCAGAGGTAATCTTTTCTTTTCTTTTTTTTTTCAGAGGTAATCTTTTCTAACTGGTCTTCTTTTTGTTTTTGTTTTTGGAAGTGACTGCCAGACTCTAAATAACACGATTATATCCATGTTTCTTTCTTTATCATCTTTTTGCTACATCTATTGAGTCTCTGCTTTCAAAACAGGACTTTAGCTCAGTTGCCCTGATTCTTCTCTATCCCTTATCTTCTCTCAATGTTCCATTATTACATTTACTCCTTCTGTTGGTTGCCCCTGCCTTTAAATTATAACTTTTGTTGTGATGAGCACTGAGTATTATATGTAAGTGATGAGTCCCTGCTTCCTACACCTGAAACTAATAATACCCTGTATGTTAACTAACTGGAATTTAAATAAAAACTTGGAAGAACAAAACCTGTAACTTGCATGTTCCCTTTGTGTCCCATTTCAATCAATTTCTTTCTTTTTTTGTTAAAGATTTTATTTATTTATTTATTTGAGAGAGAGAGTGTGTATTAGTGGGGGGGGAGGGGACAGAGGGGGGGAGGAGGAGGAGCAGAGGGAGAGGGAGAAGGAGACTCTGCACTGGTGTGGAGTCCGACCCAGGGCTCAATCCCACGACCCTGAGATCACGACCTGAGCCAAAATCAAGAGTCGGACTCTTAACCAACTAAGCCACCCAGGTCCCCCCAATCAATTTCTTAAGTTGAAGCTCTGAGTCCTCTGAGGACCTCTTCCTTATCCTACTCCCTTCCACATTCCACCTTTTGTCAATGCCATAGTTACTTTCGTGTTGTTCTAGTGATTTACCTTTTCATTCTGTCTTGCAACCACTGCTCTGTCTTCTGTGTTTTTGGTTAATGTTAAAAGTTGAAAACCAATGAATAGCATATATACATATATATATTATGACTGCTGTTTTTTATTGCTTGGTCATATTATGTATTAGGTTCCTTCTCAAGGGGACTTAAATGTCATTACTCAAGGGCTTGTCTCACAGGAATATTCCTAACATCAAGGTCATGATCGCCTTTTTAATGTTTCATAAGTTGCTTAAAATTGTTTGACCAAGATTAGTAACTGTCAGTTTCTCCTAAGAATGTCCCTGTTGGCCTTTCCTCTGTTTTTTTTTTTTTTTGTCCCCCCTACTTCTTTCTCCTATCTCCTTCTAACACTTCACAGTGAAATAGAGCGACATACGGCTGAGTTTTCTTAGACTTTGGAACTGTCAGAATTTAAAGATCTGGTCCTTGCAATAAGCTCAGCCAGTGATGAGACTGCATCTTTGGTCTTCGGACCA
Source organism: Potos flavus (assembly GCA_028534135.1). NCBI lineage: Eukaryota > Metazoa > Chordata > Mammalia > Carnivora > Procyonidae > Potos > Potos flavus. The sequence continues at coordinate 51,493,956 of CM052887.1, forward strand.
CTGGAATGAAATCATATGTGCTCCACAATAATAAAAGAAGCTGCCATTTTGGAGAATCAGTTGGTATTGGTGATGAGCTTCATTTTGTTTGTCTATTTATTTGTTTTTGGTCTTCTCTGCCCAAAGGAGGATGCCAGTATAGTACATGCTGTTTGTTTGATGGGTCCTGTTGCAAGTGACAATAATGATTCTGATGCTTTCTGTTGGACCAAGATAATAAAAAGCCCAAGGGTATTTGTAATGTGCCTAACTGGGTTTTAAATCAATTAGCGGGTATCTGAGGGCTTTATATAATACGTCACCAGAAACAGCTACTTAAGGAAGAGCCTGGAAAATCTCAAAAATTATCCTAGTTCAAAAGGGTGATGCCTGCGGTTCTAAACCACTGGTCTGATACTCGAATTGTATGTTATGTGAAATAGTAAAGTAGATAATTTACCAAGCTTGCAATTTCTCCTGCTGAAGAAAATACGCCATTAGGAAATGCCTAACATAGATTAGAAAAGGGTATTTGCAACAACTCAAATGGCTGACGTTAAACCATAATTTCCCCCAGATGATGGATTGCTGTGGGAGCTGAATTTGCTCCGCCAGAGCTCCACCTCCTCATAGCTTTCCTTCCCCTTCTCCCTGTCTGTCTGTGGACCTTGGATGAGGGACGAGAAACCTGGGGAGCAGGAAATGAAACCCGGCCCTCTCAATTTGTCCCAAGTCTTAGCAAAGTGTCAAAAATGGGTTATAACATCTATACTCTGCAATTAATCAGTCCTTTCGAAACAGTAATTTTCTGTTTGATATGATGGGGTATTTGGAGTCATGGATGAGGAGGTAGGTGCAGATCCCTAAGAAGGTATAAACCTGGGAGCGGGGAGCCCTGATATGTGGCGAGTAGCCACCAATTGTAGTGTTTAGCGAATGCCAGGTCTGTAAGGGAGAACCCAGCCCTTTCTTTGTGCCTCTAATCAGGATGATTTGAACAAAAACAGTAATCGATTCTCTTATTATGCTTCACAAGTACTAGTATTAACTGTGATCTGGAGAACTTTATAGGGGTCCCTGGCATGGGTGTGCGGTGCACAAAGGGAAGAGAGGAAAAAAATAGAGTTGGGGTGGGCCCTTGTCTGGAAATTTCTGTCCTGAGGGAACTTCCCCTTAATTTGTGCATTTATGAAATATATATTGGAAAATAATCTGTATTGTGGCTGGCGTCTAACATTCCTCACACTTAAAGTTATAGCAGCTATATTAGGCTTTCTGTAAGCCTTTCTGTGGTTTGGGCACAGACAGGTAAGACCCAGGCTCTTCTGGACTTTAAAGTTGACCTGGATTACAGCCACTTCTCTGGGATGCCATTTGTGTGTGTGTGTGTGTGTGTGTGTGTGTGTGTGTGTGTGTGTGTGTCTGAAAAATGAGTATTAGGTGAAGCTGGTTGTGAGGCTGCAGCTGAAAAATAGTGAAATCTGAATTTACCCAGAGGTGCCGTGTGCCTGCATGTACTGTGGCTGTACCCCGAGGGGGCCAAGGGAGGGCAAGGTTGTGTGTGCACAGAAGTACATCATTCCTACAGGGGCATCCCTGTTCGGGTACCAGTCTCTAGAGAGTGTTGCTAACTTGTCCTTTCCATCCTGGGTCCTGGGAACTTGAATGTAAATATGGATTGAGTTTATATACAATTCAGTTGCCTTACTTTAAAAAGAACCGATGGTTTGGGGAGGATCCCTGAGTTGACGTTCTTGACCAACCTCCATAGGGTTTTTCAAACAGATCATGTACTTTGAGGTACACACATATGTGAATACACACATCTACAGCAATTCCAAGTTAAATGTAAGTGTCATTGCCGCATGGTCGTCGTTAGCTGCCAGTTCCTCTCGACACAGAAATAGGTCTCTGCCCCCTCCTTCTGCTTTTCTTGCATCATCTGTCGGTCTACCTCTGAGTCACTCCAGCCCCTCTTAGACTTGTGATTTCTCCCTGCCATGGATGTTAGCATTTCTACATAGTCTTCAGCTTTTTGCCTGCTGTTGATCAGTCATGTTTCCTCGTTCCGCGTCTCCTTTATCTCTAGCTCCGTCAGATCCAAATGATCCCTCTTTAGAAAAATACTTTATAATAAACTGTTACAATATTGCAGTGAATCTTGTAAATAAAAAATCTACCTTAGGGGTGCCTGGGCAGCTCAGTTGGTTAAGCATCCGACTCTCGATTTTGGCTCAGGTCGTGACCTCAGGGTTGTGAGATCCAGCCCCACGTTGGGCTCCACGCTGGGTATGGAGCCTGCTTAAGATTCCCTCTCTCCCTTTGTCCCTCCCTGCCCGTCCATCCCTGCTCTCTCTCGAAAAATAAATAAATAAATAAACCACCCTATCCTAGACACATGATCAAAAAATGCCCTAAATATAATATACATACATGAAATAAATGTAATTTTTAATAAAATAATATGTATTTATAGCATTCAGAATCCTAACAGGAAGGAGAGGGCACGGTAAAGAGTTTAACTGAAAAGACTTGAAAGTGAGGGCAGGCTTATGGGAACCAGCCAAAGATAGTGAGGGACCAGAGACTAGGGACAGCTCAAAGCTGTTGTCACCCCTAAGCGTGCAGATACCTGTGAGCTGGAGCTGGAAGATGACAGGAAACAATGTCTGGACCTTAGGGTTAGGAGGGAGGGGAGTGGGGAATGTATACTCTCTCCTCTCACTCTCTGATCTCTTGCCACTACCTCTCATTGGCTGAATGCTGGAAGCCAGAGGGCAAGGGAGCCTGGGAGATGCAGTCCATCGAGTTCAACCTCCTGATGCAGGAAACAGAACAGAGAAAGGCAGAGAGTGGATCACTGGGGCAAATGGAGAAAGCAGCACAGCATTTTGGTGTGCACATGGTGGGGGCTACTACTCTGGAAGACTTAATTAACGAAAGGTCAAGTCCTTGCACCTTCGTGTAGGATTTCCACGTGCATATGGGAACGTGACAAATGTATGGCCTTGTGTTGGCAACTCTGATGTTCTCAGGTGGTGAACAACTTACAGTAAAATTCCAGATGAAAACAAATACAATCTTCTCTTTCCAGGTTGCATTTCTAAAAATGTCAGCATATATTAAAATCATGGGTGGCTCAGTCGGTTAAGGGTCTGCCTTTGGCTCAGGTCCTGATCTCAGGGTCGAGGGATCAAGTCCCATATTGGGCTCCTTGCTCAGTGGGAAGCCTGCTTCTCCCTCAGCCTGCCACTCCCCCTGTTTGTGCCTGCTCTCTATTTCTCACAAATAAAATCTTAAAAAAAAATTAAAAAAAAAATCATGCAAAAATACATTTAGTTTATACATATAAAATGGAGTTAGTTTCTCATATAATTTTAAGTGTCTTTTTTTCTACATGAATGGCCTATGAGAGTTGGGTGTGTGGGTGCAGGGCAAGGAGAGTCTTGTCTGTTGCAGGACAGTTGGCTTCCCTGACCCCCACCCCATAAATGCCCTCAGTTTTCCTCCAATCATGGCAAAAAACAAAACAAAGCACCCAGCAACTTTCAGAACGCTCTTGGAGTAGGGCCTATCCTACTAGGAGCCATTGCTCTGGCTACGTCCGGTGCCATCTAGGTCATCACCCATGAGACCACTAGGGGTGCAGGTGTCCTCCAGTGCAACTGGAGTAAAACAAAAGAAAAATCTCTGTAAATGAAAATCGTGCCTTCACCTTGCTGGGTGGGGTGAATGGGGTTTTGCAAACCTTGCTGGGAAAGGATATGGGTCAGGCTAGTGGCTGGGACGCTTCTCCAGTTCCTGTTCCTGTAGAAACTTCCTGCTCACCTCTCTCCTAACGTGTTCCCATCCCACATGCTCTCCCCTGTGGTCGTCGTAGCTAAAGCGGCCCCACCACTGCTTCCGGGGCATTAGATCAGCCTGAAGGTAGGCTCCTGACGCTTGTGATGACAGGCACTAGCGCCGGAGTCCCCGCTTCTCTGTCATTATTGAGCATTTCTCAGGCTTCTCCCATGACTGCTCTCTGCCATTCTCCCTTCTCATCTGTGTTGGCCGCATTGCCCCCCGCTGCTGCCTCACAACATCTGTGGCCAGCACACCTCCACCTGAGCCTGATCACAGGGGCCAGTCTATGTCGTGATGGGTCATGGGCCATGACCCGTCTCCCTGGGGCTCCTCCCTCCCCTTATTACTATGACTCTCACTCCTCAGTGTTTGTGTCTCAGGGCCCCCAATCCCATCGGAGTGAATCCTATTCCTGAGGTATGCTATGAAGCACATGAAGTTCCTTTCTAGAGGACTGAGATGCCAATATGCCAGTACTGTTTTATAGTTTGAAAAAGCTGGAATGCCACCTCAACGGTATCTTCATCCCTTGGAGGATCTGGCCCATTATAGTGAAATGTGTCCAGACATAGGGTGGGTCAGCCATGGGGGAGCGAGCATACTGGCCGCCACTTCCACACCCCTTTCTTCATGGGTGCTGAAGGGATGCCCTCATAGTGGTTTCAGCATCCCACCTCACTGTTCCTCAAATGGGGTTCCCCTGTGGTTGTGCAGTGGCACCTGACCATCCCACTAACATGCATCTAGACATACTTTAGTTCTTTTACTTTCTAAAAATTTTTAAAAGTTATTTATTTTAGAGAGAGAGTGAGAGAGAGTGTGTGTGTGCGTGAGCAGGAGGAGGGGCAGAGGGAGAGGCAGGGAATCCTCAAGCAGACTCCCCGCTGAGTGCGGAGCCTGATTCGGGGCTTGATCCCAGGACCCCAAGATCATGACCTGAGCCTAAACCAAGAGCCAGATACCCAACCAACTGAGCCACTCAGGTCCCCCTCGCCAACTTTAGTTCCTTTAATCAGATAATGAACAGCAGCTTTAAGCATAGCATTTGATAGAGGAAGCACGTGGGAGGTAAACCTACCTCAAGTCATCAGTTATGTGTGCTGGCATTAAAATTGTTCGCTTACTAGTAGGCATCTGTCAATCCTTAGACGTATTTGGAAGTGCCTATTATGTGGGCTAAACTCCGTGGAACTACAGAGACGGACAAGGATGAAAGCACTTCCTCTCTGGTGGGGGAATCAGGTGGGCAGGTGGAGCATTTTATTATGATTTAGGAGTGGACAAGTCAGGGCACGGGGAGTCGAAGTTTTCTTATGGTGACATTTGAACCAAGCCTTGAAGGTAGAACAGGATTGTAATCAACGTAGAAGCAAGAAAGGGTACCGCTTAGGAGCGTGAGAAGAATGCTGTTTGTAAATTAATTGCTAAAAGTGCATGGCAAGAGATTCAGGATTGCAGAGATGTAGGATTTATGCAGCTATGAGCCTCCAGGGGATGAAGGTCAAGGCTGGACAGCAGGAGAGTGCCTTGACTGCCCTGCTGAAGAGCTCATACTAGCTTTGGGGCTTTGATGCTTCAGGTGGGCATTGAAGAGTGGGCAAAACACAGTAAAGCCAGGGTTCTAGGACTATCACCCTGGGGCAGTGTGAAGGAGGGATTCAGGAGGTCAGCAGCCAGGAAGGAGATGGTTAATAGGCTGTTGTAATAGCTCTGGCCAGGAGGAAACACGCTTGTGGATACCAGTGGAGAACTGCGTGCATTTTATTGCTCAGTATCAGTGGAGGGATGGCCGATACCTACGTAAGGGATGTTACTGACCTGGTCAACTTCAAACCTCCCCAGTCTCCGTGAGGCCAGGCCACAGAGGGGCCCACATTTCCTCTGCACTCTCACTGGCGTTGGGGAGGAGCTTGGGATATAATCCGTAGAGTAAAACCATCAGTGGAATTCAGGTTGTTCTTAGGCTGACTTAATGTTCTTGACCGATAGCTAGAGTTTACATCCCCATCTTGGGGGGGGGGGGTGAAGTTCCCTCTGAAGCATGTACTAAAGAGAAAGGCTGAGAGGATTGATTTTTTTTCCAAAGAATCCATAAATATTTACATAAGTGCAAGTTACAAATCTGTGGCTTTGAGATTATTGAATTTCACTGCTTTTACACCCACAGCATATAAATTTCCAGCAGGCATTTGCTGGTGGTGAATGTTCAGTCTTTGGAGAATTGTCTCCTAGTTTGTTTCCTTCGCTCTTGGAAAACAAATCTTCCCTGTGCTGTTTTAATGCTCTCACTTATGGTTATGGATTGGTCACTGACAGCCATGTGACGATGGTCCTCGGCTGAGGGAGTGTCACTGTGATGGACTGCCTGCTAATGGGGGCACTACTCCCTGAGCCAAGAGGCTGCTTTTAAAGACCCCTTTGGTAACACAATAATTCTCCCCACCAGAGAGCCCTAGACGGTGGTATAGTTCCAAAGTCTTTGTGGGCTTCTTAGGGAAAGGGAAAAAAACTCTAAAGATCATGTCCCTTTAGCAGAAAGGCAGGTTAGCAGGCTTTTTTAAAAATATGGGTGATGCATCTGCTTTCTTCCACATGGTCGAAACTCACCTATTTTATTCTCGGGCCTCTCTTAACAACTGTGCCTGGAACACGCTCTCTTCTTGTTTGGCTACAGTTAGAACAGTCGCCGCTGAGTAAAGCTTTCTAAGTTTTATGATCGCTAGATTTTGGACTGCTCTACTGATCTCAGGAACGCAAATCTGTATCTGCGGACTAGCAGATTGCTGAGCGTGCGAGGGGCAGGGGCCTCCTCTGTGTCCTACGTATGGCCTGCAGACCGTACACCTTCGCGGAATTGGGGGGTAGTTGACCTGAGAGTAGTTTCTCTCCGTCTCGTGCCCCCCAAATTTGTCTTTCAATATGAGAAGGTGCTGCACAAAAAGTAAACAAAATGAATGAAAAAAATTCCTGTAATGGATCACGCTAGGGACTGGATTTTATGTGGATATGCCTGGGTGTGTTAGATACATGCAGAAAAACTTGTTTGTAGAAGACTGGCTTTCAGTCCGAGAAACAAAGGGACCATTTCTTCTTGCCTCGGACTCTGCTGGGTACAACTTAGTCACCTGCAAAGGTGGGATTGGTGGCAAGGGGGCTCAGAGCTGGGGTCGCCCCCTGCCAGCCCATTGAATGAACGGGAAGCCTGGCACCCGTGGCAGTAACTGGTCACCGTCCTCAAGACAGATTTGCAATGGGGACCCAACCTGCGGGGGAGGGTTTCCCAACAAACAGGCGCACTAGGACTGGGGAGCGTATGGTGGCTGTTGCATCAGATTTGGTGCCATTGGAGAGGTCTCCAGGCCCGAAAAGGGGGCGTGGAAGAGCACAGCAAGACCCTGGCCTTAAGAGGAAGTGGCGTTACTATTCAGGCCACTAGAACAGGGAGACAAGACCTAGAGAAGTCTAGAGTTGGAAGTCTTGCTTTCTGGGCATGTAGAGAAGCCTAGGTATTTAAGCTGGCGTGAAAGATTAGGACACGCTAACAGTGAGACGAATGAGCCATCAGGGGATAGCTCCTTAAAGAACCCTTGCATGAGGTCAGGCTTAGCTTTGGATCTTGCGGAAGGCCTGAGACCGTGTCTTATTTATTTTGTATCCTCTAGCATCTAGCAAGATGCCCAGTCGTATAGTATTCACTAAGTGAGTATTACAGTGGCATGGGTGGTGTTTTAAAAATTAAAACAACAACAACAACAACAACAATGAAAAGTTATGTAGAGCTGGATTCAAATTTACAGGAACATTACAAAAAAAAAAAGCCTTTCACTCCTGTTGAGATTGTATAATTCCGAACCTAGGCAGACAGGAAAGGGTAGTATCAAGAGAAGGGTCCTGAATTTATTTTGGAGGCTGGGTAGCCCAGTGGAAAAAAACACAAGGGCTGTGGTCTCTGACTGACCTGGGTTTGAATCTCAACTTTGCAAGGACTAACGGTGTGATCATGGACGATGACTTCACCTCTCTGAGCTCAACTCAGTCACCAGTAAAATATGGATACTGTTGCATTCTTGGAAGGGATGTTGTGGGAATTCAGTGCGTTAACTCAGGTTAAATACTTAGGTGGTGCCTGAGACCTAGTGGCCGCGGGAATAGCAATTCCCATAGAAAAGCCTACAGGAACTGTGAAGGAGAGAGGCAAGAGGCTTTTAATGCCTTGCTGTGGGATTTGATGACCCCGGTGGGCCTGGTCCTTCTGCTTCCTGAGTGATGTGATTCTTGCTGAGGTAATGGGCTGGGTCGATGTCATGCAGATCTGATGACAGGACACCCACACCCTGTCACCCTCTCTGCCAAGACGGGCTGTGCTTATTCGAGCCTCCACTCCCTTGCTGACTGCTCCGCATGAATACCCCAGTGGAATCTGGCTTTATTGGCGTCCTGGAAAAATGAGCATGGGTGTCTTGCCGTGGTCACGTTTCTAGAGAGGGAGTCCCTCTTTGGACCTGGCATTCAGCCGCCTCTGCAAACCCCACCCCTCTCATCCCTTGTCCAGGCTTCCAGTTTTCCTGTTTCATCGGTCAGAATTTGAGCTTGCCTCTTGATGATACTTTCGTCTGTTCGGAAGAGGGAGAAAGCGCTGAAAATAAGAATGAGGAAAAGGGGCCTTTGTTTTCCCCTTGCCAGGGCCCTTAAGAAGTGAGATTCGTTGTTGGATCAGAGTCACGTAGCACTGGTGTTTCTCATTAGATACCCCATAAAGGCAAGGATGATGGGCAGTCTTAGGTCCTGAAATCTTATCATCATGGGTTGCATTAAATCCCCTCTTCTGTGCTCCTGTCCTTCCATCCCCAACCCCTTCCTCTCCAGGCAAAGCAGAGGGCAGGCTGGGTACACATTTTTGGATGAGCCGACTGATTTGTTCTACTGAAAACAAGGTCGGGCTATGCTCAGGCAGGCGGGTGGGCTGTCATGGTGGGAAGTGTATAGTCCAGCTTGGGTTTGTGTTTGACCTTCCCTTTGACCAGCTCAATGACCTTGTCCTTGCGGGGTCCTGTTGTCATGAAATAATATTTACTGGGTTTTCAGTAGATTTCTGGCACCGAACAGATATTTTACATACGTTATTTTGTTTAAACCTCATTGCAGTCTTATAAAGTATATGTCATTATCCCCATTTCATGGTAAGGAAAATGAGGCTCAGAGAAGCAAAGTAAGTGGCTCAAACAGCACTTTGAAGATGATGA
>CM052887.1:51503523-51567238 GCA_028534135.1 Potos flavus
CTGGCCACCATGATTCTCTACTTTCTATCTCCATGGATTTGCCTATTCTGGATATTTCATGTAAATGGAATCATTTAATACATGGGCTTTTGGGTCTTTGTTCTTTTACTTAGTATAATGTTTTTAAGGTTCAACCACACTAGCATTTTTCAGTATTTCATTCTTTTTCGTGGCCAGATAATATTTCAACATAAGGATATACCACATGTGGCTTATCTGCTCATCAGTTGATAGGCATTTAGATTGTTTCCACTTTTTGGCAACTGTGAATAATGTTGCTATGCACATGGGAGTACGAGTTTTTGTGCGGAAGCATGTTTTCATTTCTCTTGGGCGTAGACCTAGGAATGGAATTGCTGGGTCACTTGGTAACTCCATGTTTAACATTTTGAGGAACTGCCAAACTGTTATTCAGAGGGGCTGCTTCTTTTTACATTCCCACCAGCAGTGTTTGAGAGGCTGTAATTTCTCCACCTTACAAACACTTGGGTGTTTTTTTGATTTTAGCCATTCTGGTAGGTGTGATGTGCTATCTCACTGTGCTTTTGATTTAGATATCCCTGGTAACAAATACTATCGAACATTTTTTGTGTTTTTTTTTTTTTTCTTTGGGGGGGGGCCATCTGGATATCTTCTTTAGAGAAATGTGTATGCAGATCATTTGTCATCTTTTCTAATCAGGTTACTTTTTAAATTTTCATGGTTGAGTTGTAAGAGTTCTTTATTCTGGATACTAGATTTTTGTTGAAGATATGATTTGCAAATGTTTTCTCCCATCGTGTTGTCATATTCTCACTTTCTTGATGGTGTCCCTAGAAGGACAAAGTTTTAAATTTTGATGAGTCCAATTTATTTATTTTTTGTTGCTCTTCTTTTGGTTTCATATCTAAAAATCTATTGCCAAATCCAAGGTCAAAAAGATTTTACCTATATTTCTTAACTTCTTTTTGTTAGTTTAAACTCTTATATTTAGTTCTGTGATCCATTTTGAGTTAATTTTTATATATGGTGTGAGGTAGAGGTTCAATTTCATTCTTTTGCATGTGGATGTCCAGTTGAGCACTATTTGTTGAAAAGACTATTTTTTTTGTCCATTGGAAGGTTCTGGAATTTTTCTTGAAAATCAACTGACCATAGATGTAAAGGTTTATTTCTGACTCTTAAGTATTACACTGGTCTGTGTATCTTAATTACTACTGCTTTGTGGCAAGTTTTGGAAGCAGGACGTGTGATTCTTCCAACTCTGTTGTTTTTCTAAGAGATTGTTTTGGCTTTTCTGGGCACCTTGCATTTCCATATGAATTTTAGGATCAGCTTGTCAGTTTGTGCAAAAAAGGCATCTGGGATTATGGCTGGAATTGTATTGAATCTAAAGATCAACTCAGGTAATGTAGTCTTTTAATAACACTAATCCTTGCAATGCGCGAACTTGGAATGCCTTTCCATATATTTAGGTATTCTTTAATTCTTTCATTGGACTGGGGATATTGCACAGAGGGTTTTGCAGCTTGATCCAGAGCAGAAGGTTCTGGAACGGTACTTGATGCAGTTTCTTCAGGCTCCATGGTGAGAGGACAACTTGCTGCCCATCTTTGGAAACACCCAGGGCCTAGGGCCTTCTAGAGCAGTACTTGCGTATTGTGTCATTGGTGTATTTTTAGGACTCACTGGCACTTAGATTAATTCCCCCAGGTGTAGAAACATCCCAAGGCACTGGCAAATTGGTCGCTCTGCTCTGTTCTAAGAATATCCTAGTGTTTAGGGGTAGGGGGCCCGAAGTCAAGTCCTAGCTCTGCTTTTCACAAGTGGTGTGACCTCAGACATATTACTTTCCCTCTCTAAATCTCAGATTCGTCATCTGCACAAATGAGAAAAAAAAAGTACATCCATCTCATAAATCATTCTAAGAACCAAATTAAATTAATGTATGGAAAATGGCTTTGTAAACTGCTAAACTCTACAAAGGTTAACAAACAGCACTTTTTTTCCTCATTTGGAAAAAGCCACTGAATGAATAATCTCTTGCATGAGTGTCCATTTATGTCAGCCTGCTGAGGTCATATGGTATGGCTTTGAAGTGGAGAAAGTGTGACTGTCAGGTTTTAAAAAGGAAGCAGAGAGACTGTATTTCTCGTCCCCCTGCAATGAGCAAGCACAGCTGTAAAGGTAATGATTTCACAGAACCCGCAGCACCTCGCTGGGGCAGAAACAGTCACAGTAAGGACAACTGAGAAACCAGACTCGGGCAAGTTGAAGAAGTGAAATAAAAACAGACCTGAAGGGCATAATACCACCTTCATTTATAACAAGCGTTAGTAAAATAAATAGGTTCTTATGTTTCTTTTGTGATCTTCCTAATAAATTCTGTCTAGTGATTCCCTGATCAGTTTTATCTTAAATAGATGACCGAAGGGAAAAAAAATTCACGAAGTTTTTAGCTTGGTACCTCATGAAAATTGAGAATGATCATATTTCTCAAGATGAAGTCAGATCTATCGTGGACTATTAGGGAATTTTCACCGATTATTTTGGGAACCTCTCAATCCGAAAGAAAAAAGGGGTCAGGGTGCGGAAGACGGCAGGCACTGGGGTTGGCAGATGTTTGGTTCCTGGCTCCCCTTTTTCTAGCCGGGTCCTTGGGAAAGTTGTTTTCCTCAGATTTTTCTCATCTGTAAGCTAGGGGTCACAAAATACCTTTTTGATAGGGTTGTGATGAGGACTAAATAAACAGCAGTAAATCTCTGTTGCCTTCCCTGGCTTCTTCTGGGTTTAGCTTTCCCATATCATAAGGCCAACGTCTCTTCATGAGGAAACATTTGTAAACAAGCTCTTCCACCTCATTCCAGATATGTCCTGAATGGTCGGACTTTTCTTTGTCCAGGAACATCTAGATTCCGAATGACCTCTATCTGGCCCATTGACTCTCCTAGAGAATTCTGAGGTCCTAGGTCAAAGCCTTGCAAATCTAGGCATATGAACATGATCAAAGGTTTTCTCAAACTGAGACTGCTGTTTCAGTCTGGGACCCTGCAGATGGCACCCCCCAAGGGATAAGAAAAGAAAATAGAATGAAGGAGCTACTGCAGAGCTGTGGGCAGGCCAGCTAGGGTCTAGCCATAGCAGGGAACCATTCCCAAGGGGCCAAGGGGAAGAACCTCCTGGAGAGGACTTAATATGGGAGGGGGGCTTCCCGCCCCATGTGGAGACACATAGCCACTGCCACCCAAACCCCAACCGAGAGGCGGTACAGGCAGTAGACACCTGACTTCTCCCCTCTCCCACCCTCCAGCCAAGGGAATCTGGAGGCAGCCTCCTATGACATATAGGGGAGCAGAGAATAGATCTGGAGGGGCAGAGGAAGACCAGCCAGCAGAATTGCCCTCTCAGGGAGGGTCATCAGGACAGGCTGTGGCATTATGCAGACTAACCCCGGTCCTTGGAATCGCAGGACAAGGGCACTGACCAGAAACACAACTTTTTATTCCACCTTTTTTTTTTTCCCTGTCCTTTTGCACATCTAGAAAGGAAAAAGATATAACCTGTCCCAGATTTGGTTCTGAGAAGTTGCATTTATTGTCTGCTGTGCATTCTTGGGCACAACTCTGGCAGCACGGCTATCGGGAGACGGCACCTGTTCACGAGATCCCGCTGACACGGACGATTTACGAAAATGTAGGAGTGATGCTTGCAGTTCTCTCCTTTCCTTCTGTAGACAGATGACGAGTTGCTCTTTTGGGGGTGATGCGAGGTGTGCAGAAGTCACTGGAGCTCCCATCAGCCTGCTTTCTGTCTGAGTTTCCCCACGTGGCTTTCTTCTTGGGGCTAGTCTTTACAACAGTTGAAGCTGTTGTACAAATGCAAACGTGCCCTAGAATGGGTGACAGGGAAAAGCCATCATCAGCCTGATGCCCATATCAAGTTGGCACCCTAGGAAAGAGAGCACCCCAAGAGAAGCAGGAGAAATGACCCGGAGATGTTTGGTTTGTTCAGGAGGAGTGGGGTGTGGCGAGCAGTTTTGCGTGGTCTGTGGATAGGTGAAACTTTGCCACTTTGTCCGGATGGCCTCTAGGATGGGAATGAACCCAATGGCTGCAAGTTACGGGGAGGTGGGTTTGGTTCCCTGTGAAGAGGAAGTTTTTAAACCATATACGCAAATGAAGATGGGCAAGTGGCCTTAGAAGGGCATTCGCTGTTTGCGCGAGGGGCAGTTTAATTCAAGGGTCAGAATTCAAGAAGCTGTGGCAGAGAGTAGCTCCAGATCATTGCCGGGGAACAGAGTGGGAGGCAGAGCCTGGTGCCCTGAACAGAAGTCCTGAGTTGCAGATCAGGAGAGCTTCCTTGCAGAATAGAAATGAGGCCCCCAAATTGCGACGGCAGGCAGACGGTGGGTGTGAGGTGCTGGGCTCATTTCTGGGATTGGAAGCCCATGTCTGGACTCATTTCTGTTCTAGAGGCCTGGGCCAGCGCCTGTCTGCTAATGCTGCCGGGCATCTTAAAGGCCGTGCCCAGTCCCTCAGAGGGCAAGTTCCCCATTACTGCAGGTCCTCCAGCCGTGTCGGGATGACGAGGTCTTCCGGGTGTGTTGAATAGAGTCCAGCATCAGACAAGATGACCATGACCATCTCATTCAGTGAAGGTCGAGTAAGCTGTGATTGGCTCTGGGTCTAGAGACATGGAGTCAGGACCCTGAGACAGGAGCATGTCCGCTCAGCCGAGGATCATGGGCAGTGGGTTGGACAGACTCCAGAGTGGGGAACAGAAGGTGCTAAGAAGACTAGCTTGATTCCATTTTCCTAAACTCTGACTCCTGCAGGTAAATCGAATCGCTGCCTGTTCTGTGCTCTCAGAGTCTTCCTTGAAGCTTGATCTCACTTTTACATAGACATGTAGTTACCAGCTTGTGTCTGTCTCCTTTGAGACCATACAGCAATAGTTCACTTTGTTGAGAACTTACCATGGGCTAAATGATTTATAGGCAGCTTCTCTCATTTAATCTTCACCACAAACATAGAAGATAGTTATTATTACTTATTCCTTATTCTACAGGGAAGGAACTGAAGTTCAGAGAAATTACCTATGTGTCCAAGGACAGAGCTATCAGTGGTAAAGAGTAGAAGGGCAGGGGGAGAATCAGATTCAGTGCTGTGTTACTCTGAACTTTGACCACTATGTGATTGCCCGGGGACTGCTTTTTCATCTAGTCTCTCCAGGACCTAGCATGGTTCCAGGCAAGACAGGCTTCCAATAAAAATTGTGTTCAATGAATTAAGAGGACGACCTGAGCCCCCCCTTGTATGCTTGCCATACTGTGTGATTACACACTCTAAAAGGATGCATGCAGACTTAGTCCTGTTCTACACTGGAGGAACAAAATAGACAGAACGATGGCAAAGAAAATGCTCACTGGAGAAATTAGCTCAGGCAATTAAGAGTGTGCTGAAATTATAGCTTGTGTATAAATATACGGAAACAAATAAAAAATTAGGACCTTGATTTTTTTTGGGCACATAAACCTAACAAGTTTATACTTGAATAAAAATTAGTGTCTCTTCCAATGAATGATACTAAAATACCAAGCTATTCTTGCTTGTTATTTTTGTCACCATAAAATAAACCATATTTACACGATTGTGTAACCATATGCTTTTCAGAAGTTTTAGATTCAGATTTCATACTAGTAATAAGAACTGGCAGTTACATAGCACTTACCATGTGCCAGGCACTGTTCTGAATTGTTTACATATGTTAACTCCTTTAATCCTCATGGACTCTTATACCCTTATGAACTAAGTGCCATTATTGTACAGTATGAAGAAACTGAGGCACGGAGAAGTTAAGTGACTTACCCAAGGCCACACAGCTAACTAATGAAAGAACCAAGATCCGAACCCAGATACTCTTAAAGACTACTTACTGCTATGAGTTGTGATTAACCAAATCTTCACTATATGCCTCATTCAGTCTTTACCGCAAACCTGAGTAAAAAGGACTGCTTTGTCCCTTTCACAAATGAGGGAACTAAAATCCAGAGAGGTGTAGAAAGTTGCCCACAATGGAACAAGTAGCTGCACAGGGCAAGGCAGGCTCGTGGACTCTTACCAGTATCTCTGCCATCCTCACAGGCTTCCGGATATATTGTCTTACATTGAGTTTTGTTTTTATTTATGTATTTGAGAGAGAGGGAGAGGGAGGATGGCCAGGGGGAGGAGCAGAGGGAGAAGCAGCCTCTCTGCTGAGCAGGGAGCCCGACTTGAGACGAAAGCAGATGCTTAACCAACTGAGCCCCTTACACTCAGTTTTTGAATTATTTTGTTCACAGCCAACGTTCATGATAGAAAATATATATAGAAATACAAAACATGGGGGCACCTGGGTAGCTCAGTTGGTTAAGTGGCCGACTCTTGATTTCTGCTGAGGTTGTGATCTCAGGGTGGTGAAATGGAGCCCTGTGCTGGGCTTCGCGCTCATTGCAAAGTCTGCTTGGGATTCTCTCTCTTCTCTCTCTCTCCCCCTCCTCCCCCTTCCCCAGGCTCGCTCTCTCTCTCTAAAATAAATAATCTTGAAAAAAAAATAGAAGAAATGCATAACCTCATTGCCAAATACAACTACTGTTAATCTGTTAATGTTTTACCATCTATCCTTCAAGATATCCTTTATGTATAAAATCACAGCTTGAGATAAAACATGATTGGTCAATTGCCATAGTTTTCTTGACCCAACTTTCGATGGATAAACCGAGTCTTTACATTTAAAATAATTACTCAGCTCTGTAAAAATTGAACCCAACCAAAACAAATCTAACCTACTGAGAGATAAGAATTACATTTGATGCACTTTCTCCACACCAGTGAAAATGTTCTTTTAACCAGTAAATCCAAAGTATGGTATTTAGTAGTCAAAGCAAAAAAGTAAGTGAATAAAGTAGTTGAGATTGTCCTAAATTTGGCTATATGGACTGAAAAGGCCTCAATGTCTTGTTTGAAAGACACATCAAAATAAATAAATAAAAATAAAAAAAATAAAAAAAGAAAGACAAATCAGAGTCCCTTCTGATAGAAAAAAAGTTATTATTATTGTTATAATTACAGGTAATAATGTATATTCAGTACATACCAGAAATTATTTTATATTCCATATGGGATAAATGAACTATTATATATTTATGTTGTATCTATATATAAATCTTTAAAACAGGCCTATGAAGGAGGTAATACCTCCACTTATAGGTGAGGAAACATGCACAGAGAAGTTAAGTTACTTCCTCAAGGTCACAGAGCCATGATTTGAAACTAGGCGGTGTGCTCTCAGGCTGCAACTAAAGTGGCGACTGAAAGAATTAATCCCAAGGTGGGGCTTTTTATTTTTTCTTGTGTTCTCTCAACCTCTCCCAGCTAGGATAGCATTCTTCTCTGGGGTGAGGGGCGTCTGCATCTTCCTTGATACAGGATCGAGGCTGTGTTGTTTAGTTTATGAGAAGCTGAGCATCTACACTGTCTATTTCAGCCTGTGTCTTGTCCTGAGATGCCTTTAACCCCTGCCACAGCCCCAAAGTAAGTTATTAGGGTCCTCATGTTTCATGTGAGGATTGAGGAGCAGAAAAGTTAACTGTTTAGAGTCCCTCTCTCTACAGCCTGGAATTCCTCAGTGGTTTTCTTTAACTCTTAGAGTAAATCCTATAAATCCTACCCTTGGATGATTTGAGGCCCGTCTGCTTGTCAGTGACACTGGGTCCCTCTGTCCCTCACCCATCACCCTGCAGCGTCACGGGCCTTCTTCCAGTCCCTCAGACTTGCCAAGCTCTTTGCTTTTGCAACGCCCTCTACCTGAAACTCCCCTCTGCTTCTTTTCAGGCCGTTCCGTGACATTCTTCAGTCCCCAGGTGGCCTGCTCTGAGCGGTGGACTGATTCTTCCCTCCCAGGAAAGCTTCCTCTGTCTACCTTTCGGTATCGGATCGCTCTCTCCGTCTCTTTCAGTGGACTTCCCAAAATGTGCAGCTGTTTTTCTTGTTCATTTACTTGGTTTGTGTGCTTGTGGTTTTTGCTTGCTTTTGCTCTGTGAGTAGAGGGACCACTCCTCCCCCACCCACACACCTCCCGAGGTCCTCTAGAGGCATTTGCTGGAAGACTGACAAGTCTCCTGCAGGAGGACAGGGGAAATAAGGAAAGAGGGTGGCTCTTGCAGCTGCCTTAAAACCCTAACCCTGCCCTGGGCTTGGGAGGACGAGTCTTGTGCTCCGCGGTCTGCGTGAAGCAGCCAGACCCGGGACAGGAATCTGGGGCCATCCGATGAGGGAAGACAGAGGCCGCTGTCCATTGTCTGGAAGGGCCCAGCGCTGGTTTATTAGGCCAGATGTTCTTGGGAGTGTCTCATTGTCACCTTTGGGTCCGTGACCCTGGCCCGTGGCAGGGGAGCCTCCCTTGCACTTTGAAGATTCCTGACGAGAGCTTTGGGGTGCGCTTTTAAGTAGCTTGTGTGTACTGTGGGATTTGGCTCCCAACAGCCTCATTTGTAAGGGGCTATCTGGAGCCTACTTTTGCTGTTTGTTTTTGCTTTCCTTTCCCTGCCTTCGCTCACTGAATCCCTTGTTTCAGGGACACGTAGACATCCAGGTTGACTCACTGCCTTACACGGACATTGAGCAAATTCTCTAGTCCTGCACAGTCCGCACTGGCTGTTCGTGGCTAGGGGTTGGAACCTCTCTGAAGAGCTTCCTCACTTATGCTACTCCTCTCTGAGCTTTCTTTGTGTACATTATTAGTAGGAGACGCCTTGCAGAGATGGCTTGGCTGTGTGTACTGGTTTGGGTAGGAAAACTCGAGAATCAATGAGCTTGGACTTCGGGGCGCATGCCGGCAAATCCTGACCTCGGTGTCCGCAGGCGTTGATCGGTAACTCTTGGTTTCCAATGAGAGAGGAGAGCCCGGATCTCACGATGTGTGGGATGTGCCCCGTGGGGCTGTGTTTTGTAGGCAGTGAAGTTAAGGCATGCCCAGAAAAATAACATGTTTTCCTTGCCTGCCGCTTGAGCTCTTTGCCTGGTGGCTGGCTGATTGGCAGTTTGGGAAAGGAGGGAGACGTTGGTTAACTTCGGTGTCCGGGGGATTTTGTGTGTGCGTGTTTGTGTAAGTGGCCGTTTCTGTTCCTTTGGCAACAGTAGAGGACAGATAAAGAAGTAATGATACTATTATTTTCAACTTGTGTTCACAGTCTTCAAGGCATCTTACAAACATTAGCTTGATGTCACTATTTAAATAATGCCTTCACTTAGAGAAGACCAGAAGTCCTTTGATGTAGGCATCACAAACATGGATGGGAAAACAGGGTTTGGGAAATAACTGGGACTTTTGCCATCCTGGTGCATATTCGAACTGCTTTTACTTGGCCGTGTTTCCTACAGAAGTACTCAGTGGAGAAGGTAAATCAAAGCTATATCTAATCAAGGCTTTCTTTCAACCTCGATGGAAAATGCTTTTTTGAGATTAAAAATGCCTGACCCATCGTATATAGTGGTACACCGAAGAGAGATTTTCATTAAATAAAATTGTGACTATTCCCAAGCATTAAACAACTCAAAATTTGTTAGGTTTTCCACACATACAGACCCACATTGGGAGGTGACCACGTGCTTTCAGGGACAGAAGTCTCAGACTATTCATATTGAACTCCCCTGTGTCCTAAGGATAGGAAATGTTGCTGTTACTAAGATATCATGTCTCCACGTTTCCAACTGGATGAAATGACCAGATATTTTTTCCACAGCTAACTTGCACAGCTTTATGCCTTAGTCAGAGTATTTCTATTAAATACTATATGGAGTATTTGGGGAAGGCAAAGGAGAGAAAAGAAAGAGTAAGGAAGAGAGGGACTAAGAATAAGCAGTAAGGTGATAAAAAAAGATACAATCTGTGAAAGAAAATTTAATAACAAAATTAGAAGATTCAGTTTCTTTTTTGATAGCCCAAGTGGAGAGGGGACGATACCATAATCTCTCCTGGTCTAATGTCTAATGACTCTGGCTAAGCCTATAAGCAAGAAGGTGCTGAGTTTCCTGGCTTACCCCGGGCGCCTTCCAAACTCCACTCTCTCCTGCCTTCAGTGTGAGTGGAGTCTGGACTGCAAAATCAGCATAACCAGGCACAGACGAAGGGGTGGACTTGCCCAGCAAAGGCTTTTACTTGCCTTTCTGTGGTCAGGAGCAATGTTCCGGGGAGAGAAACAAATTCATATGCAGTCTGGCTGTGGCTCCTCCAAGCCCAGGGCAAGGCGTCCGGTGGTTTGCTCAGCCAGCAATAGCCAAATTTATCCCAGGGTCAAGTGACCCATTGCCCAAGCTCATAGGTCAGCTGGTATGTCACAGAGCTAGGGTTTGAACACAGACCAGACTCCAAAGTGTTTCTCAGCATCATGTCTCCAGTTAGAAGACAAAGAAAATAATTCTACCTGGGAGCCTTCCAGTAAAAGGCTCGTAGATAATGTTTTGCTTGATAATTGCTAGATTATCAGAGAATCATAGGTCAGGCTGCCTTTAATCATTACCTTCAACACCCTTCAGAATCTTTAATCTCTTTGCACATGCTGTCAAGTGTCAGTGTAACTTTGCACCGACCGGTACCCCAGTAGCTCCACGAGCTTCCTACAAGGGGACTCTATAAGAAAAACAGTAACTGACATGGCACAGCGCTTTACAGTTTACCAACTGCTTCCCCAGATACCATCCTTTGGATCCTCCCAGTGTCCCTGCGAGGCAGATCACGCTGATATTGCCTGTGATCTCTTTTTCTAGTGAGAAAATAATGTTCAGATATCAGTCCGATATTCAGAATAATGTGAAATAACTTGGCTGGCTCCGTCGCTCAGGGCTTAGAGCCGTCTCGTACCGTGCACTGAGTTGCCCAAGATCGCACAGCTAGTGAGCAGCAGAACTGAGATTCCGTGATCAACTTTCTCATGTGAAATCTGGTCCCCGGGCCACATTGTTAGGTTTACCACAAATGATACAATCTTACTTATGAAGGCTAAAAGCAAAAGAAAGCCTAAGTTTAAAAAAACAATAACCTTATTTCTAGTAAAGAGATTGCTCCATAGTGTGAATGTGTGTGTGTGTGTGTGTGTGTGTGTGTGTGTGAATGCACATGCACCTTTAATTGGCATGCTATTATGAGAAATATTTAGCTGTGAAAGGAGATGATATGGTGTTCGATGTGATTAATGAAATAGCCTTGCTTTCTCACTCTCATTGAACTTCGCTAAAATGACTTTTTGGCCTCGAATTCTACCTTCCCCTGTAGACGTGCGGGCAGGCCTCTCCTCCCTATTGGGTGGTCAGGGCTCAGCGGACAGGTTATTTTGGCAGAGCCCTGGTGCTCCTAGCTTGGGGCTTAACACATGGTAGGCGCTCAGCGGCTGTGCGAGGAAAGAATGAATGAGACCAGTGTCCTCAGATTCTGATCCTACCCGCAATGCATGCCAAGGCTGAATCACTTTTGAACAAGCTCTCTGTGACAGGTGATCGATCACTGTCCACAGGCCACTTTCCCTGAAGCAGCCTGTGAACAATGCTCCGTGAAGATCCCCGGATTCCCTCCTGAGCCGCTGTAGTTTACCCACGTGGATTTGGGGACTCACCCCTTCCTTTCCCCTTTCCCCAGGCTTTCAGTGCAAATGTCTGATAGGCCGCCCTCCAAATCCCCTCTGGGTGCTGCCTGCACCCTTTCCCCCTTTTACTTTTTCTCTTGGAAGTGTCAAGTTCAGGGTATTTCCCAGGGCCTGACCTACACCCCCCTGAGCAAAGAGACCACATTCATGCTTTGGGAGGGGTCCTGAGTTTTGGAGAGCAGGGGCATTAAAAAAAATCCTCTTTCCCTTTCTGTGCTGATTTGGAGTGTTGACTGAAAAATGGTGCTGTTGTCTGGGGGCTGAGCCCTGGGGGATAGAAAGAGTTGGCCCCTGCGTTTGTTTGTGAAGGGCTCGGACCTTTTGATGAATTGAGAGTCTGGTACAGCATAACCTCTCGTGGGTGGTGGTTCAAGGCAAAGGCCTTTTCTTTCCGTGTCCTTTTTCCAGGGAGTTTTAGTGGATTTGTAGGCTTTAGTGAGTGACTCTTTGTTTAATAGGAAGTTGAGAAAGGCATTAAGGAGTTTTCTAGCCCACGGAAACGATTTAGTGATCCTCAAAAATACAGCTTATTTCTGTACTTCTAAAATACAAGTTTAATGATCCTTAACTGTGGTGGCCTTGTGCTGAGAGGTGGACTCAGATTTTCTTATTCTGCCCCTTGCGAGCTAAGTATTCTCCTCTGGATTGCATTAGGGACTAGGCATCGGTTTTGAGGGTTGAAGTAGTTTATGGGGATGAAATCATCTCTGTAATATGCGTATGAATATATACGTATAAACACACACACCCCAACTTCTCAGTAAGAAAATAGGCCAAGAGAAAAAAAAATTAAGTGCATCTGTGTGTATTAGGCTTATTAATACATTTTCATAATGGGAAGTTGGTTAGGAGGCCAGTGTTCCCTAACAAGTGTGCTGTGAGCTAACGCTGGTGGTATCAGCAACGTGAAAACAGAATTTAGAAGCTTGTGGCGTTCTGTACTTAAATTTTAAAAAGAAAAGAAAAACATGCTCTTTTGGATGGGTCTATCCTCAGCAATAATATAAAATCAGCAGGCAATTATCAGGAGTGAAAAGGCATCTGAGCAAGAGCCCTATTTCCACCTCGGGCCAACGCTTTATTTTGCTTCTGTTGAGTCAACACTGCTTAAAACGGTGTGGTAAGTTAACTGGAGAGTGGGGACTGTAGGGAGCCAAGCCAGGTAATTTATTAAAAAAAAAAAATCTAAAAAAAAAAAAATCTAGGTGGCTTCTATTCGCTTACTCGTCTGACTCCTCTGTGGATTGAAAGGGTATGCTTATGCTTTGTTCAAATTACAGCAAAGGTCCCCACCCGTGCTTCACTAGGAGAGGGAATGAGAATTTCACACACTTTTTTGAATATTCATAATGTTTTCGTTGGCACCGAATTTAGCCCCACCCTAAGCGTAACTGTGTTCGAGTACTTAAGAGCTCTTTGGAAAGTACAGAGAGGTGGATATGCATTTAGTCCCTCGTGCTCATTTCCTCTAGTGTGTGCTGGCTTTGTTTTTATCATTCACTCTTCACTATTCTCTTACCTGCTTTTTATCTGTGAACCGGGGGTGGCGTGGGCCAGGGGGCGTGGTGCTCATACTATTATTACTCTCGCAGAGCCTGCACCGTCAGCGTAGGGTCGGGAGACTTGAGTACTGCACTGTGCTTTTGGACCTGCACATTGCAGAATATCTCCCAGCCCTGCCCTCCACCTGTTAAATGCCAGTGGGGACCCCCAGGGACAGTAAGGACCCCCAGAGACGGTGGCAACTAACAATTGGCCTCACATATTTCTGCATCCTCTTACCAGACCACGCAAAGAAATTATGCCTTCTCTGGGAACACGGATGAAAACGTGCCTTTTGCTAGTGTTCAGAAAGGGACCTCTATTAGGGTGATGGCAGCCTCTTCAGATGACATAAGGATTTTGCTTTCACATGGCCTTTAAGTGACCTGCTAGTACCGTCAAATGTTCACAGGCTTGACATTGGAAACATAGTGTGTTAGGAATCTGAAGCAAGTGTCTGAGTGTAGTTTGACCTTGTATATGACACCGTGAGATGTGGCGGGCTCTGAGTACAACTGCTGACCTGGGGAACGCCCAGGTTTCTGTTGGGGTCAAGGGCAAAAGTACCTTGTTCCATATGATCATTCATGTCTTTTAATAGTAAGTCAGGAATCATAACCTTAGGATGAAATAGCCTCTCGCCGGGCCCTGCAGAAAGTAGAGAGGTCCGGCGTGACCACCACTGTGTTTATGTATAGTCTCACATTTTGTAGTTCAGATTCATGCACACGAGGGAAGCTCAAGGTTTTAAGTATTACTTCAGCTCATCCCTCAGGTGAACTAAACATATAGTGCTGCTCGGAGATGCAAGATACTTACATAGAACAGAGACACAAAGGAAACCGTTCTACCCCATCAAAATCACTTGAATGTGAGCAAAGAAAACCAACTAGAAATTTGTGATTTTCCAGACTATTTAAAAATATTCATTGTTTATAAAAAGTTTAAAAACCAATGTACCCAAAATGTCTTAAAAATTATCCTGAGGCAGAGCAGAATTATTCGGGATGTGTGGTAATTCCAAAAAGGCAGATTTTACTATAGTAGAGCAAGAAAGGAGCAGAAAAAACTATACTGCTGACTTTTCCTGATTTTCTACAGGCAAGCTGCTTTTGACTCATAGAAGAAATAGATCCAGTTTTGCATTTAATCTCTTTGCTGTTAGAGTTTTTCCTTTCAGGATTTCAGGGGGCAACTGTTTTAAATTGTAGTGGCAGCCTTTCTGGAAAGGTGAAGATGACAATGTCAGCTAAACCCCGGATCACCTCTTATTCCAGTTTAACTTTTTTCCTTTTCATTGCTTCTAGTGTGTTCATACTGGGAACAGGTAAAAAGGAAGAGTTTGCTGCCTTCAGCATATCTTCTGAGGTGGTCCTCAGTTAGAAACAAGTCAAGTGATTTGGTTACATTTAATATTTCCTGAGAATCTCTATCCTAGTGTTTTGTTAGCCATGGTGCATGCCAAATAAACTTTTTTTTTTTAGAGATGGAATATGTCCCGCAAAAACAAACAAACAAAAAAACAGAAACAAACAACAACAACAAAAAACCCCCAAACCCCCGCCCCCTGCCAAAAGCTGTGCTCCATGGGAGCAAGAAGAGGAATCGGACCTAAATACCCACTCTCAGGGACAGACACACACACTGCAGTGGCTTATTCAGCTCTGCACGTCTAATGCCCTACACTGATGCTTTGCAAATACATTCTGAACTATTGAACCCGTAGATAGGAAAGCTGTAAGACAGGATTGTGCAAAACATAGGTAGAAATTAGCCAGCAACTTGGAAAAGAGGCCTCATATCCAAAGAAACATATGGAAGACTTGAGAAAAAAAAAAAAGAAGAAAAAAAGGAAGAGGAATCTAACATATGAAAACCCAATCCCACTGGAATGTTTTTTCATACACAGTATAAACGCCACATAAATAAAACCACAAACCTCTGCAGAAGTACATGAGAGGACGTGAGCCCCCCCCCCCCCAACTCTCCTGGTAGGGCCTCCTTTGGGAAGTAAAGCCTGGGTGAGTTTCCAGAGACAAAAGCTGTTTGGGAATCCTTCCTCCTAGGAACAGTGGGCCTAGTTCAAAGGGGACTTTGGACAACCCCTTAGCAAAGCGTGATGTCGTTGTGTGAAATAATCCGAATTAGGTTTCTGGTTCAGGTTGTAAGACTCCGAACTTTGGGGGGACCAGTGGATGGTGAACGTCTCTTAAGGGTGGTGATTTTCTGGTTTGAACGGAAGGGTAATATGTAACCGGGGCGGTATGTGTGAAGTTTAGGACTTCCGGGGAGGGGTTCTGGCCCAGCAACACACCCCAGTCTCGCCAAGGCCTGTTGAAATTTTCACGTAGAAGGTACGGTCCCACTGTCACTCTTGTTCATGGTGTAAATCTCTGGTTCGAAAACTTTGCAGCATTCAAGGCGTTTCAAGCTGAGGGCTGAAATGTCACTTTAAAAGTGGGGCGGGGGGGGGGTTAAAAAGGTCACACAGCTGCAAATAATAATAGCCCAATGAAATTCAGATTCTAGCTGCAGCCCACTTCAAGAATAACACTGGGACAGGAAACAAGCGTACTAGATCTTTTTACCAGTGAGGCTATGTAAGAACACATCTGATAAAATGTGTGCGCGTGTGTTCACGTGTGCGTGAGACAGACACACAAAGAGAGAAAGACGTACACAACAAGGCAAATAGAGACACAGAGCGAGAGGCACAAAAAGAGTTTTGGAGAACGAAGATACAGAAGAAAAGGGAGATATGGAGATGCTGAGAGAGACGCAAAGACACACACAAAATAATTGTTTTTCTTGGACTTAAATTCAAGTGTGTTTATTTTTCTATTTAAAGTTATGATATTAAGGTTAGAAAACTGGAAGTATATTTGAAAGAAAAGGATTTACTTTCCTGTCATTTTGCAGTTAGCTTCCGTGGATTACTTTTTCAAATGGTAGGTCTTTGAATGGCCTGATTTTACAGGGTTTTACTGAAATGGTCCTGTTTTACAGATGATTAAGGTAGTGAGATATACAATATCCCTCACAAAGAAAGCCTTAGCCCCAAACTGAATATATAATTCCCTTCCAAGAGCTAGCCAGGCGTTGGGAGAACCATCTTGCCTCCTCGCTGTTAAAGTAGAATCAGACATCTTAGAATAAAATAATTTAGAGTGCGTTTTGGTGCATTTGTTATTATGGTGTGAGGCTGTTTGCCTTTCTGGCCAATACATTAAGAGAAATATTTGCTTCCCCCCCTACCCCCGGAAACACGAAGTACAAATTTGCTGTGCAGTTAACTAATTTAGTTAATAAGCAACTTCTGTTTCCAGAAAAAAAAGACCGATCTGGACTCTCACACAGTGTGATTAACTCAAGATGCTCTTGCTTGTTAGCCGTCCTTGGCACTTTAGGAAGGACGCGTTTCCCCCTCTAGAACCCTTTCCGCAGTCTCGTAAACTCAGCAAGGTAGCGAGGTCTCTTTCACACGAGTCCTGACAAGAAGGCTCTTTCCACACTCATAGTAGGCCAATAAATGCTGACAGATGTTGTTAATGTCATTCTTAAAATTCGAGCTTCCCCCTTTAGATCTATCATGCATTGGTGGTCAGATTAACAATGGCATAGCTGATGGGGACATGTCAATATTATTATTAGTGTTTGTTTATATGTACAACTTCAGTTTGTAGCTTTGAAGTTCCCATAACTTTCTGTGTTGATAAAAGTGCACGAGGATTTTCAGGTGAAAACAACATTGTTAATGTCTTAATATTCCAAATCCTGCATCACCATATGACTCTATCTGCTGCTTTCAGAAGTAATTTGTGCTATTCTAAGATTGGAGATCAAAGATTGGAGTTTGATGGTAACTAAGGATCAGTAACAGCTTCCTGTGATGTAGACAGGGAAGCAGCACTCTTGGCTGATTTCAACAAACTGAGATGGTGGAGGTTTTTTTCCTTTTGAGCTCCGTTGTTGCCCTTGTTTAAAATACATATTTACAGTATTTTGTGCAGACTCTCCCAAGTTTTTAGTAACATTTGTTTTTTGCAATATTTGCCTTTCATGAAATGGTAATTCCAAGTATATCTCTAAAGGCCTGGCAAAGCATTTGAATGGATTGCATCAGCCATTGTGGAAGATTTCCCATTTTAGACCAGGAGGAATTTGTGGGGTCAAACACTGAACAATGAGAGATTCTTGCTCATTTCAAGGCCGAGGAATCCAGTGGCAGTTGAGGGCTTGAATTGTAAATCAAGCCTGTCATCTCCTTGTCAACTAGGAAAAACCTCTGCTCACTTTATGCACTATTAGGGTTTGTTATTAGGGTTTTGTGTTGTTTTCCAAAAATTTGAAGGGAAATTAGACTCATAAGGCATTTGGTCTAAGTGAGCATTGAAGTTGAACTTTGGAGAAGAGGAACAAAAAATAGAACTATTTAGAAACTCTTAAATGATTAGACAGTGTCTGCCACAATTATGACTGTATCTAACCAAATTTATGGGGTCACGCAGTAGTTCTCAGTGGGTGCTCTGTGGGGATCATAAGGAGCCAGCCCATGGCTAATAGACTGGACTTCAGTGGCTTCACTGTCTATGGCAATATTAACAGACTGAATTTTTAATGAATGAATACATTTGCACGTGAAATTTAATGAAAACTAGCCTCGTCTCGTCGTTTTCCCCAAAAGTCATTTTTTTTTTTTTTTTTTTTAATCCCCACAAACTCTGGTGAAATTTCTTCTCTGGTCCTAACGGAGAATGGAGGGGGGCGGGGAGTAAGTGGTCTGCACAACCTCTTGCCTTGCTGAAAACTTGGTTCTGGGCCAAAAAGCTTGAGAACCACTGCCTTAGGAGTGGAGAAAAGGCACGCTGTTTGGGGTGGTTTATTATGATGATTCAGGATTCATTATCCATTCCACAAATATTTATTGAACGCCTACCATGTCAGCTCGGTGCAATGGAGCCTGGGGTATGGCAATTGCCAAACAAAACTCGGTCCATTAAAACGTCCCAGCTGGTAAAACAACAGAATGGGAAATCCGAGGATGAGGCCTGACTTCTGAGGACCTAATGCGGAACAACGTGGCCAAAATCATGGCTGAGGGATTTGCCCCACTTGATGGATGATACCAGAATATTTGCAAGGCTTTCGGAGGAGTCTGTTGAGAGAATAATTATTACACTATTTGCTAGGAAAGAACTTTAATAATAGGTCATAAAAATAGGCCAATGGTCCTTCACTAATACATCAGACCAGATCATACTAGTTGATAAAAGTAATGAAACCTGTGTGGTAGAGTGGTACCATTTAGTAAAACTATCACGAACACCCACGCAGCAAGGAATGAGCCAGGGTGTGCTGTTTGCAGAGGGCTAAATGTGGGAACCGCAGCGCATCAAAATAAAGCAGTTGAGGTTCACACACTTATATATACACACCCACTCGCCTCAGACTTTATTAATCACTTAAACCCATTTTATTTTAGCAACTGCCATTTTACCTTAGGACTTTTATTCCAGCACTGTGTTGCCAAACCATTTGGTCCATGGCATCCATAGCGTGTAATAAATTGATACCGATTCATTCATGTTTAAAAAATACAATAGTAGGGGCTCCTGGGCGGCTCAGTCGTTAAGCGTCTGCCTCCAGCTCAGGTTATGATCCCAGGGTCCTGGGATGGAGCCCCGCATTGGGCTCCCTGCTCAGCGGGAAGCCTGCTTCTCCCTCTCCCACTCCTCCTGCTTGTGTTCCCTCTCTCACTGTCTCTTTCTGTCAAATAAATAAATAAAATCTTTTTTTTTTAAAAATACAATGGTAAAATGACAGTGATCACTCAGCTGAAGATATCGATGACTGAAATCTAAACTATTTGAAAGCTGACTATATTTCTCTAACTAGTCATATTCCTCTAAATGTAACATCCATACGCTGAGGGCTCAATAAGACTGAGTATATATGTATGGCTGGAGTTTATTCTTTCTTCAAGCACCAACGCCATAGAATAATTTGGTGGTATTTGCTGCAGCTCATATGTACATTACACCTTGGTTACAGCCCATGGTAACCAATAATTAAGACAAAGCAGCTAGGGGCACCTGGGTGGCTTAGTGGGTTAAGGCCTCTGCCTTCGGCTCAGGTCATGTTCCCAGGGTGCTGGGATTGAGCCCCACATCAGGCTCCCTGCTTGGCAGGAAGCCTGCTTCTCCTTCTCCCTCTGCTGCCCCCCTGCTTGTGTTCCCTCTCTCGCTGTGTCTCTCTCTGTCAAATAAATAAAATCTTTAAAAAAAAAAAAAAAGATAAAGCAGCTAATGTTGATATCAAGCAGAAATGCTGAACTCCTACCATTATAGGCTTGAATTTGTGGGGAAAGTCAGCATTTTGGTGAAGTAGGGTTTGGGGTAGAGTTGTGATTATGGTAGAAAAATACTTTCTTCCCACACTTACTTGGCAGGGCTTGGCCAATCTCTCTCCTCACTTTTGATTTTTAATGAATCTCTTCAGTAGTGGCACTTGCAATCTTGACCGCTTCTGTTAATTAGACATTAATCTAATTATTATCACTAATTACTACTTTTAGCTGTACACCATAAATGTATTTATATGGAGCTTTCCCATTTTACTGTCAGGTAATCTTAATATTGGTTAGTAATGTTACTGACATTGGCATTCTTTTGTTACCTTAGCAACTAAAGCTCTTATGTGGTAGCCAAGAAAGACTCACCTTATGGCAAATTCTCTTTTTAATAGGGAAGAGTTAACGTTAGAGTGGGGTTCCGGGAATACTTGCTTACAGAACCTCCCCCCCCACCTCCAAACACCACACACTTAAATACAAAGACCTTTCTCCATAATTCGGGCCTGTCTTACAGGCCTCGTAACCGATTAGTGTGATATTATGCTAAGCGAAATAAGTCAATCAGAGGAAAACAATTATCATATGATCTCTCTGATATGAGGAATTCGAGAGGCAGGGCGGGGGGCTGTGGGGGTTAGGGAAGGAAAAAATTAAACAAGATGGGATCAGGAGGGAGACAAACCGTAAGAGACTCTTAATCTCAGGAAACAAACTGAGGGTTGCTGGGGGTGGAGGGGTAGGGATAGGGTGGCTGGGTTATGGACATTGGGGAGGGTATATGCTATGGTGAGTGTTGTGAATTGTGTAAGCCTGATGAATCACATACCTGTACCCCTGAAGCAAATAATACATTATATGTTAATAAAAAAAAAAAAGAAATGAAGGAATTGAAGATTATGTTCATAGGCTTGTTGTAAAGAAGGGGAAATTGAGGCCCAAAGCAGTTAAATGACCAGGCAGTAGTTAAGCAGATCATGGTCACAGAGACAGAAACGTTCCAGGAAAGCATTTAAAAATTTACTAGAAAAAAAATAGCATATTTAATTAATGGATAACCGAATTACTCTGTTGTTTTTTTCTATCTTGGATCAAAACCACTTTCTCACTCTTTATTTTGAGGCTTAGATGTAAGTCAGCCTTCACAGGGGAGAGGAGAGATGCTCTATGATAAGTGATGGCAAAGTCAAATGAATAATGAGATTTGAGAAGTTATTTTAATTGCTCATGACTCTTCTCAGACAAGGACAAGTGGAAAGCTTCTGAAGATATTTGTGTTTTTTGCTTATTCTAAATATAATAAAGTAATTTACACAATGTGCCTGATCCCAGGAAAGCTGTAAAATTATGCTAAGTTACTGTGTTGGTAGGTGACCCATGAGTGGGCAGTCATTCCAGACATAGATTGGAAAGGGTAGTACTTAGTGAAAATTGTATAATGAGGAGGCAGCGTGAAGAAAGAGTTTGCGTGTGTAAATTTGTTTTGTTCTTTAATATCTGACTAGGAGTGTTATCTAAGGCAAGTCTTTTCGCTTTGCATTTCAGGAAGGCAAAAGCATGCACCTATTCCCCAAAGAAAGTCTGTTAATGTTTGGGGGAAGGGTATAGTGACAGACAGAATAGCATTGGGGTTTTTTTTAAGATAATAAAGCTTCCTTGGAGGAAGGGTAACTATTTCTTGAGTAAAAGCAGAGTTCCCTCTTTCAAGGGTGAAGGTCACTTGGGATTCCTTTGGTATCATTTTAAGGAAGCAAAATCCTTCCTGTGCTTCAGAGATAAAGCTATAGGTTTTAGTCCCTTGAGAGCCGTGTTCCACCAGCAGCACATGTAGCTTATTTATTTATTTATTTATTATTTTTTTTAAAAAGTTTATTTATTTATTTATTTGGCAGAGAGAGACACAGCGGGAGAGGGAACACAAGCAGGGGGAGAGGGAGAGGGAGAGCAGGCTTCCCGCTGAGCAGGGAGCCCAATGCGGGGCTCGATCCCAGGACCCTGGGATCATGACCTGAGCCGAAGGCAGAGGCTTAACGACTGAGCCACCCAGGTGCCCCTCACATGTAGCTTATTTAAACTCAACTCTAAAATCGGCAAAAAGTACGATTTAGAAAATGGTTTAAATTGTGAAACTTAAATTTACATAGTATTTTGTGATGTTTAAAAATTTTGTATGTAAAAAAAAAACAAACCTGTGAGCATCTCTGGTGTCATTTGAGAATGTTCCTATGATAAAGGTGTTTGTTTCACCAAAAAAAAATTGTTTTATGTTACTGTGCAGGTTAGTGACCATGAAACTATGTGTATGTAGTTATATCGGTTTTAGGGAGGATTCGTAAAGGTAATTTTGATTACGCTCAAGTTTTGCCTGATAAACTTACCTTAGAACCTAATCCCTTCATAAGAAAAGAGCCCACTGGAATGCAACATGGGACAGAGACCATAGCATAGGGTTTCTCCCCACATCCCGAAGAATGGCACGGTGATCATGGCTGAATTATTGGACCGCTGCTCAGGGCTGGTCACCACACTGGTGCTAACCCTGTTTACTGCCCCCCTCTCTTGCTTTTCTAAGTAGCCCGCTCCAAAGGACAGGTGTGAACTTTGCTTTGGGATCTTCTTGCTCAGGTGCAGTCTTACGGGCAATAACACAGTCCAGGTGGTTTTCCAGAGGCAGACTTTCTGCTGCAACAGCCCCATGGCATTTTTCTTCAAAGCACAATAAATATGCACTCAAACAAACAATAGGAGCGCAGACTGCAGAAAGCCTAGTGAACTTCAGCAAGGCGGGACCCGTGTTTGCGTTCATGTTTATCTTGTCTGATTTGGGGTTTGGCATAGAAAGGGGCTCTGAGCAATTGCCTTTCTCATGTTTCTTAGGTAGAAGCAGGGGATATTCATGGATTTCTGTTTTCCTTCCTCCCCCTCCCCCTGTCCTTACAGATTTATGAGGAATCCAAGATGAATTTGGAGCAGGAGAGGCCGTTCGTCTGCAGTGCCCCGGGCTGCTCTCAGGTGAGTGTGGGGATCCTTTGGTCTGTTCTGCCAGGGACATAGCTGCCTTTGACAGGGAGACGCTCTCACTTGGCAATCACGCCTGCTGTAGGCTTTGTTTCTTCACTAAGATATTGGCAAAGCTCCCTTCGCCATCACCACCATCACCACCATCATCGTCATCACCATCTTCCTCCTCATTATTACTATTTTCTACTTTGAATAGTTTGAACTGCTTCCCTCACAGCCCCTGAAATACATCAGCATTAGCCATTTCCATCCTTAACTTTTCCCCTGGAAGTCAGCCAGACGCATCCTGCCCACCAGATGTTCAGCACTGTTCTTTCAGAAAGGGAAGGGAGGATGCTGCTTTTACAATAGTCACTTGATACGGGTCCTCTGGATTAGTGGTGAAACAGCTCACCGTCAGAGCTGAGTTCTGTTTTGTTTTGTTTTCCTCTTTGAGGACAATAAGCCCCCTATAACTTTTCTAGAACCCACAGTTTTTCCACTTATCTAAACTTTAAGAGGGGAAGTTCGCATGCCGTGCTAGAGAGTAAACCTCTTTGTCTCCAAAGGCTCCCATCAAGTGGAATCATTGCGAGGATTAGATGAGATACTACACATATTTAGCGTAAGGCCTGCACATAATAAATGCTCAATTAATGTTCACCATTGTTATTATCACTGCTGCTGTAAGTATGGACCGTGCAGCAGAACTTCCCAAGCTTGGCACTGGTAACACTTGGGGCTGAATTATTCTTCGTTGTGAAGGGCTGTGCATTACAGGATATTTGACAGCTTCCCTGACGTCTGCCTGCTAGGTCCCAGTGACCACTCCCCAGCTGTGAAAACCAAAAATGTCTCCAGGCATTGCTAAATGGCCCCCAGTTGAGAATGACTGCCTGATGGTTTGCGTTTTGAGTTTAGCTTTGCTTATTTTAATCCCTTGCCTTTTGGGGGGGGGGGTCCCCTGATTCTAGCTGATGCTCTCCCACTCCATTTTATGTGTTGCTGTAAGCCGTCTTTTCTCCTTTTTGGAATCAGGCAGGGTATAAATAAATAATACCACAGACATGTGGTCACTGGTGTCAGACGCTGCTAGAGCCGGGACAGTGAGAGGCTGAGCAGAAGCTGTTGGGTTTGGCAGTTGGGTCCTGGCGGGTGACCTATGAGAGAGGAGTCCGGGTGGGGGCCAGGTTGGAAGGGATTAATGAGTGAGTGGGTGGTGAGGACGTGGAGGTGGCCAGCATAGAGGACTCTTTCAGGAGCGCTAGGGAATGACGGGAAACAGAGTGATATAATGGTAGCCTGAGAAGGAAGCAGCCTGAGAGAGGTTCTTTTTAAAACGAAAGGCTAGCTGGGCGAGATTTAGTCAAGGGCAAGGAGAAGTGAGCATGCTGGATTGAAGAACCACAACTGAAGCACAAACTCCCAGAAGACAAGGGCGTGGAAGAGCCCGTGAGGGAGAAGGGGGTGCTGTTCCTCTGAGGCAGGAAGGAATGGAAGTAGCACCATGAAGTTACACGTAAATTCTGAGGTAGAGACGGTAGTGAAGGTTGAGGGGTGCATTTCTAATGACCTTGAACTCAGGGAAGGAGCAGGTCATTTCCTTGAGAAGGCTGAATGGACTGGTTGGACAAAATGAGAATTGAGGCTTTCCATAGTTTCTTGGTTTTAAGGAAAAACTCCAATCCTTTCCCCTCAACCCCTTGCAAAGCCACATCTAAAACTTGATATTTTTATTTAAGGTAAAAGTGGGTTTTTTCTGACAAGTTGTTTAAAAAATATGTGTACCTTTCAATTTGAAGAGGTATTAGAATTGAGGAAATGTAGCAGTTGCCTAGTGATTCCAAGGGTCTCTTGGTGGGGTGTTAGCAAATCACAGTTGTTGTGATTGAGTCCGTTGTGATCATGGCAATTACTGTAGTGACCTTCCAGAACCTGGGGACCTGCATGGAGAAGAAAGGATGGCTGGGATGGGAAAGGGGAGTAAATGTGAGTTATCAGTGCCTGTGCTACTTTGGCAGTGATGGAAGGGTATTTCTGCCCTTTCCCTCATGGAAAGAAGCTCTGCTCTGTTAGGAATGGTCTACAATACCAGGGAGGTTTTTTTGTATTACAGCTCCTTATACATTAGCTTTGTTCCAGAAGTAAAGAGAAACAAGCTTCTCTTGCTCTTCCTGAGCTCACAGAGTCCATTGTTAATTTCATTGCTCTTTTGCCCTCGGCATGAACATGCTTTGAGTTCAAGGGATCTCTCTCAGCTATGTATCTGTCATAGACTATACATCTTGGTTATGTACAATTTGCTGCTCTTTTCCTGCTAAATTAAAAAAGCCCCACGATGTCCTGTATTGTCTCTTTGGGGAGGTATTTATAGTTAATATGACATATTATGGAAATTATTGTTATTTACTAAGCAATCAGGTTAATATTCTATTTTAGGCTATTATTTTATGGAACCAAAAAATGGCTTACAAATACGAAATGTAGGATACTACCATGTTGTTTGTTGATTATATATATCCCAATAAAACTTATAATATGGATTTTAATGGAAAGACTAAGAAATTTCACTTGTCTCTAAACCACACATGGTAGTGTCTCATATTCGATGTAGTCATTATAAGGTGTGATAAAAGACCGAGAGAACAGATGAAGCTGCAGCAAAACCCCATGTCATTATAAATCAGACTTCTATGTAGTTAGAACTTGACATAATTGTCAGGCTTTGCAGATTCTGTATGCTCTAATTTATATGATACAAATGACAAATAACTAAGACATTTATTCCCCAAACTACTTTCAGAATATTCCAAAGGATTTAGACTAGTGAATTCCCTCATTCACATGAACACAAATCTGTACTATTTGCAGAGAAGATTTCTACCACAGTAAATACAATGGTAATTGAAACTTATAATGACTATCCTGAGGAACTGGGAAGCTCTGAGAGACTTTCTAAATGGTCAAAGATTCAGAAATGTTTAGCAGAGTTTATTGTCTTTTGTTGTGTTTTCATTTGACCTTGATAAAGCAGATGCTCTGTTAAGTTCAGTTATTAAAACATACCAGCCTGAGTCAGGAGAGGCTAGGATCTGCCACAGTAACAAATCACCGCAAAGCTTCAGGGGCTTAAAACAGCAAAGTCTTATTTCAATTGCCCAAGTGTACCTTTCTACATGTCTATTGTAGCTTGGCAGGACCCTCTTCATAATAGTCTAGAATTCAGACATGCTCTTCATAATCCTTCAAAGCTTTAGGATAATTGAGTGGTCACTATTTCTAATATTGTGAATTGCCATGTTAAAGAGGAGAGAGTCTTGCACCAGGACTTAGGTGCTGGCATGTGAGTGACATGTCACTTCCATTCATGACTTCATGGGTAGAACTAGTCACATGGCCCCACCCGCCCACAAAAGGGCCGGGAAATCCAATCCTACCATGTGACCAGAAGCCAGACAGCTGAAAACATTTGAGGGCTGCATTTTTAACAACTGTAATATCACTCTTTGAAAATTAAAAATATAGTGTTGGTTTATTACACTATACAGAGTATATAATACTAAAAATGATTTGTCTATTTGACTATAAGTCATCCGTATACTTGTAAAAGATCACATAATGAGTGCAGTGTGCAAGGCCTTCTTAAACAGAAACATACTATGCAAATGTCACGTGCACATTTGTAGGTGTTTATGTCAAACAGTTAAGCATGACATGTAATTATTTCCCAATGTTTGACATGAATCAAAATTCTTTTCCTACTTCATGCATTTTTCCTACTTTTGGTTAATCTATAGATAACGTGTAGCATACTTATTATGCCTTAGACTATTTCATACTATTTTGTAGTATACTATTTTATACTATTATGTAGAACAGTAACTACTAGACAAAAGTTCCAAATACTTTTGCAAAACTCCAGTGCTACTTAGGTCTAAATTCATTTTTCTATTTTGGACATGTTTTCTTCTCATATATAGGTAGAAATAAAAGAATTTACTTTGTCATGATGCCACTGTTAGTTTCTTTGTGAATATATATGAGCATTCATCCAAACACTCTTATTCTTCGAAAGTATAGCATATTTCTATTATATAGAATACTTGAATACTTTCAGCATTGGTCATTACCTTTTTCTCATTTATTCTTTAACTAAACACAAATTTAAAGTCTTCCCTCAGATGCAAACATCTAGTTCTTAAGGAAATACCTAGCTGACTGATGAGTCTTCACAGTTGATTATATTCAAAAACTAGGAAGTAGAGGCCTTTGCAAGGAATTCCCAGGGAAGGTGTAGGGAGTCAGAGATGAGGGCAGGCAAAGGTCTCCTATTTCTTACTACTATTGAGCCAGATTTTACTGCAACCTAGTTGAGCCCCTGGTAAACTGTAAAGGAAATAATGATGCATATATTTGGGTGCAATTCAAAGGAACATCTCAGCACATTTGCTTGCAAAAAATAATTTGGCATTTAACTTAGCATGCTTTCACACTTTTTCAGAACTAATTTTTTGTTTTGCCTGTCACATGTGCAATGCTGAATACATCTTTTTCTCTGTGATGGCAAATATATATTAAAAAACTGAATGGCTCCTCTCCCCTCTCCCCCCCCCCCTTTTTTTTTCTGTTTGTCTGACAGCGCTTCCCAACAGAGGACCATCTGATGATTCATAGGCACAAGCATGAAATGACTTTGAAGTTTCCCTCAATAAAAACAGACAATATGTTATCAGGTAAGGAGCCATCAGGCAAAAAGGCTTTGGGTGAGCGGATCAGCCACATGGAAGATACTTGTTCTTAACGATAGGATGATTTCTATTGGCATAGTCTCTGCCTTGAAGACATGTATTTCTAAGGTACAGCAGAGGCTTAAAATAACGGTAAGCAGAAATGTAATCAGCTAATGTGGTGTTCACTCAAATAACCAAAGAGCTGTGATTTCTCATTTCCAGGAATGTAAAATATTTATTACTGTGGAAGTTGGCTCCATATAAGTATTTTTAAAAATCACATACCTGTAATCAATCATTCAAGCAAAACATCTTCATTGAGCATCTAGGACGCATTCTGTGCTGTTCTGAGTACCATGGGAGATGGAAAGATCGGTGTGCTTCCTCTTCTTGAGGACACCACAATATAGTATACCTGCGAAAATGTAGCTAAACTAGAGGATGGTCTAAGATATATTTCACACGAGTATTGTAATCCCTCTCTCACTCACTCTCTCTCTCTTTTGCACAGAGGTGATCAGTGAAATTTTTTTTAATGAAACTGTACCTTCCTCCTAAGTGGGAGATTAAATGAGATGATAATGCCGGGAACTGTAGCAAGTGCTCAGCAGATGTGAGCAGAAATAAATCAACATCACAATGAATCCATCAAGCAATTGCCATTCCTTCCCATTTTGATAGGTGGTGCAGTGAATTAAAACAGAGGGCAGGGCCAGGAGTGGGGAAACTTGAACTCCAGCATGGGGTCTCTCCTAGATAACCTTGGGCCACGTTAGTGAACCCTTTTGGGCCTCAGTTCCTTTTTCTGTAAAATGGGAATGATTTTGTCTGCCCAGTCTATTCCACAGGCTCATTGTGAAGATCCAGTGAAAGAGTGTAAGGGAGAGTGTTCCCTAATCTCTGGCAGGGTAATTGAAGCATTTCCTGTTACCCTTCTTAGGCTAGGAATATTTCACCGAAGCCACGGTCCCCTTGGCATCATGAAAGAGATAATACGCCCATAAACATGCTTTAAATGATATCAGAAGAGAAACGGACTACCCTGGCAGGCCCGGCTCATATAATTTAGCATTTCTATGGCACTCAAATTTTACAAGTATTTTATTATCCCTATTATTAGTAAATCCTGTAAGAGTGTTGTCAGGCAGGTTACTATTACAACTCCTATTTTACTGATAGAGAAGAAGGGGCCGAGGGTGCTTTCCCAGGCTAACCACACAGGGCAAAGATGAG
Organism: Potos flavus; assembly: GCA_028534135.1. Taxonomy (NCBI): domain Eukaryota; kingdom Metazoa; phylum Chordata; class Mammalia; order Carnivora; family Procyonidae; genus Potos; species Potos flavus. Next base: position 51,532,034 of record CM052887.1, read on the forward strand.
GGTCCTTGATGCTGAGTCTAGCCCCCTGACTTGCTCGGTGAGTGCTGCCTTGTCTGGTTTCAGCAGCTGATATGCACGACCTCATACTCCTGGGGACAGAGCCATCCACGTGTCTTCACAAACCCGCCAGTGACTTGTTAATGGTGCAGATGTGTTGTGGTTTGGAAGGATCTCTAGTTCAAAGGCAGCCTCTTCCCTCGCCTCCCCCGCCACCTACCACCTCTCTCTCAGCCTGTTTGTTGGGATTGAACAGTTGGCTCTTCAGAAATAGTTTTATCTTCCCTTAAGTCTAGAAGCAGAGATGCAGAAACTTCAATCTGTAAGAATAATAAAAGCCCAGAAGTGTTAGGAAGGGTGGTCCGTTCTTTTGGTTTTATCATTGAGGTTGTTCTATCATTTACTATGTGGTGGAACTTCATAATTAAACAATGAGTAGATATATATGCAAGTAGGAGGGCTGTAGACTGTGCGGTTCCTAGTATTTAGATTTATAAGTTCACCTTTTATTTTTCCCAAATAGAATTCCAAAAATAGGCTCCTTGGTGGTAGGAGAGTGGGAGGTGGGTGTTAAATTATGTGGAGATATTATTGCTTCGTGGTAAGGACCAGGTAGTATCTTTCAGGTACACGGCTGGGATGGCCCTACAAGGAGCACCATCCAAAGGTCTGGAAAAAAAGGAATTAAGGATGTGTGAACCCTTCTATGTGTTGCCTATAAACAGGCTTTTGATTAAGCCCTTGCAACTTTTCAGTTGTTCTTACCAGATCTTTGTTAGCTCGAAGACATTGCTGCCAATAATTGGTAGTGCCAGGTGGAAAATTATTGAGAGGAAAGTCTCTCGAATTTTTATTATGTCAAACTTGGGATAAGAAAATGAAGGGAGAAATAAATATGAGGGAAAATAGCATGAATAAAATATTGGCGTATTTTCTTCTGCTTTCTCATGGTTTGTGTTGAAGCTAGTATGAGGCCATTTCTTACGCCAAGTGAAATTAGGTGCTACATTTTTAAACTTTCTGTCCACTTTCCATGCTTGTAGTGTCATAGAATTTTCTTGCTGAAACAGAAACTGAGCTCTCCAGGTCAGCTCATCACTTTGCATTTAGGGGACTGAGGTCTTCTAAATGTCATAGGCCAATGTTGTCCACTCTACATTGTAATAGGCTGTCTGTTGGGTATTTTTGCTTTGTTATTTTTTTTCCCCAAGAAAGACTTTGATGTATTTATCTCAAACCTCACGGTAGTTTTAGCATATTAGATTGTGATTGCAAATGTGACTAAAGTTTTACTTGTCTTATATCTTGATTTATTTAGATTTGAATTTATCAAAGGCTCCAAAATCTACTAAAATATCTTTTAGAATTTTATTTCTGAATGTATCTTAAGCTTTTTTTGTGGCCTATCTTAAGGATGAATGATTTCCTACAACTTGAGATATAGTAACAGAAACAATAAAAAATAGCATAAATTAAATCTGAAATCAGCAACCATTAGTAGGGCAAAAATCTAAGTCCCTCTTAGGCCACTTTTTTTTTTTCAAGCAGTATTCAATTACACAAAATTTCATTTCAGACTAACTGGAGTTTGACACATATTATGAAGAGGAAGTATGGTAGGAGTGTTCGTTACTAATTTCAGGATATCTGGTTAACTAGTATTTTGGAAAATTACTTTGTCCTACATTAATTGCAAATTTTCCAGTCAGTGAAATTATTAAGATGCCACAGATAGACTTTTTTAAGGTAAGTGTCCAAAGAGTTGTAAGATCTGAAATAATTTCCTCGCTTTGCCATAAAGTCCCATTTTATTTAGACCAGGTACAATTTACAACTCAAAATGATTGTAAATGATCTTTGACATACCATAAGTCAGAGTAGTAAAAGTGACAGTCATGATATTTTATTAAGACGAGTCTGCTCTTATGGATAGGCAGTAAACATAAAACCTCATTCCAAAAGGACAGTACAAGTTGGGACATAAATGGGTTGGTGATGGTGGATTCTGAGGACAAAGACTTCTAGCCCCTGCCACCTTGGTCCTTCCATTCTTATTTGGTCCTGGTGGTACACTTCCAGAGTCCTCATATGATGATGGACTTTAGTCTTTCCTTTCAGCTGTTCTTGTTGTGATTGAAGATCATTTCACGGTGAGAGAAGTTGTGATATCAGAGGTTTTGGGTGCCAAGTTTGATATGGGAACCCATCGAGGACAATATACTTTCACACACAGGTTGCAAAATTAGCAGCTATTATGTGACAAAAGATATGTTTGGTTTGAAAATTAGGATCAATTTTTAGTACTAGAGATAAAGAGTATGGTTTGTGGGTCTCTTTTAATGGTATCACGGCTAGGTATTTAGGAATTCCCACAGCTTGCCCTGTCAGAAATCCCCACCCCACTTATTGACACAGTTCCCAGGTTCTGTACAGGAAAAAACCAGAATGGGAATCAAAGTGCAGTTTTATTTATAGCCAGACAAGCAAATAATCTAAACGAGAAAAATGTGCGTGGGTGCCTCTGTGTGTTGGGTGTGTCTGGTGGAAATATTGATCTAGAAGATGATGACTTTTGCTTCATGAAAAGGAAGTGAAGTTCAAGAGTGTTACAAACCTTTCCTCAAAAGGTTAAACCCAATTAGCCTCTCAGGTGGGAAGCCTGAGAAGGAGATGCATGAAACCATGCCTTCCAGTGCCTAATAATTCATACCAGACATCACAGCCCAACTAATGTTGAAGGCAACTGCTATGTGCTTGGAGGGAAATGAGGGCAGGCACACCAGAGGTGTGGGAAGAGGGGCTGAGGTTGCCCATCCATCCGCACTTATTCATTCATTCAACAAGCACTTACCGAGTGTCTGCAAAGATCCTATTGTACTAGGTGCTGGGGTTGTTGCACTGACCAAGACCGATGAGGTCACTCTTCCATGGAACTTCCTATATTCTACTGGGGGTGGGGAGGCAGAGAGATCATTCACAACACACCTCCCCCCAGATTAGTAAACAAGAACGTATGAGTTAGTGACAAGTGCTCTGATGAAGACGAACATGGCAAGGTGAAACAGGTTTCCAGCGAGCTGCTAAAGGAGGTCAAGAGAGGCCCCTCCGCATTAGTGGTATTTCAGCCGAGACCTGATGCTCAGCACGGTGGGCTCAAGTGTCCTTTCTCCCTGTCTTCTGAATATGGTGGGACTGAAAGCGGTGACACCATCCCACCAGATGTGTTGTCTGACACACAGAAGAGACACGAGAGAGACTGGCTTCCTCATTCCATCTTCCTACTCCCATCCGACGCCGAGCATCGACCACAAATGACAACATAGTCCCTCTGAACCCAATTGTGTCCCTGGATTAAGTCTAGAGTTAGGGACTGCCCTAGTTCCAGGCTCTAAACCAAATTCTCGCCATGGAGAAAGCAAGAATGTTGTTCAGTGGAGTAGAACATTTGTCTTCCAAGAGACTGATCACGATTAATCAGATTATATCAGAACCCAGAGCCATTGCTAATGACCGTATGCTACAAACCTACTTAATAATCCATGGATGTTTTATTTTTAAATTGTTTTATCATTTTTTATTTTTTCAGAGAGAGAGGGCAGAGAGGGGCAGAGGGAGAAGGAGAGAGATCTGCCCCCAACACAGGGCTTGATCTCACAACCTGAGATCATGACCTGAGCTGAAACTGAGTTGGATACTTAACCAACTGAGCCACCCAGATGCCCCTAATCCATGGGCATCTTAAAGGGGAAGTCAGAGAAAAGGTGACATCTCACTCCACGTTCTTTCTGGAATATATATATATCCTGACTGAATAAGTAAATAAATCTCTCTCTCTCTCTCTCTCACACATACAGACACACACACATATACAGGGACCGTATTTACCTCCTCTTCCATTGATGGCGAAGGCACATAGTGATTTCTCACTATTGAAATTAGATCTTTATGGACGACAGGGTGGTGAAAATGGCTGACACCAGAGGGCGGCATGATAATAACGGTAGCTACCATGTATTGCCTTATCTTATGCCTATAATTGTGCCTCCTGCTTTATATACATTATGTCATTTAATCCTGGTTGCTCTTTTCATATGAGGAAACAAGATCGGAAGGATAAACAGTTTGTGCAAAGCTCCTGTCTGTCTATAATTTTCTAATTGTACATCTAGATTTGGTGAGCTCCATGTATGGTGTTAGATTTATGTTTGGATATATATCTATGAACTGTTTTCTCTTCTATTACTGGCTTATTTCTTCAAGAGTCATCAAATGGGAGAAAATAGTCAAAAGTTTTCAGAAGATTATACTGACACAGTAGCACATAGAGGAACAAAGAGTGTGTGTTTATATTTATTTATTTATTTATTTAAAAATATTTTATTTATTTGTCAGAGAGAGAGAAAGAGCAAGAGAGTGCACACGCAGGGGGAGCGGCAGGCAGAAGGAGAAGCAGGCTCTCTGCTGAACAGAGAGTCCGACGTGGGACTCGATCCCAGGATCCTGGGATCATGACCTGAGCTGAAGGCAGACGCTTAACCAACTGAGCCACCCAGGGGCCCCAAAGAGTGTGTTTTAAAATCAGATTTTCCCCTCCATTGTGACAAGTGGCAATCGGCATTTATAGGAGTTAGTCAGCTTCTCATTCATGTTTCTAGCTGGTCAAGCAAAACCAAATTTTTTAATAATTCACCCGAACACCTCAGAGGCCTTCATCAGAGGCATTTTTCTATATAGGAAAACCTGGCTTCCAGTCTATTCCATCTGGAAGCCAATCCTTTTTGACAAAGGGTATTAGTGAGTAAGTGGAAATGTGAAGCTTTAGCTTCCATAGTCCAGGGCAGGGCTTGATAAGAGACTCATCTTGGATCCCCTCTGTTCACCTAGCCTGGAGAGACATGATCTCAGTGTTCATAGCCTTTTCCACCAGCTCAGCTCCTCTAAAGTGAATTAAAATTGTGACTTGATTGCTGTTGGAACACTCTGGCTAGGCCATGGCTGACAGTGAGTAGGGTGGATTATTTACCTGGTTAATTTCAATCTCAATCCGTGTCTTCTGGAGCCATGTGTTGTAGAAGATGCCCTTGTCAGAGCATTTTCTAGTTGACTCAAGGCCCTCCTAAGGGCATCTAGTCTGCCAGCTCTCCATCTTGACCATAAGTGGATTGCAGCATTCGATTCCAGAGTTCTGCCAGTGTCTCTTCTCTCAGGGACCTGGATCACCCACATCATGGGCAACCCTTAAGCATTCCACAACGATTGTTTAAAAACCTGGAGTTGCCTTGGTTTGTGCCATGGAAGCACTGCCTCTTGGGACAGATGCAGGGAAATAGTAACCTCAGTGTTATGGAGAGGACCCTATTGCTCCTTTGTGTATTCACACTCAATAAAAGGCACATTTATTGTAAAGGAGCCCGTCTACAATTCCATGGAATTCTGTCAGTTGCTACTGATTGTGCCTCTTATAAAGGATTGTGTATCTTCAAATTCACTTAATGTAGACTCTCCTGATTAAGACTTTATTAAAATTCACACAGGGCTAGGAACTAAGTAAATTTTAAAGAAGGTATTTGCTGAAAAAAAAAAAAATCACAGGATAAATGTACTCTAAAAAGAATATTAGAACTGCCTGAGAAAAATGCTTTTGCTGGGAACCCCAACTCTTACTAAAATAGATACGCTAATCCCAATATTTTGCTCTATTGATTTGAGCAGCATTCTTGAGGAATTCCATTAAGCTACATTTTGTTGGTTGAATCTGAGTCATGCAAATAATAAAAATGCATTACTTTTAAAAAAATATCCTATAGTTAGAATGGTCACCAATTCAAACTGATCTTTCTTATAACCGGTATGAATTAGTGGGGCTTCTATAGTATTCCCAGTCACTGTCAATTTAACACAAAATGATGTAAAATTACCTCGCATACTCCTTTAGGGATACCACTGAAAATATTAGACCAATGGGAAAGAAAATTTTGCGCTGGACGTTTGCATTCTTCTTCTCTGGTATATTATAAGAACTCTGCTTTTACTTATTTTGTTTTTTGTTTTTTTAATTGATGACTTGTTGCCTTGCCTTTTTATCATTGAGGAAAATGAAACATAGACAAACATGTAACTCAAATGCAGCTCTGAAACTGAATAAGGTAGCAACCTATTATTAAATGTAGAGCAGACTAAACACTTTTTAAAAGAAGAATCAGGTTTCAGGCTTTAGCTTTGTACTTGTCATTTAGACTTTGCAATAATCATACTTGCTGGGGCTGAAGCACTTGATGCTAGGCAGACTAGGGACTGATTGGAAAACTAGTGAGTTTTTTTTGTTTTTTTTTTTCCTCTAATAGCTGCAGCCATGTATGTGTTGCCCCTCCCGGATGCAGTGGGGTGCGGGATTTCCTGTTGCATAGCGGGTGGGTGGATTTCTAAATCATAATGTCAAGCTTGTGGCCCTCTTTCAGGTAGATATACAAGTAGGGTCTCTGCATGGCAAGAATCCTCTACCTAGCTCTTTACAGAGGCAGCAATTCTGTGAAAAGGTGCTCCTTATGACAAACTTTGCAAGGGATTTCTTTAAATCCCTTTCGGTGCCAGTCTTGTCTGAGTGGTAAAGGAATCCTAAGGACGTATAAGACAGGTAAAAGTGGCTAAGCTGCCTTCCTTGCACGGGTCCCAGCTGTCTGGGTGTCCTGAGAAGCTGCTGTACTCTTTGCAAACTCCCTGCAAGAAAGCAGCCCGCAAGTGTTTATGCGGGGACAATCCAGATTTGCGAAGGTAATAGCAACAAAGTACTTTCAACTGAAGTAAAGCCCAAACTCAAAAGTCAACTTTGAATTTAGTTTGAGATTTGGGGTTCTTTCTTTCTCGCATTCAGGTAGTCCTCACTCAGGTGGAAACACTGAAAGAAAGGGGAGCAGAAGTCCTCCAACAAGCATCTCAGCTCTGAGTTCCCGTTGGAGCTAGTTCCTGTAAGTCCTTGGATGGGGCCTGTTACTACTGAACACACCTTCGATATTATCCACCGGCGGAGCACCAGACCCTGTTATTCACGATATAAAAATTGCTGCTGCCGTGGCTGGTGCTTGCCCTTGGTTCTAAAGAAGGTGTGGTTTATCAGAATTTTAATTTATGACCATGGATATTATTCACCTACTTCAGGTCTAATTTCAGCTGGAATATTTATTTGACAAAGCATCTGTATGGCTGAGAAACTGACTCTTTTATTTAAGCTGCTGATAGATTTAACTATCCCCTTTTTGAAGATTTGCTCATTTCCTGGCTTACTTGGAACTGGTACCATGTGGGATCAAAGACAGCTAGAGACCTTGTATTAATTCTATAAATGTTAAAATAAAAGTTAAGCTCCATTTTCTGGTTCCTGTTGTAACTGGAAAGAATAGCTCATTCACAAGAAGAAAATGAATTAAAAATTAGGAACAGTGTGCCTTATCTCTTCCAAATGTGGATATAGATATGTTTTGCTTTTCCCTCGTTATATCATACAGCAAAGAAAGTCACATGTAGTAACAATGCTGTGGCCTCCGTCTGGATCTTCTGCTCTAGGGATAGGAGGAAACCAACTCTCTTTAGGGCCCGTGGCTCCCCTTGCTTCATACCTTTTGTTTCCCTGTTGCTGCAGAGAGGCTCATGATGGTGGGCCTTGCCTGTGCTATCCCTATGCCATGTTCCTTCCACCTCCTTTGCTGATGTACGTGTGTACATGTGTGCAGGCTGGAATCCAGGGATAATTTTGCTAAGAAAGGCAGAAGACATTTCTCAACTTCCCTGGGGCTTGGCCTCCAAACACTAGTCTGAATTCAATTTGATGGCCCATCTCATGAACTCACGTCAGAGTTCAGTAGTCGTATGGATGACTGTTCTCTCTACCTGGAATCATGGCCCTCAACCTGTAAGTCTCCAATAGAGAAATATAGAGGAACAGAAGAAAAATTAAAACCTGGCAAGACTAAATTCCTACTGATGACAAATGGTCTAATATTTCAGTTCTGTCTTGGGTTGTTTTCTCGTTTTTCTTAATCACAAAATGACCTGCGAGATAGTAGAAGGTCTGTAGGATTGTAACATGCTTCTATTATAGGAGGGATACAAATGATTCCAAGATATTTTGAAAGAGCCAGGGAGGGTTAGGGTCGTCAATTATTGATACAATTATGTGACTCAGTTTCTAAATGGGGCCTGGGGCGAGTTTTAGTTTCCTCCTGAGTAAAGGGGGGAAAATGATTTCTTACCAAATGTGGTTGGTGTGAAAATTAAGAGAGAGTGGATCATACAGAATACTTAGCATTATGTGTGACATGGAATAAGTACCCAATCAATGGAAGAATATGTACACACACATACACACACACTTACACACACACACACACATCCCTTTATTTCCACTGTCAGGTCTTGTCTGCTTACACATGCTGTTCAGGAAACTTCTTTATCTGTCTATCTGGTCTTTACCTCTGGCCTAATTTCTAGTGTCTAACCAGCTGTTCCAGATGTTCCCATTAAGCTGTCCTTTAAACGGTCATGTTTCTTTGACCTACAGATAGTGATTTTTGAAGAGAACCCATTACGGTGGGATTTTAGGATTCATAGAACCATGTAACTTTAGAACTTTATTTGAAAGATGAGGACTATGAGGTCCAGAGAACATAGGTAATTTTCCCCAAATCACACAGTTTTCAAGTCTAGATTTCTGGGTTGTCAACATTGTCTTTTACTCATGTAACAGAGCCCTTCAGACCCAGAGGAGAGTCTGGGCAAAGCACAGGATTTAGATTGAGAAGGGGTTATGACGGAAGGTAAAAGAGGACTTAATAGTTAAAATAGATAAAATGTTTACGAATTGCGACCTTGCGCAAAGTACTTATCTCTCCATTTCTAAAATAATGTGCACCTACTTACCTCATCAGATCTTGTGAGATCTAGATTCTAGACAGTTTGTAAACTGCAAAATTCTTGTAAATACTAATTTTATCTTTTATAAGCACATCACACACTATATATATGTATATGTGTATTAATACATTTACGTGTTATATGTAAATTGGGGCATGGGTGTATATGTGTGAATCTTAATAAATTAATGTGCTAAAAAAAAAAAAACCCTTTTCAATCAAACCCAACTTTTGCATGGCTTTTATCTGTAATGTCTGATTTATGACCATCTGTGGTAGGCTCTCTGTGTACTGTGAAAGAAAGCTCAGTATCTTGGAGTTTGGGCTAAGAATGGGAAAAAATGCGGAAGGGGATTTTCGCTGCCTTGAAATCCCAGTGAGCCAGCTGGGTGCTTACCAGGTAGAAAAGCCCCTTGCCATAGGGAATCAGGAGACCTTACGTTAGAAGGGCTAACTAAATGGGCTGTCAAGCTATTTTCAGCTTCATGAATATTAAACTGTTTCTTTGAATCTCAGTGGATAACTTACTGGGATTAACTGCTCTCTGTATGAATTAGAAAAGTAAATACGATTCTAGTTTCTTGTTGTACGGGAGTGTATAAAGAGCGTGCAGAAATGGCATATTCATTTCAACTTGAGGGCACTCTGCAGTTGCCTGGTGGTGAGGTATTCAAGAACTATGCAGAAAGAGACTTGGGGACTGAGTATGGGTCAAGGCGGACAAGTGCCATCATGAGTCTCGCAGTGCGTGTGCTGTCGGCTTAGGTGGGAATGATACATGTGCATATTTTAAATGGTCCCAGGGCCTTGGTTATAATCCTGGTGTCATCACATCTACCTGGGAGACCTTGAACGAGTCTCTGAATCACTCAGGACTTCCATTTTCCTCATTTGCAAAATAGTTAGCATGGCCATCTTCTGTTTCTGAGACAAGGACAGTGTGCAGTTTTATTTAGGGCAACTCCAGGACACTTTTATCAAGGGAGATAACTGTCCTTAGTGATTACAAAGGTGTAATTCTACCCTATTTACCTGATAGGATCTTGTGAGATCTAGATTATGGAGAACGTGTGTGAAACCATGTATAAACTGCAAAGCCTACATAAATACGAAGCCACAAATAGTGGCTTCAGATCCACCGCTTCCCTAAGTAGTATGCTGGCTAGACAGTCAAGAATATGAAAGAAATTCTATTCCTTTTAAAGAGTTTTCTCAGAACATTCCTTTGGCTACAGCAAAGGAAAATAAAATTAATAATTATTTTTTTAATGGATGAAAGCTGAATGTGTTTGACTTGGAAACTTTCGTCATCCTCTGTGACTTTCAAAACGAGAGAGAGAATTGCCGTATTTTCCTTTTCCATTAAGAGAAAGGAATTAACGTGCTTGTTTGTTTTCTTTTTGTTTTCATATAAACATTTACAAAACCCTTTTTTTTCTCCCAGCCCCCTGAAATCAAGCTTAACATTGGCCCAGCAGATTTTTTTGGCCTGATTTTAGCTAAATCATTTTTTTTTCCAGTTTAGAACAAAAAGTCATTCCACACATTGCGATGTGTATTCAAGTGATAGGGACCCCAGAAAGTTGACGGTGGGATCTCTGGCAGCTGTCTGGAAGTTTGGAAAACCCTCACGTATGCAGCCTGCTACACGTTGTATTCCTCCTGTGGGATTTGTGGTTTTATTTTCCTCCATATTGTCATCTTATTTAAAAGGGCGAAAGATTATGGATGACCAGTTGGCATCTTAATTAAGGCGCGGGGAGGGGATTTGTGAATTGAGTTCATGCTTGCCCCTGGCTTTTGAGGAAAATAACCCATGTATGATCACTCGGTTTCTGTTTTCAGATCAGACCCCGACCCCGACGAGATTCCTGAAGAACTGCGAGGAAGTGGGGCTCTTCAATGAATTGGACTGCTCCCTTGAGCATGAGTTCCGGAAGGCTCAGGAGGAGGAGAGCAGCAAGCGGGTAAGTTTGCTTGAACCTTGGCTGGTGCCTCCCCTAGCCCCCGTGAGAATCTTCTGGGTGGAAATTTTGATGGCACTGCAGATCGGTGCGGATGTCGCCCTAAAACAGTTATTTTATCCATTTGCATGTATTTGTCTAATTTTTTTTTTTTTTTTTAAAGATGAATCCCTGATTGTAGTAGAATCCATCATGGGAGAAACAGACATCTGCAATAGGAAATTCAAGCAAAAAAAAAAAAATTACCTGATTCTTGAACCTCGAGTTGGATAAACACACAGACTCTTTGTATTCAAAACTAGTTGTTTTACTTTGCTAAATATTTTGTAGGAAGCCTTACATGGGTGTTGCACGCAGAAGACAATGGGCAAAGAATAATTGTAGCAGTAAGAGAAGGGGTTTCGTCTCATTTTTGTCCCAGGTTCTCACTGTCTGATTTCCATAATCTTCCCAGTAGACCTCCGCCGGTTTCAGTTACTTCCCAGTCATATTATTGAACATCTGTTATTGTTGAGACAAATGGTTTAAATATACGTGTGGATTATTTGTTCTTACAAATGTAGAAAATCCACTTTATGCATGCCTCCAGAATATATTCAATTTCTCTTAATGTTGTGTTTGCATTTTAAAATCACTTTACAAGATTAAGGAAAGGAAACGGGGTCACAAGTAAATGTGATAATGAAGCTCTTTAGCATTTTTTCTATTGTTACCATAGAGCATTATTGAATGCCCACAATGTACCAAACAACAAATTAGGCACATTCCATGAATAGAGACTTAAAATGTGGCAGTAGGTTGAAAGGAAGGGCTGGCAAGGTTGTAATGCATTCTGAACGTCCAGCTGTTCCATCCGGAGAAGATATTTTAAAAGGCTCTGATATTTCAAGATCTTCGAATTCTCCTCTACGTGAAATTATAATAATCCTCCTCCACCAGATTTTTCATGTCACATTCCCACATTTAAACAGTCAAGGGCTTGCACTGAGTCTGGGCTGCTTTCGGAAAAATCATGATAATTGGTGGAGGATACAAGAGAGGTATAAGACCTCAATCAATTCATTTTATTTATGTATAATTAATTTATACAGCCACTTCCTCCACTCCTCAAGTGACATGAAAGGCTTCCCTCCCTCTTTTAAAATAAATACTTTTTTAGAACTTACTTGCCAGGCACTGTTCTGAGCACTTAAAAATTTAAATTAAAAAAAAAGGGCATACATTCTATATTTCACTGCAATAGAAACATTTTTTAAAAATGAAAATTACAAGGACAAAGAAGAACCAAAATATCTAGTAAATTTTCTCTGAGTTCAACATTTAGTTCTGGTAGATGTGGCGTATGTAAAAAAACTGAGGGGTTAAGTACATTCATCCCCTCAAGATAGTCAAGGTTGGCTTCTTAGATTAAACCGAACAAAGGAAGGTGTATGCTGGTTCCTACTGGTTTATATTGTCTTCATTTCTGAGAGAATGGTTTTAACTGAAGTGTGTGTCCTTGATTTTCCTACAGACATTGACTAAGGACTGCTTTAGGAAGCCCATGGTAGGGGCGTGGTTTAGATGTTCTCCTTTACGTAGTAAAGTAGATCTCTTATATGAAGCCCCATGGGAGGAAATTCTTGCAGATCTGAATTCCAGGAAATCGTTTCCTTCCCCTAAGGAACTGAAATATTTTCTCTGTGTGGACATGAGAATCATGTAACTAGTTCTGTTTCTCTTTTCGCTTTGACTGCTCGGTTAACAGAAAGCCAAGTTTACTGCTTAACTTTGAGAACTTTTTAGAACACTGTGATGAACATATTTTACTTCCCTCCAGACTAGACTTTCAGTTCTAGTTTATATTTCCTCTGGTCCTGATTTTTTTAATTTAAAAAACATTTTTATGCTATACATTTTTTTTTTCTGAATTGGTTTTGAGCCCTTGTGGGTTGAGAAAGAGTATAAATAAACTTTATAAATTAAAATAATCAGGCAGGCAATGTTGAGAAAAAGGACAATTGCAGTTGTAGAAATACGTATTTTAAATACATATTTAAAATATTTTTAAAAAGTGTCTTTTGAACGTTGCTTTTATTTTTTATTTTTTAATTTAAATTTTAGTTAATATACAGTGCAATACTAGTTTCTGAAGTAGAATTCAGTGATTTATAACTTACGTACAACATGCAGTGCTCATTACAAGTGCCCTTCTTAACCCATCACCCACCTAGCTCATCCCCCACCCACATCCCACCATCAACCCTCAGTTTGTTCTCCATCGTTAAAAGTCTCTTACGGTTTGTTTCCCTCTCTCCCTTTCTTCTTTCCCCCTTTCCATATGTTCATCTCTTTTCTTTCTTAAATTCCACATACGAGTGAGATCATATGGTAGTTGTCTTTCTCTGACTGATTTATTTCACTTGGCATTATACACTCTAGCTCCATCCATGTCATTGCAAATGGCAAGATTTCATTCTTTTTGAAGACTGAGTGATATTCATATATATATATATATACACATATATTTATATATATACACACACACACACACCACATCTTCTTTATCCACTCATCAGTCGATGGACATTTGGGCTCTCTCCATAGTTTGGCTGTTGTTGATAGTGCTGCTGTAAACAACGGAGTACATATGCCCCTTTAAATCTGTATTTTTGTATCCTTTGGGTAAATACCTAGTAGTGCAATTGCTAGATTGTAGGGTAGCTCTATTTTTAAGTTTTTAGGAACCCCCATGCTGTTCTCCAGAATGGCTACATCAGTTTGCATTCCCACCAACAGTGCAAGAGGGTCCCCCTTTCTCCGCATCCTCGCCAACACGTTGTTTCTTGGGCTGTTGTTAATTTTAGCCTGAATGTTGCTTTTAGCCATGGGCTGGTTTTGTGATGGGTATTCGGATGGGGAATTCTATAGCCAGCTTCTCTCGTGGTTTTGGGTTGGGCGTCTCAGGAGATCACCTTCTCAACCCCCAACTTTACTTGCATGCACTGAAAAGTGGACAGCATTGAGTCTGTTGAGGTATCCTCTTCCCTTACCTCTTTTAAACCAGAGCAGCCAAATCCAGCCTTGGGTGGCCATAGCTTCTTGAGACCTAATGCACTTATCCAGCAGCCCAATGGGCTGTGTTGGTGGCTTCCACTTAGCATTTCTTTGGAAGCCACAAGTGGGTAAAGGAAAGGTGGGAGATACTCTCCAATCGAACATAATACTTTTATCCAAACTTTTGACCACATTTCTGCAACTACCAACATCCCTGGCATACTGCTTCCTGTTCCCTGTTCCTGATTCATTTAGTCAGCCCCTACTTGAAAAGTAGGAATACAAGCTCTCTGTTCAATGCATACCTTATTACTGAATGCTTCCTTCCTTCCTTCCTTTTGCTCTGTATTCAGATAATTATTTCTTTTTAATTCTACATCTCCAGCTTTCTTCTAATTTCTTTTCCTCTGAGTCTAAGTACTTTATACAAAAAATATTGGAAAAATTGGGCCGGTCCTTCCCCCCACCTTTAACTTTCTAGCTGCAGTTTGGTCTAGAAAATTCCATTTAGGAGCAAATAGAGAATTGATCCTTGCTTAGCCCGCTTGGCTGTCGATTGGGGAAAATTCTGTTCTATAGACCATCTCTAATCCTGACACCCCCAGCTCCTGCTTCATTTATTCATCCCCTGCTTGAAAAGTAGGAATACAAGCTCTTTATTTAATATATCCCAATGTATGTATAGAATGAGAACATGCTGGAGGCAGGTCATGACAATGGAAAAAGCCCTAATATCTGTATCTATATTACATATAGAAGGCAACACATTCCACAGATACCTCAATCTTCCACAGAATTATAATAAGCTCATGGTTTCAAAACTCTTTAATAAGAGATGTTTTTCCCTTGGAAAAGGAACCATCACTAACAAGCATCACAAATCTGTTTGCCTGTGGCTTAGAAATCAGGCTAGTCCACATCCTGAAATAGGTGAGAAACTTGTGTTCATCATTTATTCATTCAGTAAAGATTTTTGAGTGCTCATCATATGCCGGGCACTGTCCAAGGCATTGAAAAATATACTGTGGACTAAAGCTCGTTAAAAACAAAACCCTGCCTTCAGGTAGCTTATGTCTCGTGGGCAAGACAAACAATAAGCAATCAAAAACCGTAAGACAAATAACATGTCAGAAGGTGATGCGTGTTCTAGCAGGGAAGGGGCAGAGGCAGCGCTGGGGGTGCTCAGGGAGGACGTTGGCGGTAAGTGGACATGCAGCAGAGACCGGAAGCAGGAGAGCAGAGCTCTGCGTCAGAGCAGGTGTGTGTCGGGAGGAAGAATGTTCCAAGTGCAGAGAGTAATAAATGCAAAGCCTAAAGCTGGTATGTAATAAGAAGAGGGTATGTAATAATGCACAGGAGTGCAGAGTCCAGAAGTGACATGGGGAACCATAAACAGTTTCAAGCAGAGGAGTGATAGAATCTGACTTATATATTAGAAACTTCACTTTGGCTGCTGAGTTGAAAGTCAATTGTTGGGGGACAGTAGCAGAGAGAGAGCAGTTCCGGAGGCCGATGGAAGAATCTAGATTGAAGATGATGGCAGATTGGTCCAAGGTGGAGATGGAGGGGGTGGTTGCATTCTGGGTCTGTTCTGAAGAGAGAGCCAACAGGATTTGCTGAGGAGTTAGATCTGGGGAGTAATAGAAAGGATGGAATCAAGAGTGGACCAGGTATTTGGAGTAAGCAACTAGAAGGATGGAGCCTGTGGGAGGAGCAGGTTGGAGGGGAAAACCATGGAGACTGTTTTTTGACTTAAGTGGAGATACCAAGTGGGCACATGGATATAGTGGTCTGTAATTCAGGAAGAGGTGACCCATCTGAAGATAGAAATTTGGGAGTCCCTGGCATGTAGGTGGTGTTTAAGTACATGAGACTTGATGGAATCGCCTGGGCCTGGAATGAATGGAGATGAAATTGAAAAGAGGTCTGAGCATGGAACTTGGCAGACCCCTCCAGAACCTCCAAGACAAGAGTATTTAACTCTCCTCAGGGGCCAGAGATGACACGGAAGGCCCTGAGGCGTGAAGAATTAAGTCAAGTGTGGAGAGGCTAGTAGTAATCCTCAGCGGACTCTAGTAACCAGCAGTCAGCGTCCTGATCTCATGTTCCACGTCGGAGGAAACAACAGAAACAAAAACAAAAAGATTTTTAAGAAGAGAAAAAGAAAGAGGAAGGTGAATTGACCTTTTACATTTGATTTTTTAAAAAATGGAAGGAGTAATGCTTGTCCAGGAAGTGGGATATGGCTTCATCATATGATAGCAGTGGTGTGTGTGTGTGTGTGTGTGTGTGTGTGTGTGTGTCTGTGTAAGAAAGGAAGGGCAGTTGAGAGAACTAGAAATGAACTCCTTTGTCTTGCTGAGAGAAATATAACATTACAGCCTTAACGTGATTAAGGACTGAAGATGAAAAGCACGGTGTGTAAGTGCTGAGTGTTGCTATTCTCCCATAGGACCTAAATTTGACTCATTATGCTGATGCAAATGAGGACATTTCCATGCTCTAGAATTCCTACCCAAATGATGAAAAGTGCAGTGTATTCCCAGAGGGTACTGACTGTTGAACACAAGGGAACAGGGGACAAGCTACAATCTTAAGATCTTGGATCCCAGCTCAGTAGGAGTCACGGAACAGGGCATGGCCAGGTCAGCCTCAGCTCAGAAACGTGGGCTGCTCCCTCTGATTAAATTCTGTACCTGGAAATCGTGTTACCCTACACCACCAGTGACTCGGGGAGAGAGGGTGCAGAGAGGGAGGCCCTCTGCCTTCATACACAGTCTAGCTCTGTCAGCCCCTCGCTGGCACGGCTGCCCTCTGGGGAAGGCAGGAGCAACGCTGAATGGTAAAGAAAAGATAGAAAAGATAGGGAGTGGAGCAAACTCACAGCAGCTGCTGTTGGTTGTTGCTTCTACGACATTGGCGTAAAACAGCCCCTCCCTCTTGCGGAAGTCTGGAGAAAAAGACTCTCCGGAACTTAAGAACTTGGTTTTATTCTGGTTTTGAAAATGTCGTCGTGTTTGCTAAATCCTGGGAGATGAAACGACGAAACTGGTTTTGATCTTGGCATGTTTTGTTTTGTTTTGTTTTGTTTTGTTTTGTTTGTTTTGTTTTTAATCAGCATGACTGAGAGGAAACACCCACTAGCAATGCTAGAAGAGATAACAATCTATTTCTTCCCCCATCCCAATGACTGGAAAACCTAACCTCTATCTTACAAGGATTATTTTTGTCCTCCCATCTCAGGACAGGCCAAATGGAAAGCTTTTTTTTTTTTTTTTTTTGTCAGCTTTCTCCTTCTAGGTTTACGTTATGCCCTCAGCTTGAGGGCAAGCGATATCATATCAAAGTCATGATACTGGACTTTGATACTGGAAGATAAATTGGCTTGGTCTTTGCATCCCACTCAGGGGGATGACTAAACCAGTGGAAAAGACCAGAGCTATTTCATGTGTGTTAGTTCCTGGAATTTAGGATTAATGTGTATAATCTTACCAGAGATTATTTAGAGTTGGTATCCATTGCCATGTGTGTCAGCAAATCAAGATGTGATCTGAGGCTCAGCCTCAATTCTAAAATGGAGTGGGAAATAAAAACTTACAGGGTTTTTTGGGGGCGAGGTGCCTGGGTGGCTCAGTTGGTTAAGCAGCTAGCTCTTGGTTTTGGCTCAGGTCTTGATCTCAGGGTCCTGGGATTGAGCCCTGCATCAGGCTCCATGCTCAGAGGGGAGTTTGCTAGGATTCTCTCTCTCCCTCTCCCTCTCCCCCTCCCCCTGCTCACCTTCTCTCGCTAATAGTAAATAAAAAATTCTTTTTTAAAAGACTCATAGGTGCTTTTTTTAAAAAAAAATTTTTTGGTGGAAAGTCAGGGTATCCTCCACGTGGCAAAATGCATGGTCTATTGCCTTGCAAAGAATGAGCACCTAATATCAAGTATATTTGATGTGGATGATGAGGGCGGGCCCACAGTTTGGAGGAATACTGGCCAAGACAGGTACTAGGGGTTTGGTCATCTCCTCCTTCGGAGAATTTATATATTTGGATAATTTAGACTGAAATGGACGAGTCCTCACAACCTAACTTTCACACTGAGGGAAAAAATACATTATCTCTTAAAGTTGAGGATCTAATCTCTAAAGCTGAATTATTTGGCAGTTCATGGCTCTGCCTTCAGCCCGTGTTCTAATCAGAATTAAAAGGGGTGGCGGGAATTAGAGATAAATGTCTCAGCCTGTGACTGGCAGGTTTTATTGTGCTCTGAGTTCAGTATGAAGCATTTAAGTTTTTTTTTTTCATAGGTCTTATTGATATTTGCTATCTCACGACATGTGTCCTGGCAAGATAGCGGTCTTTGCCTGATGTCTTTTGGAGAACCAGTCACAAGGCTTCCAGAGGCTAAAGTTTGAATGAGAGAGGGTTTGCACTCACTCCGTGCTGTGATGGGTGGTCTCCTGTGAGGTACTATGTTTCCACTCGAAGCTACAGTGTGGAAGAGATTAGGAGGCTCAGACCCTGTTTAAGATACAACAGGAAGGTTACTAGAGAGAACTGGGCATTGATTTTGAGAACCACTACTTGTGTTGGGAATATTGCGGAATAAAATAGTATTTTCTTGCACCAGGATTTCCTGTTCAGTTGTGACAGGCTACAGCAATGATCAAAGTACTTATATATGCATGAAGTATATTCAGGCCCACATATGACATTTTGGGCATGTTATTCATGATCATTTGCTTTTGGTCCTTTTAGTTCACAGGGAATAATTATAGGTCATTATACCAGTACTACGTTCCCCATTGATGTGCAGGGGGACGAAGGAACTATCAAGAGAGACAGAGTGTTGCTAGGCCCTCACTGTGGAGAGCCCCCCATAGGGCTTCTCTCCTACCTCCCTGTTTTGTCTCTGCATCCTTGTCTGCTGGCCGCATCCACTCTCATGTGGCTTCTGTTTACACCTTCTCTTCTGAAAACTCATAAATTCTGACTTCATAACAGTCAGCCCTGCCGGACAATTCCTTCAACTATACATCTAGTCTTCAGACTTGAATATTAGCCTCTAATCTCTAGCTGCTACCCACATTCCCATCCGATACACCTCTGTTCCTTTCACCTGCCCCCCAACTATGCTCAGAGCTTCCCTGGGCCAAGTTGCCGCCCAGCCAGTCAGAGGCATGTTTTCCCTACCGCAGGAGTCAGCTCTGCCTTCCCACCCTCCTTTGCCCCTTCACTGGGTCGCAGCAACTTTTTAAGGAAAGAGACCTCCTGTGTTGCCCTTATTTTCCCTTTCTGTCTCCTCAAGTCCAGACCATCATCACTTCCTCCTGGGTTATTGCTGGGAATTCCAAGAAACTTTTTGACCACTAACCTAACTTCAGTGAAAATACCTAGCATTAAGTCTTGCAACAATTGAATGCATTTTGTTAATACATAAAAACTAACCGAAATGTTTACAAGTCAAAAAAATTGTTCTTGCAGCTCTTTTACTTCTGGCCTGTGGATAAGTCCAAAGTTCCTCCAGATATTGTCATTGTTAAGAGGGAGAGGGGTTGGTGTGGGAGGCCAGAGGCATACAAAGGAGTGCATTGGGAGCTGTTAAACACAGTGCTGATTCTATGACCTTCTGTGCATGGAATGCATCTAAAAGGACCGAAGCAGGGATGGGGAAGCTCTGAAGGGATGATGAAAAAGGGACACCAAAAATAGCCCCAAACACAGTGGAGCCCTAATGCTCCCCAGGCACTACCATCAGCCCAGACTCGGGCTGTGAGGACGACTTGTTCGGCCTGCCTTCCCATCAGGCGGCCTTCCTGTAGCTGAAAATTAGCCCAATTGAATTATTTGTCTAGGAGGCTCCTCACTAAAATGGTTACGAAGCTCAGCTTTAAGGGCCCAGAAAAGGACAGCTTTTCCCAGCAGGAGACTTTGTCAACTGGGTGAATTTTCAGTTCCAGGTTGGCTTGGGTTCTCAGCTAGTTAAAAATCACTCCTTACCCGTCCTGAGGTGGGCAAGCTCAGGGTAGGAGCCCAGCGGAATCACAGCAGTGAATAGATGCCCTCCTCTGAAGGCATCCGTTTCCAGCTGTGAGTAATTCAGGCCTCGCCACCCGCCGCACAGGCCCCGGGGAGGCGGGTGCGTACCTGGGCACGGGGGGCCTTCTGCATCAGCAGAGGAAGCTCACGCTGTTCTCTGGGGGGCCCTGCATGAATGCTCCCAAAGGCAGGCAGGAAAACAGAGCTGTTTGCGGGGCCGGATTAAAACAAAATGACTTAAAGATGAAGCTTCCGTTCTAGGCAGAAAACAGCACTCACATTTGGAAAATTGGCCCAGATGTTAGACTCCGTGCGCATCTGTAGCTAAGAATTACCTACCTGGG
Organism: Potos flavus; assembly: GCA_028534135.1. Classification (NCBI taxonomy): domain Eukaryota; kingdom Metazoa; phylum Chordata; class Mammalia; order Carnivora; family Procyonidae; genus Potos; species Potos flavus. The sequence continues at coordinate 51,552,307 of CM052887.1, forward strand.
CCCCTCTCAGAGATGTGAGAAAAAAATTGACGTTGTAAAACGAGAATAGGAAAATAATATAATGGTTGCAAGCGTCTCTGCCTCCATCGTCTCATAAATCCAGGTGAACACTAAGTACGGTCCGGAGCAGGTATGGGAGTGATTTATTCTGGGAACCATGCTTCAGCATTTGTGTGTTGTTAAGTTATTTCCATATTGATAAGGCTGAGGCCAGGAAGTGGCATTCCGAGCATTCCTCCCGTCCATATTTCCAGCATGTTGGCTGTCAACTCAAGCCTGTGGTGCAATTACTGATTTTAGCCTCAGAACCCCCTAAAAGGACATTTTCTTCTTTACCCAACTATCACCAAAGCCCAAAGGCCTAGGAAATAGTGGTTTTTTTTTTCCCCCTCGAGTGACTTGTACCACATTCTTACATTTTTGGGAACGGGCTGTTCTGGTGACCCGGCGGGGCTCACTGGCTGGTTGGATTGGAGATGCAGTCAGGCTGTTCTCTTCCGTGGCCACGCACAGTGTCACCTGCTTGCTCCTTGATGTTTGGCCGGGTGACCCTCACACCCCAAATATGACGGGATATCAGCTGCTGTCTTTTCCAGAACATCACAGGGCTTCACTTTGTTTTTTGCTTTGTGGGATATTAGAGGCTATTTTTAGCCTGTTTGAACCTGTGACTCTTCCGTGTGATGAGGCCAGTTGTCTCATTTGGCTCTAGAGTGAACTGGGATGCCGAGAGACCTTACCCTCAGCATCTCCTCTGAGCACGAATTTTCTAACAAGATGCACTCGCATTGGCAAAATCAGACTGTTGCGTATGTCGATAACATTTTGACCTTGTCCCTGAAGGCGAATGTGAGCTATTTCATTTGACAGTGTTGGAGCTAGAAGAAGGGATAGTCCTACCTGCAAGCTCTCCCTTCGTTGTCTGGCACTGTGGGGGTGTCCCCAGTTCTCTCCGTGGAGTGGGGGTGACCCCACATTTTGAATTCAGTGCGGCTGCAGTCACAGCTGTCCCTGGGATCCGAGTGATGTGCAGAGCACACCATCTGTTACATGAAAACTTTGAAAGCTGATCACGGTGCTGTCCGAGCCCCGCCTGAGTCGGTGCCAGGCCCCGCCCTGTTCTGTGGCTTTATGTTTAGGTGGGAGGCCGATGTGGGCTCTGTAAGCAGTCAGGTCCCCGACGAAGAAAAGCAGTCATGTTCCGTGTGACTGTCGGGTTGATTGACTACAGATGCTACAGCGCCGGGCATTGTGAATGGCAGCTGCTCTCAGAGAACCCGTCCCCTTCCTGGCTTCTCCTGGTGTGATTTGTCATGCACAGAGCTCAGGAACTTCCCAGAGGATTTACAAACGTGAGGCTTTTGTTGGAGTTGTTGGCACGGTGGGCCCAGGCCTTCCTGCAGCTCTAGAATGTAGAGCCCACGTGAGCCCCACCCTTCTTGCCCCACTTGATTGGTCTCCGAGTGGCAGAAGGGAAGACGACAGCCCGGAATTCTGGTGGCCCCTTTGCGGTACGATGTGCCCACGTGTGGTGTGAGGGTGGGAGCCACGTCCTGCTGGTCCACCTGAAAACGGCCTCCCAGCATTTCCAGTGCTATTCCTAACAGCCCAGGCATGGGCGGTGGAGAAGTGATGAATTCAGGGGGCAAGAAATCCCGACTCCGTTCCATCACTCTCTAAAAGTCATGCATGACTTCATTTTCTCAGTGCTAAACTGGGCCTTTTGACAACTTTGGAATTATACACACACACAGTTCGAATACAAAGATCTGGAGAATACAAAACAAAGCTCATTCTTAGGTAGACGGTGTTAGAGGCTCAGGTCACTACAGCATCTCACCTTGAACGTTCTTTCTGATGTTGATTAAAATAAGCGGTCAAGAAAGGGTCCCGGGGACAGATACACAATCTCCACATTCACAGAGACAGCTCCGCAGCAGGGACGTTGTTTCCTGAAGCAGCATCTCTTTCCTACACAACGGGGTAGGGGGGACGATTTTTTTGTTCCAGATCTCTGCTAGACTTTTTTGTCTTTATCCATATCATAGTAATGCACACATCCGTGCATACTTGTTTTAGACAAAGCGGGCAATCCAGGCTTTGGGAATAATTCCTCGTTGTTCTGACCAGGAGCTAGAAATGCCTACAGGGTCCAGCACCGGCTTTTACAGACATTTAATGCCCAAGTAGAGCTACCTGTGCCCTCTGATTATGAAGGTGGCTCCTGATTTGCCCACTAAGTGTGAACATAAGAGTGGATCGACTATTCGTGGTGATGGATTTGCACAGATCCACACACACACGTGCCCTCCCTCGGACCCCCCTGTAAACAGAGGTGCATATTGCCAGACAGCTGGCCAGGGCCAGGGGTGCAGGCTGGGATCGCAGGGGAGAGGAGCCACTCTGACCCCATTAGCGCAGTTCTTCTAATGGAGTGCTTGCAGGCACAGGCCCAGGCTCCCGAGGCTGCACTCTTGATACAACGGGCCGGTGCCCCTTCCAGAAGAACAGTCTGCTTACTGCCCCGATGGGACCGTCTAAACACCCTTCTCTTTCCTGAATTTTTATATTTTGCCCCGTGACACAATCTCATGACGTTACCGCAGGGCCTGCCTCAGTTAGGTGGCAAAGAGGATCGAGAGCTCACGTGTGTGCTGCAGCCACCCTGCTGCACATGGACATGTCAGGCGGTGGCACCTGGGAAGCTCAGATGGAAAAGGGGGCAGATGTGGCTGTGATCTGTGTGTGCGGGTCGGTATGAGCAGGGAGGGCGTGAATGGCACTTTGTGTGCATGTGGGGAAAGGCTCTTAGCCACTAAAACCCTTAGCTTGGATGCTTTGTGGGATTCCTTCAGCTCATCCTCCTGGACTTACTGGCTTTTTATCAAAGAATACATACCACTCCAGCAGAGCCATGCCCTGTGAGTGTAAAAAGGTTGACTCAGTGCAGTTTTCAAACATCCGTTTCTGACTTGCAGCGCTTACATGTTTTGACCCAGTTCCTCCTCCTTCGTTTCGAAGTCACGGCACTTACTCCCTCATCCCCCCTGCTCAGGGTGTCTGTGGAGACTTTTTCTTTCAAGTCTTCTGCTGAGACCATCTGATATATTAGCCAGCCGGAGAATGAGGTCGGAACCGAGATGACTAATATTTGCATTTGCCTTTCCTTGCCGTACAAAAGAAGAAAGAGACCAAGTCTGATCTTTCAAGTGGTCCTCATTTTCTACAGCCCCCTGGCAGAGGGGACCTGCCCCGAGTGCCAGATGCCTTTCCCAACAGCCGTTGGGTGATTCCGTGTCACCGGGCTCACTGTAAAATCAGGCATAGCCTTTTAATTACCTGTTCATGTTTCAGCCGTGCCGAGCTCCGTGGCACAGAGAGAGGGGCTAAGCCTTCATTGTAATGGATTTTTAGTAAGACTATCTCTGAGATAAGAGTCCTAAATCTTGGCAGTCTCTTTAGAGCACACACTCTGTGATTGCACACAAATTCTTGGCTCCCCAGAGCCGTGTTGTAAATGGAGTGCGCTGCACAGGGCTGGGTAATAAGATACTGCAGATACATTTGAGAGCAAGGTGCACTTTTGCTTTATTTATGAAGATAGACATGCTGGTTGAGGGCTTAATCACAGCTGATAAATCATTTTAAGAAAGTCTATTAGAACCATATGCTGATTTTTTGCATTAATACAGTGTGTCTGTTTCCAGTCTAATAAGACGGGGTTTTCTCGCACGCTCTCTGTGTCTCTCCAGTGTGGACTATTTATCTGTTTAAGTGGTATCACTTGCGTGGGAGCATTTATCTCTTTAAGAGCTACCATTAATAAAAGAAGGTGAAAGGAAAGGGGGAAGGAAAAATGAGTGAAGGCACAATGTCTGTGTGTGTGTGTGTGTGTGTGTGTGAGTGTGTGTGTGTGTGTGTGTGGCGTGTATGGCATTACAAAGGAAAGAGTCAAAAAGCTGAGAACAGGAAACATCTCAATTAGAGTTTCGGAAGACCATGGATTGGTCTTCACTTGGCATAAGGTAGTCATTTCAGCCCAGGTGGTTATAATACTGTAGGAAAAGATTATCTGAATATGGGTGTGTGCGCGCATGTGTGTGTGTGTGCGCACACACACTGACATTTTGGTTACCTCACTTCTCCCCAAGCTAGCAGAGGTCTGCCCCAGGAATAGGTCCCAAGGCTCTTTAATGAGAGCCATATTGGGGCCCCAGCTCCGAGCCAAGTTCTGTTGATCACTAATTGCAGGGGTGCCTTGCAGATCTTTTCTATTATTTCCTGATTATACCCTTGCTCTTTTTATTATCTTGCCAAAATTCAAACAGTCATAATTGCATGATTTATTGTTTATTTATAATCCCTTCTACTGCATCAATCACTGTATTTAATAGATTTTTAAAACAGCAAGAGCTTTTACCAAATGACCAGATCTCTTTTACCTTCCATGGAGAAGTCATGTATCTATGCGTCTCACTTGCCGTTCTTCAAAGCGCGTCCATGGTACTCCTCCAGAATTGTTTCTGACCGTATAAATAAGGGCTGTTTTTTGGTGCACAGAGAGAGCTTGTGAGCCAGGAAGATGTTTTAGGGAAGGATGTTAATTTATCCTTTAGGATTACATGCAGGTTGGGTTATGTGACTCCTAAGTTTCTTTCCAACTCACAGTTTCCATGATTCTATGAAAACAGAGTTTAGAGATAGAGTAAGTTGAAAATCCCATTTTATACAGATTTAGAAATAGTGGAGAAATATGACACCAAATTATTAGAGGTGGTGATTAGAAACTAGTAATAGTCAAAAGCACCACCATTCATTGGGTTCCTGCTATTTGTTGGGAACAATACTAGAATTTTTTTTTTAAGATTTTATTTATTTATGTGTTTGTTTATTTGAGAAGGAGAGAGAAAGAGCGTGAAGGTGGGGAGAAACAGAGGGAGAGGGACAAGCAGACTCTGTACTGAGTGCAAGCCTGATGCAGGGCTCGGTCGTGATCATGACCTGAGCCAAAATCAGGTGTTGAATGCTCAAACGACCAAGCCACCCAGGTGCCCCACAGTGGTAGAAATTTTGTTTATATCATTTCCTGGTCATCCCAACAATCTTGTGAGATAGATGTTTTTACCTTCATTTTATGTAATAAGAAGTTAAGGCTTATGAGTGGCAGAAAGCCACAAAGCTAGGAAGTTACAGATCCAGTATTTGTATATAGGACTGTCTGCCGGAAAGTTTCACGTGCCTCCCGCTACTTCCGAGCACCTCTTCCCGTCTTTATTTCCTTATGGTGCACGTATGTTTTAATACACACACTAATTTACTGCTGGAAAACTGTTCAGTGGAAGCTTTGCAAAACATCAAGCTGTGCTTGACCTTCACAAATACATGAACAACTCTGGACCGGACCCACTATATCCTGGTCTTTAAGTATTCTAATTAAGACTTCCAGCCTCAGCTCCAGATTCTTCCACGTTCTTTGACTGCAGATGGCAGTCCAGCCCTGAAACTTCAAGGGCACGTGGTTCACCGTGAATGCCCTCCTCACCAAAATCCATCATTCCTGTTCTAAACCAGGAATGGGACAATCCTGTCATCTCTAGCATTTTGTGAGCAATGTCCTCTTGCTGTGGGGACATTTCCTTCCATGACTGGTCCGAGGGACCACTCTTTTCCCGGAGTAAAATGAACATGTGTCACATGGAGATGTACTTGGAACGTACATTAGATTTTAGTAAAGTAATATGTACTTGAACTACCGCCTCTGAGAAGAGCACATTTAGAATGCTGCTGTGGTCTCCCAGGGCGTGCCTTGAGATTCAGGGGGTTGCTTATGCCATTATTTCTGATGTCATAGGAGTTTTGACGGTAGGATAAAGAGTAATTGCTGGGCTATAGGCTGTGGTCAGTATTTCATATTTAAACATTGGATTTTAAAGGACAGCATTGCTGTGCACCTTCTCTTCACCCCTAACTTCCAACACTGGAAATGTTTCTATTATGTCCTCCCAATTCAATCCAACAAACTTTTATTGAGGGCTTAATATGTCCCAGGTGCTGTGCTAGGTGGGCCAGGCGCCAAGGCTGCATTCTAGTGGGGGAGCTGCTAGTTTTGGGGTCTAGGGGAATGTTTGGCTCTCTTGATGGGTTCAGAGCTCCTCTGGGACTGTGTGTAGGGTAGAAATAGCAATGGCTGTGGCTCCTCACTTGAGCTGCACATTCTTCATGATTTGACCCTGACTTCATTTAGCAGTTTTCTCTTTTGTGTCATTTTTTTCCTCTTGTGTCTTTTCTGCTCCAGGAAAATGGACTGTCTCCCTTCCTTAAACCTATATGTGACTTCCCCTCCTCGGTGTACTTGCCCCTATAGTTGCCTCCACTGGGAAAGTTTTCCCCTTCCCCTCTTCTTTGACCAAGTCTCACCCATCCATGAAAGCCTTTGTCAAATGCCACCACCTCTGGGAAGCACTGTCTGGGTTTTCCCTCTCCTGATGCAACCTCGGCCTCCCCTGAATCCCCCGACTGCTTTTCATGTGCTTCTTATGGCCTTCCTACTGCCTGTCTTGTGTTCTGGGGTTTGCTGTGTTTTCCTGTCTCTGCCTGGACTGTAAGCCGTGCTCTTGCAAGGCTCTCCCTACCCGCTTGTACGATGCCCAGCATTATCCCCTTATGCACAGAAGGAACTTCATGAAGACTTGTTGGAGTGGGTGAATGAAGGAGTGAGTGGATATCCCCGCACATACAATCCTATTGCCTGGTTTCTCTGCAGCAAGGAGAATGGAAATACCTTCTACCTCCAAGGAGAGGTGTCTCTTCAAGTTCCATTATCCACTTTCTTTTCAAGAAATGTGTTCATTCATGATGACTAAGGATACGAAGTATCCAGTAACATAGTTATCCATTAATAGCTATCCTGTGCAGAGAATCTTGAACTGAAAGCAAGAAGGCTTTGAATGAGAAATTCATCCATTCATTCAACAAAGTTTTATATGTGTCAGTCATTGGGATACAATAAGATACCACTCAAAATGCCAGCACTTAAAATCAACGGTAGCAAACGTCTTTGTGCCATAATAGTGTAATAGGGATAAACTAAGGATTTCCAGACCCATTACTGTGTGTGTATGTGTGTATGTGTGTCTATCTATGGTGGGGAGAATAGTAGGTATCAGTGGTAGGTCTTGGTTAAGTAACCTATCATTACGAGCCTTGGTCTTCCCATCTGTAAAATGGTGATAAAATCCAACTCGTGGGGTGTTGGTGATGATAAAGCAAAACTCCTATATCAATTGCTGTAATGGATATGCAGTGGTGCTCGATGATTCTTGCCCTCTCCCCCTCGCTCTGCCTGCACCAAAGGATCAGAGGCTGCTGAGACTTTGATGCCAAACTGCAATGGGAAATTAAGCAAATATTCTACGCCCATAATTTTTCCTGGATTTTAGGTGGCAGTTGTGACTCAGAAGTCCCTTTCACCACTGCAGTGGGCCAAGAGACTGAAGCCTTCCAAAGGTTTTAGTCACAGCTCGGAGGTGGGTTTAGGGTCTACGATCCATACCCAGCAGGAGATAGTCTGTCTGTTGTTACAGGTGATTCTTATATAAATCAAAAGTCTCAGGGCTTCTCCAGCGTTTCCTTTCACAGCCCAGGTAATGCAGGATACCAGCTATTTATTTTTAGGAAGATTTGGCAGATGTTGGCTAGGCCGACTTCCAGGTCAGAAAAAACGTCCAAGAACGAGTTCTTCAGAGCAATATAATAGAAATTCCTATGGGACAAAACGAAATTAAACATTAACATCCTCCCAGCACACTCACCTCTTCCTCAATTACATCTCCTGCTGGTACCATCTCATTTTGCCTTCTTCGGCATTTGAGTCACTTCCGGGAAAGATGTGCTTCTTCCGGTGTCTGGGGTGTTCAGAACTACCAGAGTTTTGGTGACTACAGAACGTTGTTGGGAAAGAAAAAGAAACTCTCTCTTTGGGCACACCCACCGTCAAGGTTGAGTTCACGGTTTAGGCGAGTTTGGCCTGATTGGAGAAGAGCGTTTCTGCAGCCAACTGGCCTGGCCACATGGGGAGTTTCAAGGCCAGGTATGCACAGAAGAGGTTCTGCCTGCCTGTTAGTCCTGGTCCTTGCGGGGGTAGGGATCCAGGCGAGAATACTGGTCCGTGCACAGGTCTGCGCTAGCTTGGAACATGGGCCCTGCACCATACAGTTCGTTAATTCTTGTTTTCCCTTTTGTTGCAAATATTACGGACTCCTGGAGGCCCTCTCTTCTGTACTTGTGGCATCTAAATCATCCATTCCCTATTACACCTGTGATGACAGGTGCTTGACATTTGGACACATACTCTGCACCCCTTACCAAAAATGGGAAAATCGGGAGATCTTAAATGTACGATAGTGGCAGAATACAGGCTTTTTCACTTTGTATCAGATGAAGGCAACTCATCGGGAAATTAGAGCTGAGATACGCCATACACCCTGCCCTTTTGTGAAAATCTGATTAGTTGCAGTGACGCATGCCTACATGGGTCTTCCCAGTCTTCAGGAATGAGTTTGGGACCACCACAAGCACAATTGCTAATACCCCTTCCTAAGTAAGAGTGGAAAGACCAACTTTCTGCCCCAGTAAAAGCCTGTCATCTTGTCTTTCCTTTTGCTACTGGGGCAAAGTATCCAAAGGTCAGTGCCACACAAGTACTTCTGTTTCAGTGTTTACCAAAATGGCTTCCTTGGAAAATTTTTCCCGAGAAATATACCGCATCGGGATCACCAGCATCACCTTGGACCTGGCTCAAAATACAAATTCTGGGGCCCCACCTTAGACTGGTTCACTCAGTCAGGTGTAGCAAGTTCCAAAGTGATGCTGATGCTGTTGGGGTGGGAACCACATGGTAAAAACCGCTGTTCTAAGAATTCCCATTGTCAGATATGTTCACTGTTTAATCCTGTTCTTCTCCTGGGGACTCACAATATACATGGACATTTTAAAGTCCTGAAAAAGTGTTACAAGAAAGCAACTTTGTTCAACCTATTATTTTTCCTACTTATTATTTGAACACAGAACCTTTTTCTTTGTGTGGAATAGCCGTTAACATCCCACGAAGCCATGACCCATTGGAACCCACTTTGCCTGACCGTAATGGAAAGAGCTTGAGATTTCTAGACTTACTGGTCATGTGCCCTTGCCAGGCTACTTTTCGAAGCCTTCATTTCTATCCACCTTGCAAAGTTAGGGTGGGGTTTAGACATAATTTACATGTGAAGGGTCTAGCACTTAGAATATATTTAGGGGCGCCTGGGTGGCTCAGTTAGTGGGGCGTCTGACTCTTGATTGCAGCTTAGTTCTTGATCTCATGGTGGTGGGATTGAGCCCTGCATTGGGCTCTGTGCTGAATGTGGACTCTGCTTGAGATTCTCTCTCTCCCTCTGCCCCTCCCCACACCTCTCCCCCACTCCTTAAAAAAATGAACATATTTAATAAATGGAAAGTAGGCTTTGTTTAGCTCAAGTCAGAGTTATGTTGACATTTGCCCCACTCACACTGCCTTTGACATTTTGGATGTATCCAAAGATTTCTTGAAACATGAGGCCCATAGTTTCTGTCTGTCTGCAAGTGAGCAGATCTTCTTAATACGGGTATAATTGAGTCAGCATTCATTGTTCTGTAATTATCAAGGGGAATGTTTTCATGATGAAGAAAAATGACCGGCAGGATCGTTTTTGAGGATGCTGTGATATCAAGAGTGTTTAGCATTTCAATTTTAAGTTATGTGAAAGTCGTTTATAAGCCCCAATGTGCTATAAAAACGAGTGACTGATTATAATTATTATACCTTAAAAATGTTTTAGATTAAAAAAAAGAGGCTTGCCATTGCAGAATAGGGTGTTTCTTACTTTCCAAGGAAGAATGTGGTATTTCTTTCCCTTCTTTGATCATCCTCTAACCATTATCCTTCTGAGAATCTCTTTGGGAGGGGCCTCCATAACTTTGGGGCTGTTCTGGGCCTGTTGCTTCAAGGCGGGACCCCAGGGAGGCAATGAGAGGATAGAGCATCAAATGACCTTGCACTAAGTCCCCATAATCAAGGAAACAATTCAGTTGTTCGGAGGCAGCAAACCTGGAGGCGGGGGAGTGCGAGTTCTGTGGAAAGACAACAGATTCCTGGTGAAGATCATGGGCATACGGGAGTGACTCTAAAGCTATGGTCTGGAGCATGCAACTGGTTTCTGTGACGGAGTTGTGTGACCAGCTAGCCTCCTGGCAGGAGGTCTGCACCCCAGAATGCAGGGAAGGCCTGAACAGACTGCGAGGCTCAGTGACGCCAGAGGCCCAGGGAGTAGATGCTGAGGGAGGGAAGGGAGACTTCTCAGCGTGGCTCCCTGCAGGGATCCCTGTTGGCAGGAAGAAAAGGGTGGATCAGGAAAGTAGGAAAGAAGTGAGGCAAGGGGAAAAAAAAAATCACAGATGTCCCAAGTTTCCACAATTTTATCAAAAAATTTTCCATGACTCATCTTGTGACTTTTCCCCAAATTCAATATGATAAAACCACGACTCTAAGTATAATTAAGCTGTAATTACCCAAGAGTAAGAGGGTGGTGCATTTTAATCAACTTCTTCATTCCCTTAACCAGCCAATCCAAGGTGGGGAAAAATACAGAACAAAAATTGTCTCTTTTCCTTCTTCCGTCCTGACTCTCCCTGCTCTGTGGCCCTCTAAAGGGGTGGGGGTGGGGGGAGCAAAACAGAAAACATTCCAGAATAATTTCCTCCCTCTCCAAAGTAGTGAAATAAAAGTGAGAGCCACATAGAGGGAGCCGGAGGACTAAGGTTTTCTGCTTGTTAACTCAACCCAGCTCCAAGCTATGTTTGGCTTCGGCACACTTTGCATTACCTTTCCATGCATTGATCTGCCAGGCAGGTCTCCTTGACGATGAGGATATTTGGAACACTTGGTAACAACTTGATAATAACTATTTCTTACTGAGCACGTATTATCTGCCAGGTGCCTTCCAAACATTATCTCTTATCCCGATAAGAGGTCCACAAGCTTAACAGATAAGAAATGAAGCTCAGAAATTCAGTCACTTGTTCCTAGTCACACCGTGGGAGAGCAGGGATTTAAAATCAAGATGGTCGAATTCTCAGAGTCCCGTCCGAGGCTGGAAGGAGCAGTGCTGAAGGTTAACAGGAACAAAAGCAGTTCCGATACACTGTTAGTGCTCGTGAATGCCTACGGACTGTTTGTCACGGGCTCCCATCCACCCAACCCTGTTTTCCTCACTACACCGGATAAGAAGGGTCAGGCTTGACCTGGAAGGTGTTGAAAGACCTGCCACTGCGTGCAGCTCATTGAAGGGGACAAGGTTCACCATTGCTGTGACCTGGGAAGGTGCTGTGGTCCAGCTGGACCCCTCTCTAGCCACTCAGGGGTGGCTCGGGCTGCTGTCCAGAGTGCACTAAGCCATAGCCAATGTCAAGGGCTCCTAATGTCCAGGCAGGAAACTGTGACTGAAAAGCTGAAAAAACATATGATCCCATAAAAAGCCGCCTCTGGGGAAACAAGCCATTAGTCAGCCTTATTTATTTATTTTTCCTTCTTGCTGCAAAGTTCAATACAAACGGAGGAGCTGTGATTATCATATAAAAGGCTATGCAAAATTGCCCTCCATGTACATGCTGAAGAAAACTTTACCCTGGCCCTTGGCCATGTTAGCTTTGTTTGTGTTCCTCAGATTCTGAATGCTTTGACCATGGTTGTATTGGAGCACAAGTGTGTCTCAAAATAAACAAGCAGAGTGGGAACTCTCCAGAGCCCCCTCTCATCTCCACCCGCATTTCTGCCTTTTATCCTGTCCGATGACAGAGGCTGGAGGCACAGGGTGGTGGCGGCCTTATTAAGACAAGATCTTCTGCAGGAAAAATGTGCTTAATGAGCTTAGGAAATACCTTGTGGTCATGAAAGAGTAATAAAATTTCCGCTTTCTTGGGCGAGATCAGGAAACCTTGACTGTCCGCTCAGTTTTTGCCAGTTTCACTTGGGAATGTACTTTTGGAAGGTCAAAAAAAATTTTTTTTAAATGCGTGGCAGGAGAAAAGAACAATGCAATATTTTGAGGAAAGCCCCATGTTCCATCCTTGGATGCAGGATAGCCACAACTCCTGTCTTTTAGAGATCTCTTGGTATTGGAGATGTCTGTTTTTGTTTTTGTTTTTTTTTCTATTACCAACTGCATTAGTTTGCTGTCACTACTGTAACAAAGTACCACAAACTGGGTGGCTTAGAACAATAGAAATTTACTGTCTCACAGTTCTGGAGGCTGAAAGTCCAAGATCAAGGTGTTGGCAGGATTGATTCCTTCTGAGAGGTCTGAGGGAGAATCTCCTGCATGCCCTTCTCCTAGCTTCTGGTGGTTTGTTCCACTCATGGGATATTCCTTGGCCTGTAGAGGTATTACCCCAGTTTCTGCTGGCATTGTCATCTGGGTTCTCCTTGTAGGTGTGTGTCTGTCCAAATATCCCCTTTTTATAAGGATACTAATCATATTGAATTAGGGGCCCACCCTATTCTATCTTAACTAATTACATCTGCAGTGACTCTATTTCCAAATGAAGTCACCTTCTAAGAGACCGGGGGCTGGGACGTCAACATATGAATTTGGGGAGGGACACAATTCGACCCGTAACACTGTCTGACAGACTTATCCAAGTTCTCTTTTACATAGGAATTCTGAAAATAGGCTAATAAAGAGGGATGTGTACATACTAACTAAAAACTGAGGTTAAAACTCCATTGGTGGAGAGGTGCCTGGCTGGCTCAATTGGGAGAGTGTGCAACTCTTGATCTTGAGTTTGATCTTGATCTTGATTGTGAGTTTGAGCCCATGTTGGGTATAGAGATTACGTAAATAAATAAAAGCCTAAAAAACTTTATTGGTAGAAGATGACTGGTTTAAGTTGAGACCCCAGTATTCGCTTGTGAAGCACTGCATTGTAGGGTTTGAGGAAGGCAGTGCTGTGTTGTGAGGACACTCAGATGGTCCTAAGGAGAGATCCATGTGGTCAGGAACTGGGGCTTTCTGCCAACACAGCTGTATAAATGACCCACCTTGGAAACATCTTCCAGTCCCAGTCAAGCCTTCAGATGAGTGCAGCCCTAGCCAGTGTCTTGACTGTAATCTCATGAAAGATCGTGAACCAGACCACTGACTTACATCACTATTGAATTCCTGACCTAGAGATACTGCGAAGTTACAAATATCTATTGTTTTAAGAAACTAAGTTTGGGGGCAATTTGTTATGCAGCAGTAGAGATCTAATACAGCACCCGCTACCCCAACCCTGGAAAAACAAAACTGTATTTACTTGGTGAACAGTAACTTGAGCAGCAAGATTGGATAATGGTAAGAGCACAGAATTCTGAGCCAAGCTATGTGTGTTCAAATCCCAGCTTCTACCAGCTCTGTGATCTTGGGAAAGTTGCTATACCTCTCAACTTTAGTTTTCTCATCTGTGAAATGGAATAATAATAATAGTACCCATTTCGTAGGCAATAGTTAATGTGAACAATAATTTAGAACTGTGTTTGCATGTAGTAAGATTAATTCCCTATTTTTTAGAACACGGGGTGGGAAGATAACGCTTAGGACATGAAATGTCTTATAGTTGAATTAGGGTGCATGTTGAAAGGGGCGACCTTTCAGAACTTGCATAATGAAGGCAAGAGTGGGCTTTCATAACCTACCTTCCTCAACCTTGGTAAATATATGAACATGATAAATGCTAGGAAGATAAGTAACTGTCCCTTGTTACAGAAGAGATATGGAGACTAGATAGCTTGTTCAAGGCCATAACACACGAGAGAACAGTAGTTGCCAGATCATGAAGTGTCTATCCTTCTTTCATTTATACGTACACTTTATGTGGAGATGGTGACACAAGTCATCCTGTCAAGAATTCCTGTCAGAAAGTGCCACAAGGATTTCCGGAACGACAACATGTTTTAAACTCTACTTGATAAAGAAGTTTCCCATTCATAATTTCTAAAAGGCTAAAGGATATTTTTATGAGATTTTGAGCTCTGCATTTTACATGACATTTTCTAAGAAGGCTTCAATGGGCTTAGTCCTGTACTGGGCACAGACAGCCTCCTCTTCTGTTCTGAAGGACCTTGAAATTCCTACTCTTTTTTTTACTTCTTGGAGCAGGAACCAAAGCTGACTATATCGTGGGGTGCCCCTCCTGAGCCAAAGCCCCAAGAGGTTCCTCTTCATCCTCTTACTCCTCCCTCCCCTCCCCCTCCTCCTCTTCTCCTTCTCCGCCCTCTCTCCTCCTTATTCTCCTCTCCCCCTCCTCCTCTCCCTCCTCTTCCTTCTCCTAAATGATGCTACTATATAGGCCGGGTCCATATCTCTTTTAAAAATTTAAAAAACAAGTGTAAACATTTATGAGTCACAAGACAGTTCACATTTGGGACTCTAACATTTGCTTTCAACACAGGGTTTTTCATTTACATTCTGGGATCTGGCGCCTGTCACTCAACGCTGAAAAAGCAAATCTGTATCTGCTTTGTGAACAGTATCATCCTGAAAACCTCTGGTGAACAGAATCCTAGACCAACGGTGCCTCGGGCCTCAGAGATAGGAATTTCTAGAAGAAAAAAAGAAAAAAGAAGAAAAAGGCATTTTGATCCAGTTGCCCTTCCTATTATTGTCTCCCTGTCCAATTTGCTAGAGAATTTCCCACTGGCTCTTGGCTTGTTCTCAAATTGGAGTGCAGTCTTTCAGAGATTACTCTGTATGCTAAAAGACAAGGAACTCTTTATTAAACACACTGGGGAGGCCCCGGCTTCTAGGAAGGGCGGATGGATGCTCCGGCCTCCACGTCACATCGCCACCCTGCTCCTCCCTCCAGAGCCCTCCAGGCCCTT
>CM052887.1:51567738-51742127 GCA_028534135.1 Potos flavus
CTTGCAACAGGATTTGACAGCCTCACGAGGCCGCCGTGTGCTGGTCTGACCAGCCTGAGGTTCGTGGAATTACTTAATGAGTAAAGTTCACTTCTGGCATTCCAGTTCAGAGACAGTCATCCGTCTTAAGTTATTAACGTTATTAATAGTAGTAGTAGTATAAGAATATCTACCCCTGGTTTCTTAATATTCCCGGGGTGTGGAGTATATACGAATTGCTTGAGAGTGTTACTTATAGCCCACATGGTAGTATTTACACGCAAAGTCTTGTTTAGTTTCAGTTAATCCTTGTAGGGTCCTAAGAAGTAGCTACTTCATGCCCGTTTAACAGATGAGACTGAAGCACTGGGCAGTTAAGTAACTTACTTAAGGTTAGTCCACCAGCAAGGAGAGAGATGCGAAGTCGAACTACTAAGCCTGGCTTGTTTTTCTCTGAAGCCGGCGTGACTCTTACCTCTATCACTGTCCTTCCCAGACACTAGCACGTGTGTCTCACAACTGTGCCGGAAGCTTAACGTGTACACTTGGATTTAATCCTCAGAATCATCTTGCAAGTGGGGAGGTATTTGCTCTATTTTTCAGGTGAGGAAGCTGAGATTTAGAGAGGTGGAAGATGACTACTCTGCTGTATTCAGTGGAGTCCAATAAATGTTTTGAACAGCCTTGAATTTCACCACCAAACCGCCAAAGGAGTTTCTATAACATGTATTTAAAGACTATCTGTTTTCCAGCAGAGCAGAGTGTCTGCATTTATTTTGAGCAGACGGTCGTTGAAAATTACACTCTGAGACAGCTTTACCTGATTTGGGGGCCTCAGGAGGGACACGGAGGAGATGCAGCCTGCTGGGGTTACTTGGAGGGGTTTGAAACATGATTTAAAGACGGAGTGGGCCAACGGAGGCAGACCTGGGGATTGGCTTGATGTTGCTGTCAGTGAAAAAGAGGGAGAGATGAGTGAGAGAAACACGAACTCACAGCAAAAGGGTTACGTTTACAAATCTTGAGAATTCACAACTCATCTGCTGGACGCAAAACGTACAGACTGTAGTCTGTCGTGAGAAAGGAGAACTGAATCTCCATTTCAGGACTCCTACCTCACACTCAATATATTCACGTCCTTCTGTTTCTCATTCAGTCTTTGTTTCAGGTAAGCCGTTTGGGGTGCAGTTTGGGTTTCTAAGCATGCATCCCTTACCTTGATGTACGGGAAGGTTTAGACCTTTCACTAATAAATCCCTGTAAATGAATGTGGCTAAGTTCAAGTAAAACATTTTTAAATGTCACTTAAAAACTACTGGGGGAAAAAAAATCTGTATGTCGCCTCCATGGTTCCTTAACTCATTTCAGCTAGGCCCACGGCCCCGGCCCTTAGCTGCAGTCTCTCACACTGCTGTTTCCTGAAAGTATTTGTAATGGAGCTAACATCATTTGCTCAGCTGTAAATCCTCTATTCTGGGCACTATGTAAGTATTCAGAGGGACAGTGTGGTTCAAATGCCAATGTTTTGCTTTAAAGAACAGTGAGCAAAAAATAGACTTTGGTTTTTAAAATTGAAAGCCAAGATAAAGTTAGAGGTGATGGACTGGAAAAAGAAAGACTCTTGACAGATATATCTTGTTTTTATCGAGAGCTCAACTACGTGCTAGTTAGTGTTCTGAGTGTGTTTGTGTTACTTCTCATGAAAGAAAACCGAAAAGCAAGCAACAGGGCATACCTATAAGACAGATGCTACTGTCACCCCCATTTTACAGATGAGGAAACGGAGGAAGAGAGAGATTAAGCAGCACGCTCAGAGTCACGTAGCTGCTCAGTGGTAGAGCTAGGATTTGAACTCAGGCAGGCCTCACTGTCTTTGGTCTGTAGGAAAGACCCCTGTATCATTCTGGGGCACCCCTCACTGAAACCCATAGGAAACAGCAGTGCTCCAGCCTCAGCTGACCCGTGGCGATGCCTGCAGCAGGTTTCTAAAAGACTTCGCGCTGACTATGAGTAAGTTACAGATTCATGGAATAATCTAGCCTTTGGCCCCCTCTAGCTCTTGGAAAGAGCACTGAATCTGGAACCTGAGGGCTTGTGTTCGAATTCTGATTCCATCCATCACTGCCTACTGGAACCAGGGACAAATCCGCTAAACTGTTAAGTATCAATAACGTGGGCAACGGTAATATTTCCGTCTACTTGACAGAGTCACCCTGATGAAATGAGAACTCTTCTCTTGTAAACAAACTCTAAAAACTCCCCCATAGTCCATAGAGGTTGAGAGAAAAGAGGAAAGTCCAACATTGTCGTAGTTCTGAGACCTTATAAACTTTAAAGGGATCTAGATGCCATGTCTTTCCTTGATATTTGGGGAGAAAACTTAAAAAACTAATTTACACTCATTGGAGCTAAGAAGAAGACTTGGCTTTGGATTTTAATTTCCTTTTAAGTAAAATCCAAGTATTCGAAGGTAGATTTTGCCACAGATGGTAGCATCGTAAGTGTCGAAAATGCTTGCATCTAATTCAAATAATGATTCCATAATCATATTTTAGCAGTGACCAGATATATTTATGTATTTATACCCCTCCTTTGCAAAACAATATCTCTAAACACTGGGGGGAGGATATATCTTCCGTCTCCATCTGTCAAGATTTTCTGTTTTTTTGGTGTCAATTTTATAAATTGGGATTGTCTAGGAACCCATCCCTTTAAATAAAATTTCAAACTCATTCGTATTAAGTTTTAGAAAATAGTCTCTCTTTATCTTTTCATTGTCTGTGGCATATGTAAGCAATGCCCCCCTTTTTATTCTTGATATTTATGCCTTTTTTTTCCTTGAATAGTTGCTAGCAACCCCTTGCGAGGGGTTGATCAATTTTATCAGTGTTTTCCAAGAATCAAGCGTTGGCTTTGTCAGTTTTCTTAGTTGTATTTTTGTTTCACCGAGTTCTACTTTTATTTTCATTAAATTTCTTCTACCTCCTTTGAGTGTAATTTGCCCTTTTTTGGTAACTTTTTTTTTTTTAAGATATTTTTAATATATTTGAGAGAGAGAGAGTGAGTGAGCCAAGAGTCGGATGCGCAACTGACTGAGCCACCCAGGCACCCCATTTTTGGTAACTTCTTAAGATGGATACTTAGATCATTGAGTTTTTAGCCATTCTTCCTTTCTAATTATATAGTTAAGACTATGCATTCTCTTCTAAGCACGGCTTTAGCTATATCTCACAAGTCTTGATATATTGTATTTTTTATTATCATTCAATTAAAATATTTTCTAATTTTTATTGTGATTTTATCTTTAACCCATGAGTTACTTAGAAGCATAATATTTCAGGTCCAAATGCTTGGGAATTCTCTACTCATCTTTCTGTTATTGATTCTAGCTTAATTTCATTGTGATCAGAGAGTGCATTCAGTATAATTTTACTTCTCTGAAATTTGCAGACACTTGCTTTATGGCTTGAAACTAATAACCTGCTGTTGCATTTTACTTGAACAGTTTTCCTCTGCTATCTTTTAGTACCCCAACTGGAAAAGTTACTGTATGTACCAACCAGCAAGTTGCTTAACCTCTCTGTGCCTCAGTTTTCTGTCTCTAAAATGCAGATAATAGTAGTGTCTTCCTCAAAGTTACATTAGATTTGGTAACATATTAAAAGTTTTTAGAATGGTACCTGGCCCATAGTAGGTACTCAGTAAATGCTAGCAATTATTAATTAATATTACTGGTTATTATGTTGGATTTAATATAAATATCCCCTGCCTATCTGTAGTGCACTGAGCCTGTCTGCTCTCATTTGCTGCTAAACTGGAAGGCATGTGTTTTGAATATTATTTAAGTCTTGTAGCATTCTGAAGAGGTAGGTACTATTATTATAGGTACTATTATTATCTGTGTTTTACAAATAAGAGGATTAAGTGCAAACCAGGTAAGAGAGTTGAATGGAAGTCTCTGTTTCTCAAGATATTAACAGCAGCCTGTCCTCTAATTCACATCTATATTCTTAGATCATATTTTATTCCAAACCAATAAAAGAAGTAATAATCTTGCAATCGAGTGTTTTTGTGGTTGACATCTTTGTCAGGTGTTCTCCATGGACGTCTACATCCTTCAGCCCAGAGGGAGATCTCTTCCCTAATTGGCAGGTTAGCCTCACCTTAGCCACTCAGTTTTAGTCGGAGAAAAGGCAGAGTCCCGGTGAGCTGAAAATATGTCCAGGTTCCCAGCGCTTACCATCCTCCAAAGGCAAAACCCACCGTCATCAGCTTGTGGGAACTCAACAAATGGTGGTTGATGGACCGTCATGGTATCGTTCTGAAAATAAGCACAGACATTTTTGGTTACCAGCCCACCGTCACCCAAGTCATAAAGCAAGTGAAGTCAACATTCTTTCCCATTCATTGGGCATAAATTGTTATGGCTGTTTCCAAGGATGCATGGTACACGTGTAATGTGGGGGTCTTTCAGGGAAATTTGACATAAAGCTGAGTCCTGAGAGACCAGTTTGTATTTTCAAGGAACATTGAAGACTTTAACATACTTTATAAAGGGCATTTCCAAAACCCTATTGGTGCTAGTTTCTCAACCTATTTTATACTATGGAGTACCTAGTCTCCTACCTAGCATGATTTCACAGGGGCTGGTATCATTCTTCTGAGAGTCCTAAATCTCCTTGGATGCCTTTTAATTGCATAATTTGATTCCTTTAGCATGTCACCTTGATACTTTGTTTATTGGTTTTCATGTACAATCCCTTGGGAAAGATAACCTTAAATCTCATTAGTTGTTCATACTGTGGGTGAATGAGTTTTTGATTGGCTCCTAAGAGCATGTTTTGGTTTGGATTGAGAAGGGCCAGGAGAGAGGGGGAGGCTATAGGTAGAATGGGCATCTGGGCTTGGAAGGGCCGGGTGAAAGGGTCCTGTAGTCCTGAGTCTGGGCATGGGATAGCAGAGGAGGCTTCGTGTTTCGCCTGTGACTGCCATGGTCCACATCCTACCGCACATCCAAATGCCATTTAGTTAGATAATTGTTGTAAGCCTCTAGCAGTACCGCCGTCATCGTCATGTCACTAAATTCCGTGTCTATATAACAGATTGCTCTTCTTCTGGTTCTTTGACTGGTTGCACACAGGTATTCCTTCCTGGCTTTAGACAGCTTATGGGGTTGTATCTGGTGTTAATGGCAAAGAAGAGTTCAGAACGGGAAAGTAAGGCGGGATTTTAAGAATGTCAGTAAGAATTGTTATAATGGAGGAATCTGCGGCTCTTTCTCCCTCTGCCATGATACTAGGAGCACGTGGTGGAACTTCTCTTGGTGGACCCAAACTGAGCCCAGCTTGCAGATTAACTCTCTTCATTCTCTCTTTAATCCAAAACCGCTGATGTCCACGACACCTGGAATGCTTGCAACCACCAGCTCTTAATGTACATACCAGATATCAGCTGTATTTATTTTCAAACTGTCGGTGCTGGTTGTACCTAGTTATTGCCATACCTTAATTAAATAATGTCTGCATGAATAAAATATGAGCATGAAAGGAAAGCCCTAATTGGAATGCTTGCAAAGAATACAGGAGACTCTCTTAGAAATACTATCAAATTGAGTATGGGCAAAAACTGTAAGAGATTGTGAAGGTATTTGGGGAAATACAGGTTCTGCACTCAGACTGTTTCTCAGTGGTCTTTGAGTTCTCACTGTTCTGTTAAAAGCCTAAAGCTAGAAACCATCGACTATACCAGGGTGTGGTTTATGCGAGAAGGAGTATGCAGAATGCCCCCAGCAGACCCAGACTCAGAAAAGGCATTGGCCTTGTGTCAGAAGATTGGCATTGCCTGTGTGTTTATACATTTTAAGTTAACAAGCTGCTTAAAGTATACACCTATTGTTTTTATGGTCCTTCTCCTTAATTAACTACTACTCTCAATGGCTTCTACTGTGGTGAAAAACCTCCCTGCTGTTCTCTTTATGTTGAACTCAAAAGCTGGCATTATCTTGATCCTTCTTTCTAGTTTGTCTTGAGAATCCTATGACAAACCACGGTTCTTAAATTCTTAGTGTCTCAAAGCTATTTATAGTTTATATATATATGTATATATATAGTTATATATAGTTAAACTATATGTAGATATAGTTTATTATCAAATATGCTTATTTGCTGCCTTAAATAAAGGTGGTAATGCTGCTGGCATTATGATAGCAGCCATATTTGACAAGGGCTCCATTTGTATCTAGACTCTATACTGAGCACTTAACTAATACTATCTCACTTAATCCTCACAACAACCAAAAGATTTGGTTCCTTTAGTATTTCCATGAAACAGGCAGTTGAGCACGGAAAGGGAAAGTAGGTTGCCCAAAGTAACACAGTTGGTAGATGGTAGAACCAGACTCTAACCGAGACCAAATCCATATCCTAACTATTGCACTATTTATCATTAACTATCTTAAGTCATTGTTGCTGCTTATTACGTTTATGGTACCTTTTGGGAGGCAAGGGTGTTGGGGAGCAAAACTGACTACCTACCAATATTCCTTTATGTCCAGAAGGTGAGAGAGAACACTGGTTGTTTCAGACACTGTGTTATCTGCAACCAATCCTGTTCAATCTTGAGAAAGAGACGCTGTGGAATATGCAACATTATGCCCTTAGACCAATAATCGTTAATGCAGACGGTCATGAGTGCATGCTCGTGTATGTGTGTGTGTGTGCATGTGTGTATGTGTCCCCTTTCCCAGCTGCTAATGAGGAACTGGCATTTTAGTGCCCTTTTGTGCCACCGTGCTTTTAACTGCTGTTAAGATAAGGAGTAATGTCCCTCCAGCTGTACATAATAGTGTTGTAATTCCATCAAGGGGCTTTGATAACTTCATAAACCCTGACAGCAAAGCTTGAGTGGATTTTCATGTCACCATAACACCAAGATGGAATTACAGCCTTAATTTACTGGGTGTACATTTTGGGGGGTACATTACTTAATGTTTAATCCTGTTAAAAACAAATCAGCTGATGCCATCTGGCTATTTCCACTTCAGAGCGGCATCCCAGGCTCCCCACGATTTTGGATCTTTGCTCTTCTTCAGCCTGCTCCTTCGGATTCTTATTTTCTTCACCCTGGTAATTACTCTGATCAGCATCACGATGAATATCTTGTGTCCATACAACTTTCTTCTTCGTTTGCAGACCCTTTTCTCAGACGTGGTCCTGTTAGCCTCGTAAGAACCTCAGTACTTGCTTGCTTCTTCCCACTGGAACATCTGAAATTTAGTTATTTGTGTTATACGGAACAAATTTCTTGTTGGCCGTTTTTTGAGAATAAAAGCAATGTGTGCACGTTGAAACTTTCAGACAGTGCAGGAAGGCATAAAATGAAAAGTAAAGTTTCCTTTCCTTCTGCCTTTCTAGAATGCCTCTCCCCACAGGTGATCCCTGTTAATAGTTTCCTTTTATATCATTCCAAAAAAATTATTCATCTACCATAATTCATAGCATCCCAGGAAGAACATTATGCATTTGTTTGGCTGTCTGTTCATTTATCTCTCTATCTCTCCCTTTTCTCTTTATCCAAAGGAGATTGTTTGCCCCGTGTCATTTAAAAATACTTAATTATATATCTGAAGCATCGTTCCATATCATTACACGTAGCTTACCGTCACTCCTTGTAGCAACCATGTAACAGTGTCAGTCATCCAAAAGTCTGTTTTTCAAGTATTATTTTAGGTCATAAAATGTGTGGGTACAGGATACCTAAGTTTGAAGAGATGGGCTTTCATTGGCCCCATCTTGTCGGGACAGATCTCGATCCATCCATCGGAGGAAAAGGAAATGGATTTTTTTTATACTGAAAATGACTTCCTATATTTTGTGTTTAATATAAAAGTGGATCATTCTGAAACTGTCATGCAATATGCCACATTCCTGTGGGGCTAGTAGAAGTTGAGACAAGGAGTGTGCAAGGTGTTCAGGGAGGCCCTCTGGAACAGTGCGTAGAGACCCAGTCATATAACCTGGAGCCTTTCTGGCCACCATTTTGTTTTTTGGGTGTGGGAAGGGTCATCTACCTAAGCCTCAGTTTCTCCATTTGCAAAAGCAGACAGTTTGGTAGATCTAACAGAGAGTGAATGGAGGTTAGGAGAATGGGTGTATTTTGAATTCCGGCTCCATGAGTGATTCGCCATGTCGGGCAAGTTACTTAACAGATCAGAGCTCAGTTTTCTCACCTGTAAAGTGGGATTAGTCATATCTACCTCATATGGGTGCTGTGGTCATTAAATAGGGTGATTATTTTTGCCTTGATAAATGGTGAGCTTTATGAGTACTCTAAGGCTGCTTTACCACCTTTAGCTGATGAAGTAACTTTCTTTGGAGGTGGCTGGATTTTTAATGGCTATTATCTTTCCAGGACTTAGCATTTATTGTCCCATAGATTTCAAACTTCTAATGTAATGGAATTGACTTTGAAAGGTGACTTACAGGAGCTGGGCTCATTGCTTGATAGTTGCATATTGTTTGTTATTTTCTGTCTCACAGCCTGGCACAGGGTGGCTGTTTTGTAATCCAGTCAATCCAGAAATCCGTGAGCTTTGGATGTTGTGTTGGAATGCTAGGTAAGGTAGGCTTTCAGTGCATTCCCAACTTCGGGAGGAAAGTCTACACTCTGCGATGTGTGTTCCAACTCACCTTCCAAAACTCTAGCACTTTCTCTTTTTAACAGAAGAGCAGCCCATTGCAGATTTCCTAGCATGCATGACTTTTTAATTTAACTTTTGCCCTAATAGACTTTTGCCCTAAATAACTTTTGCCCTAATGCGAGGTGATGCATACTCCGTAACACAGATGCTTCAGCAGCCTCCTACACTTGCCTACTACTTTGCGGTATGTTTAAAAAAAAAAAAAAAGGCAATAGATTTTCCTAGGAAAACAAGTTTCTTTAGAGAACAGGTCTCCTAAGATAAACAGTGCACTCTGGGGAGACGTACTGGATAATACCCAGGCTCGTCTCTGCACAGCCCTGAGACAGCAGAGCTGTCATTTGGAGAGCACACTGTTGCCTCCTGAAGATACTGCTCAAGCTGGAAGCCAAGGAGTGTGGGGGCGGGGCAGAAAGCTCCATTAACCTAGCCGGTGTGCAGAGGCGGCAAGACACAATATAAATCTAGAAACTGCTCTGTGTGGTGAATGCCCCTGCAGGAGTTAGAGTAACAGACAAATTAGCATAATGTAATTGGTTGGCAGGGTCAGCCCCTCTCTGTGAGCATTAGCCATGGGGATAGTAGGAAGAAGCAGATAAAAGATGGGGGTGGGGGCAGCATTTTGTCTGTCATAGTGAAGAAGGAGCTTTCATTTCAGCACCGCATAGATCAGTTGCCATCGTGGAGATAGCCGGATCCCTCAAGTTAGTAAAGTTCCAATCTTTGAAAAATGCCTTCCTTCGGAACAAAATCGAAAAAGTCTGCTTCACTCCCCCTGCCAAAGCCAAAAACCAAACCAAACAAAATCAAACAATGTAAGTTAAGAAAAAAAAAAGAAGAAGAAGAAGAAAGAAAGAACTAGAAGGAAGATTTTCTTTTTTCTTTACTAACCTATTTACTCCACTGACTTTTGGAAGCTCTTTCTGGAACTTTGAGGGCTACATGTTATCTTTTGACTGATTCATCTCTGGGTGATTAATTTGTTGAAATTACTTCACTCATTGCCTACTTGTTGTGCAAGTACTACCTTATCCTTTCCAAGGGAAGCGAAGATCTATTTCTTTTCTTCTGACCTAAGCATCACACCAGCCTATGCAGAAAAGGAGACAGAAACCCTCCCTTGCTCCCACAGTAGTTTACACCTGGGCCATTCAGCTGCTCATGTGATTTTCAGAAACAGAAATGTAGAAGATCACATTGCTGCTGCCATATATTTTTAAAATTTTCATTTGCTTTCTTTATCTTAACGTTTTCTTTCCAACTTCAGGTGCAGAGTTGAGTTAATCAACATTATTCAGTAATTTCGCAGGTCCGAGTACTTTGTCATCAGGGGTTTGGGAAAATCTCCACTTCTGCTCTACTTTCTGTCCTCTGTCTTCAGTTCCCACACCATTCGCCTCTTCTTCATAGCAACCCACTCCAAAATATTCATCATAAGTTCTTTTTTTGTCTTTTAAAGATTTCATATATTTCATATTTTTAAAAAATTTTATTTATTTATTTATGTATTTATTTGAGAGAGAGAGAGCACATGCATAAGCAATGGGGGAGGGAAAGGGATAAGCAGACACCAGGCTGAGTGCAGAACCCAATGCGGGGCTTGATCCCACAACCCCGAGATCACGACCTGAGCTGAAACCAAGAGTTGGACACTCAACTGACTGAACCACTCAGGTGCCCTTATTATTTATTTTTTTAGAGAGAGAGAGAGTGAGAACGTATGCACATGTGTGGGGCAGAGGGAGAAGGAAAGATAGAATCTCAAGCATACTCCCCACTGAGTGCGTAGCCGAGGCGGGGCTCGATCTCATGACCCTGAGATCATGACCTGAGCCAAAATCAGTGTCAGATGCTCAAACAACTGAGCTACCCAGGTGTCCCATCATCGTATGTTCTTAAATCTGCATGTACCCTTGTAAAAATATAGTTGTGTATATGTGTGTTGTTGAATGGTAATGCACTGTAAATCTTCTGCTGTTACTTTTTTTCGTGCAATGCTGTTTTACAGACCTATCCTTGTTGCGCACTTTTTCATTGCTTCTAACTGCTATATAGCATTTCACGGTGTGAACCCTCTCATTCTATTTATTCATTACCAAAATCAATTTTCAAACATTTTTATCATCTCAGAAAGAAACCTAGTGCCCAGTAGCCATCGGTCACCATTCTCCATCTGGTCAGTCCTCGGCAACCGTAGTCTTCTTTCTGTCTCTATGGATTTGTCTATTCTGGACATTTCATATAAATGGAATCATATAATATGTGCTCTTTTGTGACTGACTTCTCTCAGTATGATGTTTTCAAGGGTCATCTATTTGGTGGAATGTGTCAGTACTTTTTATGGCCAAATAATGTTCTATTGTGTGGATATACCACATTTTATCTGTTTATCAGTTGATAGACATTTGGGTTGTTTCCACTTTTCAACTATTATGAATAATACTGTTGTGAACATTTGGGTGCCCATTTTTATATAGACGTAGTCCTTATTTGTCTTGAGAATATACTTTGGAGTAGGATTGCTGGGTCCTATGGAAACTCTGTGTTTAAGGTTTTGAAGAACTGCCAGACTGTTTTCCAAAGTGGCTGCACCATTTTACAGTCCTAACAGTTTGGGGCTTATAAGTAGGGTCCGTTATTGCAAGGACAGACTATATCACTGAACTTGTGGTCAGTGGTCAAGACCTGGTTATTGGAGGAGTAAGGGGATATTCACGGAGCGTGTATGTGGGCTTCAGTCTCTATATGGCAGTGATTCTCATCTAGGGTCACCTTTTCCCATCTCAATAGCTCAGTTTTAGGATTATTTTACAGGTGGCTATCTGATCGGTTTTGTCCACTGAAAATATCTAAGCTGTGCGGGATTGGGAATCAAGAAAGCTGAGTTCAAGCTCTCATTTTGCTACTTATTCTGTCTTCTCAGTAAATTGTCTGGGTCTCGGCTTCTTCGTTTATAAATTATATGCATGCATATGGCACCACTCTTAGTGCAAATAGTCAGTGGTTGGAAAGAAAAGAGGAGCAGGTTGGGGGCCAGAGCTAGAAGCTAAAGGTAGAGCCTCAAGGAGTTGAGAATTGTTCATTCAAACCTGGCCTTCCAGGCCGTTGTGATTGTACATTTGTCAGGGTAGGAGGTGAACATACTTAAAAGTTGATTTGTGACTATAAACAATTTAGTCATGTGGGATGTAGACCTCCATTTGTGTACTTGCCTTGTACCCTACAAACAGAAGGGGCTGGGTCATGACCATGATCTTTGTATGGCCCTGCATGAGAATATAGGGACATACAGCCTATGCATATTTAATTTCCCTAAATTGATCTTGGGTGTTTTCCAGAATGACCACAGAAATGTAGACTATGATAGCCTATGGTTCCTAAATCCCCATATCAGCACCAATCCTAATAATGATCCACGTTTCTCTTTTTTGCTGTTCTCATTTTAGTTTGCATTTCTCTGATGACTGGTAAGTTTGAACATCTCTCCGTATATGTTTTGGGTATTTGGGCTTTCTCTTTTTTGAATTCTTGTTGATATTTTGTATCTATTTTCTACTAGGTGTACTACCTCTTTTTTGTTTATTTTCAGGATATATGCACATTATAAAGAGAGAGAGAAAGAAAAAAGCCAATGACTTTTAAATTGTAATGGAGTCAGAAAAAAGCAGTAGCTTCCTAAAAAAAAAAAAAAAAAGTCAGTGTTACTTAAAAAAAAAACCTATATCTATATCTGTCTATCTATATCTGTCTATCCATATATGAGAAGTATATGGCAGATTGTCTCCAACATAGATCCCAAGTAGTCTACTCTTTATAATTACATAGATTCAGAGTATATCTTTCTAGATTGTTGCCTTTCAGTTAAGATTATGTCCTTTTTTCTTAGGAACAGGTTTGAGACCAGTCTTGCCTGAAACCCATGTGAATGTGGAGATCATCTCCCCTTCACTCTCTTTTTTTGTCCCTGCTCTTAAGAAACAATGTTTGCATGGGGTGGCAAAGATGCTATTGGGTATTGTGGGGCTTTTTTTTTTTTTTTTTTTTTTGCTCGAATTGGTGGAAGGGAAGTGAAGGCCAAGGAAGCTGTTTGCAGGGGCTGTGTCACCCTGGCCAGAGCTGGAGGAGGAATTCAGACAGAGCCCTTCTTAGTACTCACAGTAATTCTTCTGACATCTCGAAGTTCTATATTTGGCCAACATGCCTTCCTCAGTCTCCCCTTTTGGATTACTACTACTTGTAGTGTTTGTCTCTCCCACTTTTTCTTTCTCTGTAGGTCAGGAGGCCACATCTTGCTTTAGTTTATATTGTTTCATCCCTTAACACTGAGTACAGCAGTGTGATTAATCTCACCCCCATGGAAATGCTACCTGATCTTCAAGATCCATCTTTAGTTCCTTGTTGAAGAGCTCCCTGACTGCACCAACCCACAATCGTCAGGGTCTTCCAGAGAAACAGAACCAATAGGAGATATATATCTACCTCTCTATCTCTATCTCTGTACAGAGAGAGGAGGGAGGGAGAGAGAGATGGGAGAGGGGAAGGACTGGGAAGTATGAAGCTTATAGAGCAAGCTGGCAGACTGGAAATTCAGGCAAGAGTCGATGTTGTAGTTTGTTTAAGATTTTATGTATGTATGTATGTATGTATGTATGTATGAGTGAGAGTGCATGTGGGGAAGAGAGGGGCACAGGGAGAAGGAGAAGGAGAGAATCTCCAGCAGACTCCACACGGAGCACAGAGCCCAGTGTGGGCCCCAATCCCAGGACCCTGAGATCATACCTGAGCTGAAATTAAGAGTCGAACACTTACCTGATTGAGCTGCCCAGGTGCTCAGTTGTAGTTGTATGTTTTGAGTTCCGGATGTTGTAGTTTTGAGTCCAAGATCTGTAGGCAGAAAATGCAGATAGGGTTTCTATATTGCAGTCTTGAGCAGAATTGCTTCTTCTTTGGGGAACCTCAATCTTTGTTCTTAAGGCCTTCAACTGATTGAATGAACAGCCCACCCACATTATGGAGGGTGATATGCTTTATTCAAAGTCTTTGGTTTTAATGTTAATAAGATTTAAAAAATGCCTTCACAGCAACATCTAGATTGGTGTTTGACCAGACAGCTGGTCACCATTGTCTAGCCACGTTGACCATAAATTTTCCCATAACACTTCAGGACTCTTGAACCACTCATTTGGCCTGTAATCATATGTAGGCTAATGACATCTCTAGCGTTGTCTTCTTTTGACATTTAACTTTTTGTAAGTGTATGAGGTTTGTCTTGCCAATGTCTTGACAAGGATCGTATCTTAACACTTCTTATGGGTGGGATGGTACACATGTTGCATTTAATTAATTTTTATTCAGAAAAAATGAATGCACAGAAGTGGCTTTTTGAAAATAACATTAAGTATTTAGAGTTAAAAATTGATCTCTAGTGTTTTCTGTCCTGTTCTTTTTACTCTCTAGTTACAAACCAAAAGACCTCAACTAAGTCTCCAGACAATTTTTGATTGGGATTTTAGTAGGGTCAACTTTTTTGACTGGGCGAGCATTTCAATTCCCTTTTCTGGGAATCAACTTGAGTTTAAACTCTGAAACTGGCCTGTGAACGCGATGCTGTTCTCTTGGTCTTTTTCACACCTGAAACACCTGGTCATTGGTGTGACATTGTGTGTCTTGAAGGTTCCTTCTGGTTTGCGCATTTCCACCTTTTCTAGCCTTTCTTAGCTTCCTCTTTCAGACCCTGGACAATTAAATACATGCTGCTCCCATGTGTTTGGGGGCATTAGATTCCAGCTTTGGTGAAATACAATGGACCTGTGTTCTTTGGTTTTCTTAGCCATTGGTGAAATATCCCCTAAGGTGTGTAAAGGCTGTGTATCTCAGACTTACACAATAAAATGACTATCGTCAGTGACAGATGACCTTCATGGTACCACCCTAAAAACAAAGTATAATTACAGTAAGATAATTGAGTGCCAGGACATTGGTAGGGCCAAATGGATATAGAGAAAGTCAAACATACAGTCTTATATGTGTTGGGAACTTGCCAAACTTCAGACCATAGAAATTCCCCGTGATGCTAGGTAACTCAAGAGATAAACCTTCCAAAACACCTGAATTTCTACTGCCCTTTGGAAAACACAGCAGATTTTTCATTCACTTACATGGTCAGCTGTGCTGAGTTCTAGTTAACCCAAATTGTGGTTTTTTTCTTAATTACTTCTTTGTTAAATAATACCACACATTATTTTTGCTATCCATCTTCCCCAGGCCAGAGGCTCCCAGACTTTCTCGGAATTTAGGCACTCTCTGTGTTTCAATATTTTTTTCACACCACGCGTTGGCCGAAAGAGATGGATCATTCTGCTTAGTAAGTAGTTAGGTCTGAGCAACTTAAGTATATAAACATCTCCATAGCTGTTTGAAATAAATAACAACATGTATTGTCATAAGAAAAGAATACTTTTGCTTCATTTTAAAATAACCAGAATTACTTGCTGATAGGACGTATGTACCTGTTGGGTTCTGCACAACTTCCCAAACCATTGAATCACAATAGACAGCACCACCCTTGTTTTCTGTCCCATATTTATTTTTGCATGGTATTCACTTTTTATCACAGCAACCACCAAAAATCCAGCTTTGCAAAGTTGTGCTATAATCCAAAGGAATGTGGTATGCTCTAATGTTGAAACACCGACAGCCTCTGAGTTTGTGCGGTGTCCAGTAGGTATCAAGTATTGCCATGTGTCCCTCAAATTTGAAAAGCTCCACGCAGCACCCAGGGGCAACAAGGCATACGGTTAGGGAACTGCAAGTCTAGACATTCAATGCGAATTATTAGGTCAAAGGTTAAAATCTGTCAAATGTAGGAAGAATGGAAATTTCTTTTTACTTTTTTTTTTTTTATTAACATATAATGTATTATTTGCTTGGGGGGGTACAGGTCTGTGAATCATCAGTCTTACACAATTCACAGCGCTCACCATAGCACATGCCCTCCCCAATGTCCGTAACCCAGTCAGCCCATCCCTCCCGCCGCCCACCTCCCAGCAACCCTCAGTTTGTTTCCTGAGATTAAGAGTCTCCTATGGTTTGTCTCCCTTCCAATCCCATCTTGTTTCAATTTTTCCCTCCCTACTCCCCACGACCCCTTGCCCTGGCCTCTCAAATTCCTCATATCAGAGAGATCATATGATAATTGTCTTTCTCTGATTGACTTACTTCGCTTAGCATAATACCCTCTAGTTCCACCCACGTCGTTGCAGATGGCAAGATTTCGAGGTGCTCTTGATGGCTGCATAGTATTCAAGAATGAGAATTTCTTTTTTTATTTTTTTTAAGATTTTATTTATTTATTTGACAGAGAGAGATCACAAGTAGGCAGAGAGGCAGGCAGAGAGAGAGGGGGAAGCAGGCTCCCTGCTGAGCGGAGAGCCCGATGTGGGGCTCGATCCCAGGACCCTGAGATCATGACCTGAGCTGAAAGCAGAGGCTTTAACCCACTGAGCCACCCAGGCGCCCCAAGAATGAGAATTTCTGATTTGTACTTGAGACTGAAATTTCTCTTCAAGGGATCACATTCTAGGATGTATACCTGGGCACCTAACATCTCTTCCCTTTCATAGGAAACTATATGCCTGTGTTCAGGATAGCATCTTTCCCCTCTCTTTATTCTCTGTTTTGAAATACACACAACTTGCCATGTTTCTCTTTGGTTCCAGTCAACAGTCATATTTGCCAAAACAGCCTGATGAGCAGTGTTGTTTATTTCATTGGATGCCTTTTGTTTCTGCAATGTGAACTGCCTGTTTCATTTTGGTTATTAATTAGTATTAAATCTCCTGAGCATGAGAGACTTAGAGCAGCACCTCCAGATGGGAGGGAGAGAATACTGTTCTCTCACAGAGGTTACACACCACGGTACTTGTCACTTCTGATGGTTTGCTTCCAGCCTTCAGCCAGCCGTGAACCAGCAGAGGTCACATGAGGTCAGACCCCAGAGTGCATCAGCCACTCGGTTGGTTTCTCGTGCCTGTGCTCCAGCCTCTGCAGTGGATTTTAATACCTTGGCCTTTGGCTGCTTTTCTCAAGAAGCCTCATGACATCACTAAGCTTCAGGATTGATGATATTGTAGCCTCACTTTATGTCTCTGTTTTCTCATAAACATTTTGCTCCTGCTGCTTCTACTGTTGTTGCTGCTGCCATTGTTTCTCCTTCTTCTTCTCGTCCCCCTTCTTCTCTCTTTCTCCTTCTCTTCCCCTTTCTTGGCCATCTCCTCCTTCTTCCCCGGGCTTTACTTATTAACATGTCCACTCTTTCCCTCGCAACATCTTAGCCCCAGAGAAGGGAACACCAAGCCATTGGATGAGTGGCTACTGCAGCTGGAGGTCAATGCTGTCTCCCAGGTCCCTTGATCTAGAACATTTTTCCAAAGGACAGGGAGGGTAGGAATAGGAGCGCTGCCCAGTTGTGGAGGTGGCTTAAATCAATGCCCAAGATGGCCACCATGGGCATTTTTTTGCTTTCCGATTTAATAAATAATTTTCTGTCAGAGGCCCTGCTCGCTCGCCTCTGTCCCTTCTGCCTTCCCCAACTCCTTTCCTGGAGAGCCACCCTGTTCCCTCTCCCGCCAGTCCCGCACCACCTCGACTTCTCCGCTTGAATTTGGCATTCCACTTTTGACTGCAGCCTGTAAAATGTTCCCGTCGCCGTCCCCAGTCAGGTAGATGCCGCCATAATTCCCGCATGATATCAATAACCCACGCTAGTGAAGCCAGTGAGGTAATTTTCCCTGAAGCTCTAAATATAATTTAACAAGTTAAACACTGTAACATTGTGGTGAATGTGCTATTAAGGGACCGTAAATTGCTTACAAAGCATCAATAAACACAGTGCCCTAAAGCGAGGGGCTGTTAAGACTTTATAATCTAAAGCAGTATCACCCCGAGGCTGTAGCTTCACGTCAGATAAAAACAAAGCGGCTGAAGTCTTCAGTTGAAGCCAAATGTACGGAGGAACACAACAAGCTTCAGGGGGTAATTACTTTTTGAGTGCCTGATGCGGATTTGCTGGGAAACACATCTGTTACCAAATTTGCCAGTGATTCATAGGAGTCTCCCATTTCCCCTGCAAGTGGGGGAAGTAAAGTTGCTGGTCACAAGTGCCAAGGCTGTTGGTGTGTGACCCCCGTAGAGTCATGCTGTATCATTTTCTTGGGGTAAGAACAAGGGTTTCAGTATAAACTACTGTCACACCTTGGGTTATACCCTATAGGATTATGTGTGCAGAAAATATTTCGTGTAATTAAATTATCTTTGGTGTTGTTGAAAGGATGCAGAGTTTTAAAAGTTCAATGGCCTCTGTTGGGAGCGGGATAATTCCTATTTTAGATTTCGCAAGCCCTAAGGCTTCTTTCCCTTTCCTTTTCCTTCCCCGGAGGTGCACCCAACCATAGTCAGATCCTTTCACAGAACACACTCCTTCTGCTATTCCTTCTCAGGTTCATATCCTCGGCCAACTGGTGACTAATCCTTTTTGTGTTTTAACTGTTATCCAGAGTATTTGGTCTAACGTATTTGCATTTGAGTTCTGGAAAGCTCTTAGCATTTTACAAATGTTACCTCATTAATCACACAGCCATCAGATTGACAGTGTTTGCCTTTTATTAAAAGTGGTGGAAAAAAGAAAGCTCCGAGTGGCCCAGAGACCTGACCAAGGTTGCATGGTGCATCGGGGACGAGAGGGAGAGAACTCGCCATCCCAGTCACTGTTCCGTCCCCTAGCCCCCACGCCCTGTCACCGCCCAACGCCACTCTCTTGGGTAGGGCCTTCAGGTCTGCGCGATCTCATGGTCACCTCTGGGATTTCCAACTGTTTTCTTCTTTATTCCTGACTAACTAGCTGAGTTGCATCTTAAGCTTGAGCACAAGCCCCTGAGCAGGATTAAAAAGTTCCTTTTCTTTCTTTATCATCAGGGCTAGCCCAAGGTTATGGGGACCATCTACCTTGTGCCCTTGGGCTCTAGTATGAGATACTGATCCCCTGATGACAGGCAGTAACTGTGAGGGAAGGATGCCTCACCGGGGTTCCGAACAACACGCAGAAGGCCCTCTGTTCAGGCACTACCACGGTCAGGTGGCAACTCAGCTCTCAGCGGGGCAGTCTTGAGCCTGCCCACTCCCTTCTCAGCCCCATCCTTCAGGCCCCATGCCATGTTGTCTGGGACTTTGCTCATCAGGATGCATCAGGGTTCCTGCTGCCTGGGCTCATCAGCAGGAAGGTTAGGAAGATGGTGGAAGGAGGAAGAGGATGCGGGAATATTTGATCTGGGCCTCATAGTCCACTAGGGGTGGCTTTGGTCCTGGGACTTCGGGAATTCATTCTCTGTGGTAAGGTATGAGGTGGACAAGATCCAGGAGATACTTCTTACACATAGATTACTAAAACTGTTTCCACCTGGGAGACAGGTCCCCGGCCAGGAGAAGTTTCTACTGATGCCAGTCATCCAGGCTGGCTAGTCAGATAGTCTCAAGCATGGCGGGCGTGATTCACTTTCTTTCCTGGCTTTCCTCATACCTATAGGATACACTCAAAGTGAGCTGCCTGCATCTTGAAGACAAATTATAAAAACACTAAGATCAAACAATTGTCTAAACAAGAACAACCTCATCTTATTTCTGAGTGGCTTTAGTTAATTTCCAAAATCTGTAGCGGTGTAGGACACCCTCCTTCTCACCCATCCCTAATTTATTTCTTAAAACACAGTCCAAATATATCATGGGAGATGCACCATAACTTTCCTTTCTTTCAAGTAATGCATTTTTGTATAAACATTTTGTTTATGAAAGAACCTTTTACGGACGCTTTGTGTTGCCTTTGTGTTGCTGAAGAAAATACATTTTAAAAGAATTCTCCCCAGCCTGGCATGTAATGTTTCATTAGCCAACATAACCTTGTTTATTTGCTTTTTAAAATTTTATTTGGGAAAGGAAATCAATTTGCACCCCTGACATGCTGCCAGGTTCCTGTTTATAAGCACACAATAGGCAGCTTGGAGGGGGCAAAAATATATAGTTTATGATTTCAGCATTAAGTATGACACAATCTGTGTATGAAACCGTAGGAGCAACAGTGTTTTCCTGTCTCTGCCGCCTTGCTCTGCAGTCTCAGCTTTTTATCAGAGTATTATCCAAGTGTGCTCAGAATAAATACTCTTAATTGTGCTGGGCACTTTTATGTGTGAGGAAGAATTGTCAGGACGAGAGGAGCTCTTTGCCGGTTTTTGTTTTTGTTGAGAAAATACGTGGAGCAACCGACTGAGACTCATTGCTGTGCTTTGAGGAGGCTTGACGTGTTCCTCCAATGCAATTAAGAGGGTCCTCAGAATGTCCGCTCTCAGGGATTCCGAGCGCCTGCAGGGAGACTGGTGGGGCCTGAAGGCCGGTGTGTCCACCGTCAAAGAGAATCTCTTTCCCTTCACTCTAAACCCTTAATGGTCATTCTGAGGAGATGGGCATCTCTGGAGTTGACCCTAACTCTTGCCTCTTTGGGGTGCCTGCCAGCTCTTTGCATCCCCAAGATGAAATAATTACCTTATTAGTCCAACATATTGAATTGAGGTCTGATTTAAATGCGAAATAAAGTCACTCCCTCCACGTCACAGAAATCAAACTCTAAAATCATTCGTCATAGTCAAAGCAGCACTGAATGAGGGGTCAAGAGATCAAGACTCTTGTCCTATTTCAGCCTCCACTTAGATGTGGGCTATTCTCCCCTGGCCTCTATTTTCTCTTCTGTCAAGTCAGGGAGTTGGGATTAAAGGCTTCCTATGGCATCTTTCAAATTTAAAGTTCTGAGAGCAGGTACTCAGACATTTCCTTTAAAAATTCTTTTCCTGGGGCTCCTGGGTGGCTCAGTGGGTTAAAGCTCTGCCTTCAGCTTAGGTCATGATCTCAGGGTCCTGGGATCGAGCCCCGCATCGATCTCTGCTCAGCAGGGAGCCTGCTTCCCTCGCTCTGCCTGCCTCTCTGCCTGCTTGTGATCTTTCTCTCTCTGTCAAATAAATAAATAGAATCTTTTAAAAAAAAAAACTTTGGGGCACCTGGGTGGCTCAGTCATTTGGACATCCCACAAGAAGAGGTCTTGATGATTTTAACCCAAGTAAATGGAAGGGGAAAGAGGTGTGTTTTAACCTTGATGGCACTTCTTCAGACATGGAGCCTAAACCTTTATCAAAAGTGGAGGTATGACAGGCTGTTAAAATAAATGGGGTCACATACAAGACAGGGCATCTGTGAGGGCCCTGAGGCTTTGGGGACTGGTCCTTCAATGCCAGCAGAAGGGAGATCAGACTTTCTGCCTAAATGTTGTCATTGTTTCTTAAAAAGAGAATGGAGAGTGAATTAGTTACCCAGAGAAGTCAGGTTTTTTTTTTTTTTAATACTTATTTATTTGAGAGAGAGAGAGAGAGAGTGCGCATGAGACAACACAAGTGGGAGGGACAGGGAGAAGGAGAGAGAATCCTAAGCAGACCCCATGCTGAGTGTGGAGCCCAATGGTGGGGGGGAACTCACGACCCTGAGATCACACCTGAGCCAAAACAAGAATCAGATACTTAACCAACTGCACCCCCCAGGCGCCTTCCAGAGAAGTTGGTATTATGTGTAATTGCAGAACTAACTTGTAGGCAAAGATGTTTGTTTAAGCAAGGTGACGATAATACAAGAGATTCAGATATTTTGTGCTTCATCTTTTGCTTGAATATGCCTTTTACCAGTGGTTACCGACCTTAAAAATGGCTTTTCATACTCCGGTTCTATGTGACATTTAAGAGCAGACTTAAATTTTTAAATTCATCTGTAGGAGTTTGAAAGCCATTTCATAAAGTGATTAGTAAACTATATAGATGTGAAAAGACATCTGAAAAACATTTCTTTGTACATAGGCCTGCCACTGGACTTCTTCAAAAGTAACCAGACAACATTCAGATATTTAAAAAACAAAGACATATCTGTGGAGCAAAAATAAACAAACACACATACATATTATCAGCTTATGGATGTGAGTATCAACATATAGGGAGAGACGTGAAGCCTTTTGTCCAAGGACTCACTTACCGAAAGCTCCAACAGTGTGGGTGTGGTTCTTATCTGGGTCCCTGACTCCCCTAAGATCTCATCTTATCTTTGTTTTAGATTTGGAAATATTCTTAGTCTATCAAATAATCAGTGACTTGTTCCTTCTTGAGGTTGTCAGTAGAGCAGTGGCACAGGAGGATGATAATGAAGTCAAAATGGAAAAATGCAGGAAGTTCAAGTTGCCAAAGACCAAGGACCTATAGACTTGGCATTCTAATACAAGCATTGAGAGGTTGCTGGGGGAGATTATCTAGATAGAAACATTTCGTTGGCCTTAGTGCTTCTATTTAGCAAGCCAGCCCATAAATCCTGACCGTGTAGCGTAGAAAAGTGCACCTTCTACATTCTCTCACTTTCCTGCCATCTGACGACTTCGGTGGAAAGGAGCATTGAGCTCAGCACTGTCACGGAGACACCAGGTACCACATTCTTCCCTCTGTGACTCCCACATAGAAAGCTGTTCCTGTTCCAAGCTCAGTTGTTTCACCAGGAGGAATGTAGACGAATTGGAAGCCGTGTCCTAAAAGTGAGACCTTGTTTCGAGAGTGTGTAACTGGGTTCAGAGGAGCCGTGCTTGCCCCAGCTCATCTTTGTGAAGTGGGGCCGGGTTACTTGGGCACACCGTGGGACAGGCTTCGCTCTGCCTTGTATTGTTTTTATCAGTCTCATCATGATTTGTTAAGCGCACGGGTAAATGCAGAGCAAGTTCAGTTAGTGACAGTCCTGCCCTTAGATGGTTTAAATTAGAGAGAAAGGAAATAAACATACCGATAACATTTTTTTTTTTTTTTTAAGTCATGGTTGGGGGGTGAAGTGCAGACATACTGTGTCACCGCGTCCCAGTGGGGTTTCTGATCTTCCGGATCTCTTGCAAATCATAATGTGTGTCTGTGGACTGTAATGTGTGCCTGTATGTGCGTGTGTATAGAGAAAATATCTCGAGAGAGAGTAAAATGTTAGTTTTTTTCTGCATGTTGAGATGATGGGTGATTTTGTTCCTTCTTGTTTGTTTTTTTTTCCTCCTAAAGTTTCTCTAATGAGCAAGTACATTGCTTGTGAAATAAAATAATGCAAGTTTAATCACAACATACTTGTACTAGATATTTTCTACCCAGGCCCATTCTTCCCCGTTTCCACTTTGCTCTCTGCCCTGCAAGGTGGACTTTTTTTTTTTTTCCTCCAAGTGATGACATCTATTTATTTATTTAATTTGAAAAATTAACATATAATGTATTACTTGTTTCAGGTCTGTGAATCATCAGTCTTAACACAATTCACAGCACTCACCATAGCACATACTCTCCTCAATGTCCATAACCCAGCCACCCTATCCCTCCCCACTAGCCCTCAGCAACCCTCATTTTGTTTCCTGAGATTGAGAGTCTCTTATGTTTCCTCTCCCTCCCCGGTCCCATCTTGTTTCATTTTTCCCTCCCTTCCCCCCACAACCCCCCTGCCCTGCCTCTCAAATTCCTCATATCAGAGAGATCATATGATAATTGTCTTTCTCTGATTGACTTATTTCGCTTAGCATATACCCTGTAGTTCCAGCCACATCATTATAAATGGCAAGATTTCGGGTTTTTGACGGCTGCATAGTATTCCATTTGTGTGTGTGTGTGTGTGTGTGTGTGTGTGTGTGTGCGCGCGCACGTGCGTATAACATATCTTTTTTATCCGTTCATCTGCTGATGGACATTTAGGCTCTTTCCATAGTTTGGCTATTGTGGACATTTCTGCTATAAAACATGTGGGTGCACGTGCCCCTTCGGATCTCTACATTTGTATGAAATGCTGACCTTTAACCTGTGTTTCCTGTTGGATTTGGGCCAGCGGCCACAGAACTACCATCGCAGGTTCCAGAGAGGGAGAAAAGGGAGCCTGGGTGTCTGTTTTCCCAGCTGCTTCAGTTAGCTGTCTTCTTTGACCAAGGGTCACAGGTCCTGCCAGGTGCCCTGTCCACACAGCTCTGTCCTCCCTAGTTTCCTGCTAACGTCTCTGTCTCTCTCTGTCTCTCTCTCTCTCACTTTCTCTCTCTCTCTCCCCCTTGAGTTCTGGTAGCCTCTCCCTTCTCTCACTTCAGTAGGGCTGGGGACGCCTACTGAAATTGGCCCTAGGGTACTGCACAATGGTTTGTGGCTTCCCTGCACTCGGCCCACACCTTTGCAAATAGTTCCTTTATTAATCACACCTCAAATTATGCAATTTGAGTGTGCTGTCTGTTTCCTGCTGGCATCTGGAGTGATACAGTAGTCAAACTCTCTCATTGAAATTGTGCATGGGTCTGCAGCAAGTCTGCCCGGACTAACTGAAGCATCACCTTCTTTCTGTCTGACTAGAAGTTTATCAATGCTGTGAGACAGTAGTGTCTAATGGTACAATAGACCAAAATGAGATTTTAGAAATTAAGGAATGTGAAAGCTTTAAAAGACTGGTATGGGAGAGCGAATTCATGACTTTTAAAGAAGTATTTGCAAAATATGGCATTCCGGGGAGAAAGAAATAAAAGAGATCTCTGGTGGTTAAAAAAAATGGAGTCATTGGATTTTCTGGGTTTTTTTTTTTTTCTTTTCTTGTATATTGTTTTAAGCATAGGGATCAGAAGTGGTTTGGTGCTTTTGCATTGGAGTCAGTGAGGAAGGAATTGATGTCATAAATGGGAAGGGATGAACTAAGTAAGGGAAATGTGGATTCAGGCAAGAGCAGTTGTAATTTTAGAGTGCTCAGCCTTAGACATCGGGCTCATTGGGAGGTAACATTTGAGCAAACACTTGGAAGAGATAACAGAATGAGCTGTGAGGATAATGAGAAGAAACCTTCCCATTGCGGGGATGCAGCGAGTGCCAGGGCTACTGGATGTTAGCAGAACATTAGGGAGGTCAGCACGTGTCTAGAACAGAATGAATGAGGTAAGGAAGGACTAGTAGGAAGTGAGATCATGTAGGTTTGGGGATATACTTTGTATGCCTTGTAAACATGGAAACCATCTCACTGACCCCCATTGCACTTTTCTGGACGCCTAAGGATCCAGAGAACCCAAATTACTGGCAGGAATTCTTATTTTAAAAATCATTCTTTCCAGAAACTTCTTTGAGGACTGTTGTGTCCAGTGGTGTCCAGTGCACCTATGCTACCCAGCAAGTCTGTTTAGTTTGGTATGGTCAAGATAAAAATGTTATCTCTTTCTATTGGGATTTCATCAAATAAGACAGACTAAATCTCTCACTGATTTCCTGTGT
The DNA here is from genome assembly GCA_028534135.1 of Potos flavus. NCBI lineage: Eukaryota > Metazoa > Chordata > Mammalia > Carnivora > Procyonidae > Potos > Potos flavus. The sequence goes on from CM052887.1 coordinate 51,592,789, forward strand.
CGCATTATGTAATTTGGTTTTTGGTCTCAGACTTAACAAACACCGGTAGCTATGATTCAGTTTGCTTGGAAGCAATGGCGATGGAAGTAAACTTGTCTTCCAATAAAACATCCACTTCCCAGGATAGAAGTATGCTACTTAATTAATATCGATCATTAGCACAGCATAGCAGTAACTTCTGTTTGTAAAGTACCAAACAATTTACAAAGCAAGGCCATTCATGGCAAGCCACCTGACGGGTTCCACCAGAAGTGAAATGAAGGGCTAGTGCTCTTATTCTCTATTGTTTCAGAGGAGGAAGTCTATCTTGTAGCACATTTTCCTTCCCACTGAAGATCACATTTCTATTTTATGTGAAGAGCAAGTTGTTGCCAAATATTCAGGAATGCAGATATCCAACCAATGCTCCAGGCAGGGGAGTTTTCAAGCAAATTCATCTCATCGGCCAGCCCTACCCTCCAGCTCTTTTGGCCTGGAGAGAAGAGCTGAGGAAGCGGGGCTTAGGAGAGGGAAAGGCAAAATCTCTCAGATCTGCAGCATATCATTAGTAGCTTTGAAAGAGTGCTACATTTATATTTCTGGTCATTAAGTAAGTATTTGGTTCTCTTTGAAATGCTGAGGAAACAGACCCTCAGCCTCCTCGTGGTAGTTTTAGATGCACTCTTATTTTTTGTAATTTTACATTTTCTGGGAAGAACGAAGAGAGGTGTGTTTAGCAATTCTAGAATGGGCCATTTGCCTCTTGCGTGGCTATACCAGGTTCTTAGTGTGCCTCCTCCGCATTTCCCTGTATGCTCAGGACTCCTAATGAGATAGTGAAGGACCTTTTCTTCCCTGTGCCAGGCAGCAGTGTGAGCCTGGTAATGCCATGGGTGCCATTCATGTCCCTTGCCCATCCCTGTCTCGGGACCCCAGTTCCTTCCTTGGTCATCATTTCATTCTGGCTTTTCCTGTCTATTTTCCAGTTACTTAGGCAGGCCTGTCTTGCCTCACTTCAACCAGTGATTTGAATTGACCAAACACAGGGCAATTTGAGGAGACTGTTGCACTGTTTCTGGCCTCTGTTGATATGACTTATGAGGATTCAAATCAACAAATGTTATCTCTTTATATCTCAGGCTTAAGATGACCGTGTGCCCAACTTAGACGAAAAGAAATTATAAATTGATTGCTCTTTATTCCTCTATCATCACCTCAGAAATCATGAGTCATTTCTCCATTGGGTCATTGGTTGTCTAGTTCACTGTTGGCACTGAGCTGGGCGCTAGTGATAGAAGAGAAAATGAGACAGACACTTTTCCTTCCTTCTAGGAAATTATCATATGTAACTGGAATCGATAATGATAAATATATATATATCATTGGAAATAACCATGGTAAACATTGCACCTCATGACACATGCTATAAAGGAAAGGGTTGGGGTGCTGAGGTAGAAAATACCAGAGGGGTTTCTTTAGTTAGGGAGGTGACATTGAGAAGGCGATGTTTAAGGTGAACCTGAAGTGAAGAGAGGAAAGCAGTTTTTCCAAGAACGAGGGCATATCAGAGGAGAGAAGATCAGGGGAGGTAGGATAATCCATATGTTATTAAAGCTCTTTTCAAACCATTACTGTATCTTCACTTTATAGTTCAAAGGAAGCAGAGGCATACTGTCCTAATCTGTACTTGAGAAAAACACTGTCTATCAACCAATTTTTTTTTTTTTTTTTTTGCTTGGAGGATGGGACTTAGCTACGCAGAGAGCAAATTCTGGGCCTAGAGACTGTACCCGTAAAGGTGTGAAGGGGAGACTTTGAACTCCCAAGTTGTGTAGTGAGTAGAGGAGTGTGCCTGGAGTGGAGGGCTGGCACAGGGGACAGGGGTGAGAGATGAGGCTGGATATATAGGGCCTTTGAAGGCAAGGCTAAGAGTGGGCTTTTAGTATTATAACCAATGGGGAGCTCTGGGAGGTTTTAGAGCTAAGGTATGGCATTTGGGAAAGTGCTGATCCATACCAATTCATTGGGCCGTGAGGTCTGGAGTGGTCTGGAAGGGACCAGAGGGGTTGGAAGCCAGGAGGGCAGGAGAAAGCTGTAGCGTGATCAGGATAGGAGGTGGTCAGACTCTGGAGCTCATGGGATAGCAAAGAAAAGACAGATGCGGGGGTCATTATGAAGGCAAAATCAAGAGACTAAGAAGTTGAGCAAGATCACGTGCTTCATGGTGGCGCTCACAGGAAAACGCAGACCCATTGACTAGCCCTGCACCCTTTAGGCCATGGCTTTATCAGCTCTAGATGATGTGTCTCTGTCTCTATTGCCTGTGTAAGTAAAGGTAGTTTGCAGATTCATTTGTTTTTCATTCCCCCCGTCCCTAAATTTCCGTATTCCCTCTAAACTATAGGCCTTCTGGGAGAGTTCTTTCTTTTTTTTTTTTTTTCCTCTTTCCACAGCCCTAGTTACACTTCCTACACATTCATGCGGTAAGCCTCTATGTAACAGATATTTTATTAGGCCCCAGAAACAGCTATGTGAAACCGGACCCAATTCCTGTTGTCAAAGTCTTCACAGCTAGAAGGGGAAGACTGACCTTAAAAATAAGTAAATATACCAATATGTAGTCAGACTTTGAAAGAAGTATTTATGGGATTCAATGGAGGACAAAGGAATTGTTACTTGAGTCTACCTAGTGTAGAGGTGGTGGTGGCATTGGTCGTGATCATAATGGTAGTGATAATTATAGGAGTGGCTGCTAACATTTATTGGACATTTAATGTGTCCAACATTAGGTACTAAGTTCTGCATTTGTATTACCTAACTTAATATTTGTAAAAATCTTGCAAGGTACAGTTTTTCCTGTTTAACAAATGAGAAAACTGAAGCAAAGAGAAGCAATAAACGTGCTCAAAAGCCCACAGCTTTCATTTATTCACTGAAAAACTGAATTTATTGCACATCTGCAAGGTGCACGTCAAGGAGCAGACTCTGGCCGTCCTCAGATGAACTTGGTGTATTCCCTAGTCCAAGTTTGCTGGAGGAAACACTTGTGGAGATAAGTCAGGCTCTTTAATGGTGGTGTGGAAAAGGCATCGTGGAAGCACAAACTAGGAAACAGCTAATGGGGCCAAAAGGAGTGGGAGAAGGCTCCACAGAGGAGGGGACATTGGCACTGAATCTTGGATTGACTGCAAAGAGGAAATATTATGTGCTAAGGTGAAAAAGACATATGAAATGGTGTAGGATAGTCAAGAAGCATTGAGGTCTGTGTGTGTGAGTGAGAGGGGAGAAGATAGAGAGGATAGGTTGCTAGGAGGTGATATGGGAAAGATTGATTGGAATTAGATTGTAAAAGGCTCAAGTCATAGATCGGAGGTATGGCCGGCAGAAGTGATTAAGAAGGCTGGTTCCACAGCTTTCTTGAGGAAGACTCTTGAGAAATGAGGAACTTTACCAGTGAGCAGTGAGTACAATATTTTCAGTGGCATTAGACTAGTTTCTAACTTCCAAGGTATCTGTAGATGCATCAACCACAGGAATGTGCTCAACTGTAATTCTAGTAGCCTGAATAAAGTGGCATCATTTCCTTCCTTTTAACCCATATGATTATATTTAGCAGGATTAACCAAGACAATAAAGCGGGAGGTGAGAGGGCAGACACCGGCAGTCCATGGCACCAAGAATCAGAACAGGAAGGAGCAGGATCTTTGAGAGACACCCAAAAACTGTTTCTCACAGTCGAGGGTGGCACCTGAGAAGACATTTATTGTCTTGAGCATTTTACTATAATATTAAATGAATAGCTATAAAATTCTTACAGGGATGGTTCAGGGCTCGTTGTCTAAACCCCGTATTAGAAAGGATGACAGAGGTCTGGAGTTGGAGGACGAGAGCACAGTCCGGTCAGACGGATCTTGCTGCTCCGTATCCTGCAGACTTGAGTCTAGAACCCAACTCGGAGGTGGGGCTGCCTACTTCTGGAAACGGGTGAGTTGATAAAGGCCACCGAGGGTCACATCAGAGTGTAAGCTGCTTTTCTACCCACTGTAAAGGAAGTTGCCTTGGAAGCTGAACTTGGTCCAAACATCAGAGAAATTATCTCTTTCTCAGCCTTTTTCTTAACTCTGAGAACTGTTGAAGAAGGTGAACTAACATCAAAGAATGAGTGAATGAGAGTTGGTTGGTTGTTTTGATAGTTTGATAAATGTATCGTTCAACGGTTTTTGGACTACAGCTTTCTTCCCTAATCTTAATCTGCCCTGTTTGGTGTAAATCAGTCTAGAAAGACCTATGCAGGCAACATGACCTTAAGACAAAGATCGCTAATCAATAACTTTAAAATGAATTAATGATATATTCCCAGGCTTTTGTAGGTATGAAGATGGTGGTGATGACATTGACCCAAGTTAGTGGTATGACTGTAATTCTCAGGATCACACACCAGCATTAGTAACTTCTTTTAATGTCCCTAGAAAGGATATTAGGTACAATTTATTTTTTGCCACGTCATTTTCCACTAGAAGATATTTTTACAGCAAAACTGTAGAGGCAATATGGCTTAGTAGGTAAGAGCCTGGACTCTGAACTCAGCTGACCTGGATCTGAGCTCCTTCACCTCGTAGTGGTGTGACTTTGAGTAAGTTACTTAACCTCTCTGTGCTTCAGTTTCCTCATTTGTAAAATAAGGATTAACCATCCTATCTACCTCCTAGACTGATAAGGATTAAATGAGTTTTCTGATATATGGCAATGCTATGTAAGTGCTAGCCATTATTAGTAATATTTCTATTAAAATCAGTCATGGGGAGTAGCCACCCAAAATGAATGCTACTCTCTGAGCTTCACATTTAGAACTATACACTATAATAAAAGGAGAAAAAGTACATGTATGCAGACAGCCTTTTGCCGGGGCCTGTGCCATCTCATATGAGACTCCCTACATCCCTGTCCATTAGAGGATTATCTCTCTTTTAAAGATGAGGAAGATATGGATCAAAGAACTTAACATGCTCCAAAGGATATGGATCTGATCTGAGCTTGAGCTCTGTTCTGGTGCTCATGTTTTCATTCTGTACCATGGTTCTTTTAGAATTCTTTTGGGATAAGTAGCAAACTCTGAAAAAGCACAATTTTAATGTGCATGTCACAGCTGGGGTTTTCACAGTGCTCTGTGCTCTCCTCTCCCTTCCCCTCTTGCAAAGTTTGCCTGAGGTGGTTTCTTGTCTTATGTTGTTCCTCTTTCACTGTACGGCTGTACTAAAGAGAATGTTATGGAGAGAGAGGCCACTGGCATGGCCCCTGGTCTCCTCTCCAACCCTGCCATATTCCCTCTAATACTTCACTGTCTCCTCTGTCATGGAACAGCCTACTCTCTTGGTAGAATTCAAAATACTCACACTGGTATTCTAGCTCCCAAGAGCACGTGAAAGGAGGAGTCAGAATCCTTCTAGAATCCTTCCTAGACCTCCAGAAAGCTTAGTCTCTTTTGGAAGGTTAGAACTTTTGTTATCCTGTGAATGTCTCAGACATCTTTTGGATGCAATTTATGGATGTTTACATCTGGGAAGTTCTGAAAGTCTTCGTAACTGCCCGGGCATCATTAAGATGCAGACAATTCCAAAATTGCACAATTCGACTTGTAAACGCGTGTCGGGCTGACCCTGGCTCTTTATAGAGAAACCCATAAAGTCTCCACAGCTTGGCAGTTGGACAGAATATAGATTTGAAGATAATATTTTGGGACCTTATGGGAATCAACAACCCTTTCCTTGTATGCCCCAACTTTTACTTTCATTTGTGGTCCACTGCCCTTCATCCCTCATTACCACACCCTGAAATTATAGGTAATTGTAAGAACATATATTCATATACGTCGGGTTGTTTTTTTGCATATTGTGTTCCAAGCCCGTGCACGCAGAAAGACAATTACCACTCTACTTCAAGCTCACTGAGTGTGCAATCAAGGCTCATTATGCCCCCAGTTCTCATCCCATTCACACCCTTTATGTCTCAGAACAAGAGTGAATGGAGAGCAAGGTATATTGCAGGATATGAAGGGAGGGAGAAGTCAAAGGAACATGCAGAGAAATTGGAACCAAAGAGCGAACAATTTAGGTGAAAATAGTTTGTGGAGTTTTCATCTTTGAAGTTTGAGAAATTTTACTTTGTGTTGGATCCGTGTCTTGAATCATGATCCCTTGGGTCTGGCATAAAGCTATAATTTTCGGAAGGCTCATTTCTGCAAAACGCTTATGGTTATGGAGAGAAATCAATGTCTGTAGGCCCGTGAATCAGAGTCTAAAAAATCTGTTTGGGTATTTAAGGTCTCATAAAATGTAACACAGAAAGAGACTTGCAGAGTATCCGAGCCGGAAACAGTCATGGAAACCTGTAGTCCGGCCCCTGTTTTTTCGATGAGGCTACAGAGCTGGGGGAGGTTGAATGATTTATCTAGGTCACATGGCTGCAAGGAAGGGTAGAGATCCAGGACTAGAACAGACCTCCTAACCCCTAAGTCAGTATATTTCCAACATTATCACACATTACTAATCGTTTGGAAGCACTGAGCCAAAGTATGAACCGTGGATCATAAGTAAGAGAATCTTAGCAACAGAAGAAACCTTGGAGGTCATGTAGCACCATCTCCCCCCTCGATGCAAAAATCCTCTTGGTGACATCCTTGACAGATGGCCACCAGTCTCTACTGGCTTAATTCCGATGCCAGAAAGCTCAGTGCTTTACAAGGCAGCTTGTTTTGTCTTTGGACAAAAGATTAAATTTGTATTTTTAGAGGATCAGTCCAGAAAGAGTGAGGGTGGCTAGAGGTGAGTGGCATATTTTTAGTGATGGTGAGGAATTTTACTCTCTTTATCATCTTAAAATGATGATAAAAATGCTGACCCTGTAGTGTCATTGCGAGGATTAGAGGTACAGTTCATAAAGCATCTACCATAGTGGTTGCTTCAAAATAAGAACTCAAATTATAGTCATCATTGGCTTTTATCATCATGATCCCATTTTTTTGAAATTATGCCCTCTGGAGTAGCATAGACTATGTCTAATCCCACAAATATTTGAAGGCAGTTAGCATGACCCTCTAGCTCTTTTCTTCTTCAGACTAAATATTCCTTGATTCTTCTACGGTTCTTCTTGTGATGCATTTTGGATGCCTTCATTGCTTTCATTCCCTCCTATTTGTCAATTTCCCCCTTAAAATGTGGTGGCCAAATGTGGTCAGTTCAGCATGCTCTGCAGTGGAATAATTACTTCCCTTGATCTGGACATTGCACTTATCCTACAGCAACCTAGATTTATGTTAGCATTTTTGGAGGCCAGATCACAAATTTGGCTCAAGTAAAATCTGACTCTACTACCCAGAACATAAGCTATGCCTCCCAACATGTGTCAACTGCAGATTTGACGAGCACGATTTTTACATCTTCATCCAAGCTGTTGATAAAAATGTTGAACAAGAGAAGGCCAGAGTCTGAGCCTCGAGGAACACCTCCGATCCTTCCCTGCGTATTAACCCCCATCTGCTGGTTTGGTGACACTGTTTGGCCAGCTCCAAATCTCTGCACCTATACTAGCAAAAATAACTGCAAGATGTGGTCACTCATTGTGTTTTTGAAATTGGATATTTAATTTATCCAGAGGTAAAATGCCATTCTTTTATCAATGAAGACAGGTTTTGAACCCATAATTGGGAAAATATGAACTCAGAAAATAATTTCATGTTTGAGTTACTATGTAATGCTTAAAGGAAAAAAAATCATCTTCTCTTAATGTGAAATGATAATGCTTGCCTAATTATTTTTCCAAAACATTTTGAAATTACTCTCTGGGTCTGGAGGAAGGAGTGTGGAGAATTTGTGGATTTCATGTGTGGTGGTGGAAAGAGAAGATTATTTAAGAATTAGAATACAACGTTTAGGAGCCTTTTCCATCTCAGGTAGGGGTTACAAAGACAAAGAGATGTCTTAAATTTAGGCAGGAGAGGATGAGAGGTATAGTCCTGGATAGTTTTTAAAATTCTTTTTAATGATTCTCATTAAAGAGGTCGTTCTTTCTTTCACTTAACACGCTTCCCTCTAAAGAAATCAAACCAACTTCTTTGTGCTACAGCACAGATCAGTTTTTCCTGGTTTTCGTGGTGGAGATAAGGAATGGTTGTTGCCAGCCTTTGGGTCAAAGTGCTCAAAGATTCAGAGCTCACTTCTTGCCATCTTCCTCCAAGGGCTCATTTAATATTTTCTCAAAGGCTTTACTTCCAGTCTGCATCCCAAGTTTGTCGGTTTCTTCCTATCTCTGGTCCCTTCTATTTCTTTAGCCCATAATCCAACAAGTACCATAATATCTAAAACTCTGTTACCATGAGCATACTTGAGATCTCAGGGTAAATAGACAAAAAGCACTCTCAAAAATTGACCAGGGAATAAAAGACCTCCTCATACTGAATATTTTAGGAATGTCATTTTATAGTTTACTCACTCACTCAATATTTATTGAGGACTTATTATATGCCAGGCGCTGATCTAGGCAACAGAGGCAATGGGGAGTAAAATCAGATTTAGTCTCTTCTCATATTGTGCTTATGTTCTCTAGGAAGAAACATGTTAATCAAACCAAAACAGTTGTGAACTTGTAAAAAGTACTGCGAAGGAGAGGGTGCCCATCAATACAGAGGTCAAGGAAGTTTTCCTCACATGATGCTTAATCTGAGATTTGAAGGTCGAGTCAGGGGAGGGGACAGGTAGCAGAAAACAGCATACTCCAAGCCCCTGTGCTGGAATGGAGCATGGGCAGTATGAGGGCAAGAACATGCTAGAAAGGTGGAGTGAAGAGCAGAGAGCAAGAGTGAGAATAGCATGAGATGAGCTGGGAGGTAGGAAGGGTCCCCTACAGGCCTTGTAGGTCACAAAAAGAGTGCTGTCAGTGTCTTCTGAACCATGAAAGCCATCTAAGAAGCTTGTAGGGTAGGAATCGAGGGGTGTGATTGGGTAAGAATTACATGATGTGATTAGTTTTGTTTTTCGAAAAGATCACCGTGGCCGTATATGGGCAAAAGGAGAAAAGGAAGCCATAGTGAGTGACAGACCAGTTAGGAGACCACTGTTAGTCCAGGAAAGGAGATGATGTTGGTTGGGTGTAGGTTGGCAGAAGGTGAACTGGAAAGATAGAAGAAGATGAAGGATGGATAGGTTGAATTTGCGATACTCGGGGACTGCATATGGGGATGATAGAAAAGAGGTATCGAGGGTAACTCAAGGAAGGTTCATACATTTTATATCCTTCTTTAGCAATCTAAAGATTATTTTAAATTTTAGATTATGTAGCTCTATCCTTGATAGCACAGCACAAGAGAAATAATTCTAAAAGGAAAGTCTGAAATCCTTCTGTGCCTCAGATCTATTACTGGCAAAGTAGGTGACTGTGAGCAAGACGAGAAATTGTTGACTATCTCCGAGGATCCAAACAACGGAGAAAAAAATAAATGTTTGTAATTGTCAACTTCATCAAGGCCTCACTAAGACCCAGGCAAATGTGTTTGTTAAGGCTCACTTTCAAAAGAAGTAACACAATTATCTTTATTTTCATTATTATTTTAGTTCAATTCTCTACGTCTCCAGACCCTATAAAAAGAACTTAAGCATATCCCTACACTGCCACTCCAACACAAATCACCATTTCCTTTCATCTTGCTTTAACCAACCACAATATTTTCCCATGGCAGAAAAACCTCCCAGTGTATAAGAGGAGCCTTTGGACCGCGTGTGTATATATAAGCCTGTTCATGCCTCTGGGATCCCACGATAACACAGTCGGCTCACAGTCTAAGCCAGGTGCCCAGTTTCCATCTGGACTCCTGACAAACTGTGTGGTCAGGATTTAGAAATCAGAAATCTGGGAAAGGTGCAATGTGATGGACACAGCCACCCCAAATACCATATATGTTATCACCATCATTTAACACATAGTGCAGGAAATCCTGTTCTTTGCAGAAGAACTTCAAAGAACCACTTCTGGTTCTCCTGGGTAACATTTATTTTTTTCTTTGCTAACCCCAAAGCGCAGACAGATATATATTTTCCCTCTAGTAAATTGCTAGTGACACTCCATTTCTTTCCTGCCATCCTCAACCCATTGTCCAACTGACCTCTCAAATTTCACTACCCATCTAGGCTGAAGAGTTGTGCTTAGCTGTTTACTGAGGCCCACTTACTTACTTGACTTTACCCTGTACTTTCCCTTTCTTTTTTAGGTTCTGAATTTCTCACCTTTTAGCTCTGCCCTGTTGATGAGACTTTCTCTACCCCCATGTGAATCCTCTTCTTTTGTCCCAGTGACTTTTTTTTTTCCTAGGAAGAGCTGTCTTTTAAAACAGCTTTACTTTGCATGTTTTAAGTTACTTTTGCATTTTAAACAAAGAAACCTTCATTCAAGTCATCAGAAATAAGCAGATGATATTAGTTGCCTTAAGTGACTCAGATGTCTCATTTATGGCTTCACTAGTTTATTCATGCGATGTATGTTTACTGAGTGCCTACCGTGTTCCAAGCACCACGAGAGAGAATTATGAACACAAACATTCCGCGTTCTAGGGGAAGACCGTGAACGAGTAAATGAACAAGCAGCCATTGTTCTGTATTCCATTATTCCATTAAAATTGTTAGAGATCGATTTTATGGAAAGCAGTAGAAAGTTACAACTTTTGCTCTTGGCATTGGATTCCAGACACCCGGTCATCTGTTCTAGTTATGCATCCTCACTCTCCAGGTAGTTGAGGTTGGGTCATGAGTACCCAGATTATGATTTGGAAAAGTAGTTAGTTTCCTGGGGAAAAAAAAGTAGGTAGTTGGCCACTCTCATAGGACTGCAGAAGAAACAATAACCCAGTGTGCGTGTCTTTCAAAGCAGGATGCTGAGCAGTTCTTCACTAAATCATAGTATTGTGCACTTACCATGGAAATCATTTTCAAATGCAGTATATAGCACACCAAGTCAGAGGAGAATAGCACCAAATGTCTCTGATACAAACCTCACATCGGGATGGCGACAGAGTGATTAGTGAACTTCAAGGTATTTTCTTATGTGCTCGACTATTGGGGTAGATAGTTATTTTTTCATCTGCTCATAGTTGTAAGTTGTAACAAGATGGATGGATCCATGGCTTGCCAGAAGCCATAACTCTTTACTTAGTTGACATGACCAGATTCCCAATTTTGTCCTCTGAGAGCTTGAGAGTACAACAAGACATTGACTTCTGACCTTCCCCTCTGTCTTCTCTGGGCAGAATATCTCGATGCATAACACAGTTGGTGGGGCCATGGCGGGGCCCGGAGCTCACCAGCTTGGCAGCACGCGGATGCCCAACCATGACACGAGCGTTGTGATTCAGCAAGCCATGCCGTCACCCCAGTCCAGCTCTGTCATCACACAGGCACCTTCCACCAACCGCCAGATCGGGTAAGGAGACTTCCTCGGCTGTCTCTGGGGCCTGGCTGGAGCTTGGAGAATGTTCTGCACTTTCTCCTCGTTTCTGGTGCTCAGACTGGATGAGGTAGGAGTTGCTGTTCCTGGTTGGTGTGAGATCACCTGGCATGTAGAGTGATGTTTTAATGGGAGAAGGGAGGGGAGTCCCTATTTGGTGGAGACTGCTTGATCCTGGACTTTAGGGGCCAAAGCAGGTCATTCTGTGCCGTCGTTTCTTCAGACAAGATTCATGACTGTGGAAAACGCCTTGGGTGTTATGGAGAGCAGAGCATAGTTTTCAGGCCAAATGCTTAAGGATGGTAGAGGGAAGTTTCACCAGTCCAGTTCCCTCCTCAACAAAGCGTGTCCCTTTCTTCCTAAGATCTGCTGAGCACATCCCCTGGGTCTTTCACGTATTTCCGGTCTTCCTTCCTTTGATGATTCTTCCTTGCTTCTCCTTGTTAATACCTCTTTATTAGCTCTCTCCTTCCTCTGTATTGGCCCAGGCTCATTCCTGGAGTAGACAAAACAAAACAAAACAAAAGCAAGCCCTTTCCCCCCATTTATGTAAAAAAGATAATACCGCAGCATTGAGCAAAATTGGTAGAAAGGTCCTGTCAGAATCCCAGACACTCTGTGTTAGGGGTGTAAAGAATCTTCACTTCTGAGTCTCAGGTGACAGCTCTAGCCCCTGGCTCCTCGGAGTATGGTCTGAGGACCCACAGCCTGGGCATGACCAGCGAGCTTCTCAGAAATGCAGAATCTCTGGCCTGCTTCCTTATCTTCAGGATGATGGTGGTGTGTCTTTCCACCCTCACAAGAGCAGAGTGAAGAGGAAATAAAAGATTTAAGAGCAGTCGGGTTCTTAGGAAGAAAAGGTAGTAACTTAAGCCAGAGAGCTCTGATAAATTTATATTGCTGGGAGCTGAGAACTGCCTGCTGTATGTTCCCAGAATTCTCTCTTTAAAACAGGAAAGGGAACTTGTGGTGTTCGGTATGTGCATCAGAATTTAGTGTGAATCTTCAGTTGAATATTGGATATGGTGATTAAAAAAAAAAAAACGTTAAAAGCTGACCCGCAATTTGCCTGTGTATCTTTCCCTCTTTGTTTTATTTTATTTTTTTAAAAGATTTTATTTTTAAGTAATCTCTACACCCAGCATGGGGCTTGAACTCACAACCCCAAAATCAAGAGTCACATGCTTTAGCGACAGCCAGCCAGGTGCTATCCCTGCCCCTCCCTTTATTAATGCTTGTAAGAATTTCAGATCAAGAGTGAACACCAGGAACAACATTGGCTTATTCCTCCTTAGAATGCCCTAGAAGGGGGGTACCTTGTCTCTCATGTTTCTCAACTTCCCAGATGGGCTGTGATTTGTGAAGACCCATCTTAACAAATGAGAGCTGTGGGCAAGGACTGTTTTGTGAGTCTGTCGTGGGTACATTTGGTTTCCCATTCAAGAAACAGAATCTTACTCTGGCCGTTTGAATGCTTGGCTTTGTTGGAAGAAGCCAATACTAAATTAGCTAGTATCCCTGTTAAGTATTTCTTTTCTTTTCAAATGATTATGGGAGCAAATATCGCCACCATCTAAAGCAAGAACCTATAATATACTAAGAGGGTGGAGTGGGTTCTTTAAAGACAGCATCTAAATCTCAAGGGACTCCTTCACTCTAGTGGTTTGACTTTGGGCAGACAATTCACAGGCCAGCTAATTATAATTATTTTATTTTTCTTTCAAGGGGAAAAAAACATAAAATGTGTTGGAGTTTACTAGCAGTTTTACAACATTCCTTCCCCCCTGGAGTTCTCCTGCCTCCCACTCACCCCCACCCCAACTACCCTCTTGGAGGCCCTTAGTATTCGGCCATTGTTAGTACAAGGCTGGTTTTTGTGAAACAATCTTCTAAGGGTTAGCACTCAGTTCTGAGATGGGTGTCGACTCTGTCAATAATTTACCCAGCTGGCCCAGAGCTGGATGGTTGGGTGACACTTCCAGGCTGTGTCACTGTGCCTGGATGGGTGGGAGTGTTTCTCTGGTACATGGGACCTCCCAACCCAGCCCATCTGCTTATTTACTCCCAATCCTGGGGTGCTGTGTGTCTCTCCTGGTGTGTTCTAGGAGATAATTGTCACTTTTGGGACTCTGTGTCATTGCCAAGCTTGAGGGAAGCTGTTTCTTTTCTTTAGATCCTTCCCTGTCGTGCTTACCATATTGATTCCAACTCACACATCCTGTCATCTCCATTTTCTCCATGTGACCCATCCAAAACCTTGCCCGGATGGCCATGGGGGCTCAGCAAGGAACAACCCAACCCATCTCACCAGTGGATTCAGAACGAAACTCTAGGTGGTAACGTTTGGGGATGGTTGACTCTTTTATTTCTCCCAGCAAAGAGGAAATGAGTACTTATTTTAAAACATGAGTTCCCTCTGGAGACTGTGTCTTTAAATGAGCATTTGAAATTGCAGATAGTTTTTTTTTTTTTTTTTTTTGAGACCGCACAGAACCATATTGTAGTAGTATTCTGATTTTTATCACAACCTCAAATATTTAAGTGTCAAAATCTGGCCAAGCCACCTGCAAATGTTTGCCATGGCTGCCGGCCAACAAAAACAGCAAACAGCAATGAAAGTCTTCATTCAGGCTCAGCGTTTAAGCTGCATCCAGGCAGGGAGGCTGGGACCCACCTGTGCCCACGCACAGTGCTTTTTGCTGTGGCCAGTGGGTGTGTTCACGACTGGAACTTTGTGGGGGACGGAAGGGGCCACCTGTCTCCTGCTCCCCCTTTTTCCTTCCCTTCTCCCGGTGCTTGGCTTCTGCTGCCAACCTTACTTTTGCTTTCTTTTCAGCCCCTTCTTTCATGCTGTATTTAAGCTCAGAGGCTTGAATGTACGGGGAGTGGTGTGGACAAGGAAAGGCTTGGAAATGGGAACAGCACTGCTGTCCGGGGAAGGTTTTTGGGGACTGAACGTATGCATTTTTGTAAGCATTTGATTTTCATACTGTTTGAGCAGGCTCTGAGCCAATGTAGACCAAAATGAGTGGAAATGCAAAAATCCAAAGAAAGAAATGTAAAAGTAGGTAGATAAGCAACACAGGCAGCTTCCGTGCCATCCCATATCCTCCCCCCGCCCCCCCCCACCATACCCTATGCCCGGTTCTATCAAAGTAACGCTGTTATCCCAATAGAAACTGGAGGTAAGTATAAATATCCCAAATTGCACTCGTGTGGTTAGGCAGGCTAGAAAAACACACGGAGCTAGAGAGTGTGGGAGGCATCCCCAAACTAGAGACTACTTGTGCTTAGTCAGACTGGCAGACGCTCTGTCGGGAAGAGTGTCTTTGGCTGATTGATGGTAGCATTTTAGGAGATAAGTTTTCCAGATGGAAAAGAAAAAAAAAAAAAAAGAGTTGAGCCATGAGCTGTGGGGGAGACAAGTGAGACAGAAAACAAGCATGTGTTAAATATAGATGAAATCGATTCAGCCTTGGACCAAATATGTGGCAGATTCCAAGCAGTATCTCTATTGCAGTCATTTTTATTAGATATCATGTAACAGGCTCATTAATTCAGGATTAAGTCAGCAGAACCTGGGAAAAATGGTAGATGGACACGTAGTGGTCGCGTAAATTCCCTTTCTCTGTCTCTCACTCTCTCTGTCTCTCT
Organism: Potos flavus; assembly: GCA_028534135.1. Lineage (NCBI taxonomy): Eukaryota > Metazoa > Chordata > Mammalia > Carnivora > Procyonidae > Potos > Potos flavus. The sequence continues at coordinate 51,607,909 of CM052887.1, forward strand.
CTTTCTCTCTCCCCCTGCATGAGATGTTTTTGTAGGAGCCAATAAGCTGTTGAGGAGGTGGTTGTAATCTTAGTAGATCCCAGCTTTCCTAAAGAAGCCTGTTGCTCCTTATGGAGTAAGTGCGAGCAGGTAATTCAGGCTCACTAATTCTTCGGGGGAGCAATTAAGATAGTCTGGGACGTGGAGATCCGTGAGGATGGACATGAGTACAGAATTCTGATAGGTTGTGGAAGGCGCTGCCACTGTAGCCCACACCTTTTCTTCCTGGAGTCTTTCTGTATTCCAAATGTTCGACAAATTCAGTTCTTTCTAGGGATTTGGGCAAATAAGCAAGCTTGCGAGGTGATTGGTGAAAATTACTTGATCGTAATAGTTTACGCTATAGAAATGTTCTATGCCTAACATCAAAATATGCAAGTGTTCCTACCAAGGCTCATATTTGGACAGAAGGTATCTGGCTTATTGTGGAATATTCTAGTTAAGGTATCAGGAAACTTGAAAATATGGTCACCAGCATGCGTCCATGTATGTATGAAATTCCTCCTTGATTCCACATCACTTATATTCCTGGCACAGATGTGTGCATATCCGTGTGATGTCATAAACCCTATTTGCATGGGGTTGTAGCCAGGCAGTATAGACCTAATACTTAGGCAGAAATTTATGTGAAATGCCATAGAAGGAAATCTCGTTTTATGTAAAAATAAAGAGAAGCCAATACTCATCATAAATTGTGCCTCCTCTCACCCTTTCTGCACTCCTCTCTCTCTTTTCTCTTTGCAATCCCTGACACTGTGTTTCACACAGAATATCGGGTGTAGCTCAGTGGACGTGACCAAGGAAAATAATAATAATAGTAATAGCAATAAAAGCTTATTACATCTCAGATGTGTTGCTGTCAAAAGCAGTACTACCTTTCCTACCAGAGTCACATGGCTTTGTTGCAGGAGTTGGGGTTGCCGTTTGAGGTGTCCATTGAGATGGGAGTGGTAATTGATTTGAGGATTTTTGTGTCATTGCTGCTCAGGGTGGTGGTGGGGGATGGGAGGTCCATAAATGATGCTGTCACGGAAAACCAGCATTTAAAGAAGACTTCAGTAAGACAGCTTATCGTTCAGGAACGTACTTGCTCTGTAAATGTGTAGGTGTGTGAAATCACTATTAAGAGTTTTCTTGAACTGGGCATGATTAAGATTGTCACTACCCACCACAGGCTGATGTTAGTGACATCCAGGCCAGCCTTCTTTCTGCCAGAGGCAGCAGACCAGCAGGTCCGGGGTTGTCACTGGCCCATAGCCCTGTGCCAGGATAGCTTGAAGACCCCCTTGAGGAATTCAGGAGAGAAGCCATTACTTCCTGCTTTGTGTTTTGCTGAGTATCATGGCTATGAACATGGCTTTATTGTTAGAAAGTTGCTGAATCTTTCACAGCCCCGAGAACATTTACGAGGGCCCTTCAGGGGGATGCTTTCTGGGAGGGTTGACAGACTTAACCATATGGCTCCCGTTAAATCCCATGCAGAGCCTTGAGAAATTACCTCTGACAAGGGGGCCAGCAGCCTTCCACTCACAGAGTTTTATGTGTGGAATGAAAAATTAAGTACTGATACTTGAGGAAATATAAGGTTTCTTACATTCAGAAGTTGTAATACCACATGGTATTGTGGCCAGATGAAGGGGGCAGAGCCAGAACACCAGAGCACATAGCTGTGTGTTCAAGAAGCAGAAAAATATCCTTGCTCTTGTCACTGAATCTGGCTCTTGCCTCGGACTCTTCGGGCAAGCTTTGTGTGTCTTGGTGCTACAACTCCTCACCTGGAACACAGCAGGCCTGGTATCTCAGCCACTTGAGAGGGGTAAAGCAAAATACAGATGCAGTGGCTTAAACAACAGACATTTATTTCTTGCAGTTCAGGAGGCTTGAAAGTACAAGGTCAAGGACCTTGGTCAGCAGATGTGGTTCTTGGTGAGGACCCTTTTCCTCTTGGCAGACAACTGCCATCTTGCCGTGTGCTCGCCTGACCTCTTCTTTGTGCTTGGTGGGGGTTGCGGTGGGGAGAAAGAATTAGTGAACTCTGATATTTCTTCTTCTTATACGGATATTGATCCCATTATGGGGACTCCACCCTCATGACCTCATCTAAACCCAGTTACTTCCCAAGGCCCCACCTCCTAATATCACGTAGGGGGGTTAGGGCTTCAACCTGTGAATCTGGGGAGTACACAAGCATACAGTCCATAAACAGCTAGTGTAGTTGGGAGAGAAACTTGGAGGTCACTCCTCAGTGGCTCAAACTTTTTGTTGGAAAAGCTCTCGGTTACCAGGCTGATAATGAAGACAAAGAAGCTGACATTTATCCAACATCTGCTATGTGCCAGGCACTGATCTAGCATTGCATTTTGTTTCCTATCACTGCCCAGGAGCCCAGAGAGGCAGACATTATTTGCTCCAGTTTTATAGCTCAAAGAAGAGAAGTAACTTGTCAAGCATCGTTCAGCCAGTGAGATGAGCAGAGTTTTGAGTGTAGGTCTGTCGGACTCCAAAGCACATGCGTTCCCTCTACTCCCATGCATAGCTATCCCAGTGCTGTGGGAGACACATGAGCTTATCTGACCATTTGGGAGAGTCACCTACCCACAGGAATTGGCTAATGCTCAGTCCGTCTGGTTCCAGTGTGAAGAGCTGCTGTGCTTTCACACACCTGCAGGGTGGTCAAGGGCAGAGGGAGACACCTTGAGTTACCAGCAGCTGCTTCAGTCCTCCAGGAGAAAGATACAGGAGGTCCCTGGCCCCCAAGAAAGGGAGATCAGGGACTGTCTTGGGTACATGGAGACAGAGAGTTGGTCTCTCCTGGGAGAACCAACTGGCCACATGCCCTCATTTGTAAGAAAACCAAAGTCACCACTGAGAGTGACGGCTCTTTTTTCAACCATTTGATTGCTCCACATTTGGCTTCTTGGTCTGAAGGAAGACCCCTATTCCTTGCCCCAATGAAGTATGACTTCCAGACTTATTATGATTCCTGCTATGGATAGGTGACTTTGCCTGTGGTCTCCTCCCCTTGGAGGAGGATTTCATTTCCAGATCTTATGAACAGAAGCCCTGCTCACAGAGTTCCAGAAGCTTCCATATAAGTCTCTCCATGTGTATCTCCCCCTACTCCATTTTTAGAAACAGACAGACACCAATGAGGATCTGTTTCTAGAACAAATAGCCCAGGATCACTCAGTTTGTGTCCATTGAAATCTAGATAATTGTTCTTTTCTGCAGCATATTGAAAAATCATGCCTGGAGAGCAAGAGCTTGCTCAGAGCTAAATTATGTTAGATCAGAGGAGAGTCTTGAAAACTGTTGGCCATGAGTTCAGAGGTCACAGGTTTGGGATAGTCTAGGCTCTGCCATTTAATAGGTTTTCAGCCCTGGTCCAGTGCTCCACTTCACTGGGCCTCAGTTCCTTCATCTGTATATGAAAAGATTAACCAGCTGATGGCAAGTCAGTCCCAGCAGCAAACTTCTCATGCAGTGCTACTTTTCTGTCTCCAATTTATTTTCTCTTTTGGTTTGTTTTCTTCCAGGAGCTGAGTTCGGTAAGAGCTCTATTTATGTGTTCATGGATGTGTTCACGTCCCGCTGTGGATGAGAACAGACTAGGGCTTGGGAATGCTTTGGAGGAGGGGACCAGTGAAGTCAGACAGAGGGGTCCCAACATATGTAGCCAGAGAAATCTGATTTCCAGGCTCAACTCCTGGGTGAATAACAATAATTTTATAATTCTGTTCCATGGGAATGAATATACCCATTTTATGTTTGAGTAAAGTGAGGTTCAGAGATTATGTGACTTCCCCCAAGTCATACTAATAATGAATGGCAAGAGCCAGAACCGGAAGCCAGGCCACCTACACTGCACTGTTCCACGGGTCTAAATGAATTTGACTTTCCCAAGGTTTGGTTTCTTCACCTGTAAAATAGGGAGATATCACTAGAAAATTCTCGAAGTCCTATTCAGAGCTAAAAAATGTTGTGATTTTCATAACGAGTTTAATTTTGAGAACTACTTGCAAGGCAGGTTCTTTGGGGGCATAGTGCTACATGCATGGCTACGTGTAGTTTCCTCCTTTGCACTAATCTTACCAATAAATTGTGCTTTTATTGTCACTTTGCTGTAAGTATCTTATTGTTGGAGATCGAACAAGAAAAACACCTATAACAACAGCATGATAGTGAAAGATATAAGACAAGTCTGATGCAAGAAACCTGGGAGCAGCTCTGTGGGAAAATGCAATTACCATCTTCTTTTCTAGCATTGTCATCATTTTGGGGGTTACTTTGTGGAAGACTTGAAACAGAGGGCTTTGGGGCACCTGGGTGGCTCAGTTGTTAAGCGTCTGCCTTCGGCTCAGGTCATGATCCCAGGGTCCTGGGATCGAGCCCCGCATCGGGCTCCCTGCTCGGCAGGAGGCCTGCTTCTCCTTCTCCCGCTCCTCCTGCTTATGTTCCCTCTCTCGCTGTGTCTCTCTCTGTCAAATAAATAAATAAAAATAAAATCTTTAAAAACAACAAAACCCAAAATGTTAAAAAAAAAACAAAAACAGGGCTTTAGCTTATATCAATATTTAGTCTTAGAGGTAGGCCTTGGATAAGGTGCCAAATAACTACACAATGGGAGTGGAGGATATATGTTTCCCATAATACAAAATTCAATAATTAACTGTACCTCTCTGTACTTGTCGGAGTTTCTAATCAGGATTGGCCTCAGTATTTCCTGTTTTCAGGACCAGAAACGGATGCCTAGCTAGCTCACCACTTTCAGTTTACATGGATCCTGGGGTGGTGTTTAAAGAGAGTCTCAGGACTAAGTGTAATCATTCCTTGGTGAATGCCAAAAGGGGTATTAACATGGGGAAACGATTAGTCTTTGCAGTGCTCTGCAAGGTAAGCGTGTAGGAGAAATGAATCTGATAAAGGAGGTCTGGTCCTTTGTAACTGGAAGGACACTTGGCTTTTTCAAAGACTGAGCATGTGGCAGTGTCTCAGTAGACATTTCTGATCATTTGTAGTTTTCATATTCTCCGGTACTGTATGTTTCCTAAAGTGTAAATAACTCTCATCTGAACTGATTGGCAAGTATTTTCTGAGTTAAGAGAGGACTGTTCTAGGAATTTACAGATAGCCCATGGTGCCCATTGCATATGCCATGTATTTATGTAATTGGACATCTTGGGATTCAAAAGATAAATGATTCAATAGGTTGTCTCATGTATATTTTTCAATAATATTAGATCAAATGGATTTTCTCTACCATCATTTTTTATATCCTTTCTAATGAGGATTGAGTTAAAGATTACATAAATTCTATGGACATTTTGCCTTTGATGGGATGACAGTAACACATAAACAAACATATAATTTGGTTTTTGGATTTTGAATATAAAGGAAATCCTCGATATTAAATTTCAGTTACATCCAGATGGAATTCTATTTCAGCGAGGCACAGGGCAAAGCCAATGCTGGAGACTGAAAGCCATGGCTGGTGCTTCTGACTCTACCACTCACAAGTTCTTTGAAAAGACCCCGTGACCTCTCTGGGCCCTACTTTTCTATCTTATAAAAAGAAAGAATGAAAAAAAAAAAAAAAGAAAGAAAGAATGAAACTAGATTATTTACTGAGTGCCCTCTTCTAGCTCTTAGAAACAAATTTGTTTCTTTACCATGACTAACAGTCTACTCCAACATTGCTTGGCTGATACGGATTGTGGAAGAAGAAACTCCATAAAATAGATACGTCCCAATTTAGTAGGCAATCTAGTAATCCATTTGCCTTGTATGTTGTGCTTTTGGTAAATATTAACGTGAAATTCCTGTAGAGTAATAAACATTCTTAATGGTACCAGACACGTTTAAAAGAATTTGGAGTTTTATAGTTTCACCCCCTTTGGCAAAGTGCATTTGGGCTGGTGAATAGGGCGGTAAAATCTGTAAAATGATAGGACCCTTGTGAGTGTGAGGTAGAGACACGCCAGCATGTGCTTGGGTTGCTTTTGCAGGGTTGCAGAACTTTGCAGAGAACAGATGGCCCCCAAACATCTTTGAAATGCCAGAAATGACTTCCCCAATAACCAGAGACCCATCGTATATTGGTTCCGATATGGTAGTTCACAAACCAAATGCATAGCACTTCATAGCTGGCCTCAAGTGTATTCTAGAAAGCCCAGAAACATTTTGACACAAGAATCATAATGACAAGTGCAGCAAAAGACACCCATCACCAAATCACCAAGCTACTGAACATTTGTTAAATGCCCAGTGTTGTTCTCAGAATCTGTAGGGGCTGGGGACCAAGCATTTGGCAGACTCTCAGGGATCGCTGCGTAGCATGACATTTCTTCTCATTTTTCCCAGTGTCTTGCTTAAACTGAATATCTGAAGAGATAAAGTGTAAGTTGTTAGATTAAAGAGAAGTAGAGGCTGCTTCCTCTTCAGTATTGTTTAGATAGTTTGAATGGAGCCATTTTGGTGAACCTGTAAATTCAGTGAAACCAAAGTCTACTTCTAACATCTTTCTAGAACCCTATGCTGAGCCAAGGTATATTTTTAATGACAAAACTAAACAAAGATGCAGCTTTATAGATGCATATTCCAAATTATAGCCTCTCAAAAACATTGGAAGAATGAATTTAAGAATAGGAGCACCTGGCTGGCTCAGTTGGGGGAGCATGCAATTCTTTATCTCGGGGTTGTGAGTTCAAGCCCCAGGTTGGGTGTAGAGATTACTTAAAGATAAAATCTTTTTGCTGTTGTTTAGGTTTTTATTTATTTATTTGAGAGAGGGTGAGAACGAGAGAGATCACAGAGGAAGAGGGAGAAGCAGACTTCCCACTGAGCAGGGAGCCTGATGTGGGGCTTGATCCCAGATGCTGAGATCATGACCTGAGCCAAAGGCAGATGCTAACTGACTGAGCCACCCAGGTGCCCCTGGATTAAAGATAAAATCTTTTAAGAAAATAAAAATAATCCCAACTAAACTGTACAGTGTTAAAGGAGGGGGAGAATTTTAACGTCTGGTTATATCCAAATAGGAAGTGTTTGTGTGTGTGTGTGTGTGTGTGTATGTGTGTGTACATTCATTTCGTAATATTTGACATGTATATTATGCCATTTGACATGTATATTATTCAAAACCCTTGAAGAATTTTTCTGGGTGTATTCTGTATATTCTTCATAGCATGGTTTTTCATGATGCCCCGAATATCCCTATCATCTTCCCCTTACATGACAATAAACTCTACCAGTACCTTGGAAACGTTTTTAAAGAACAACCCCAGTGACAGACAAGTATAATAAGATGATTAAAAAAAAAAAAACAACTCACATGGATTCACATTAGCCCCTTTACCTAATTTTCAGAAAATTGAAACAATTTCCTTATTATCTAGAAAATGACCATTTGGTTGATGGATTACGTTTTCAGGAGGAGCCACTTTTTATTTCTCTGACCCCTTGACATCATTGGCATGTGGGATGAGATACTTAGGTGCTAATGCTGATGTCCCTGGAGGGTGGCGACAGCCGAATCTGAGAGCAGGGGAGGGAGAATCAACTCAGGTGGCGATTCCTTCCCTGCATGGAGGAGGGTGACTATTTCACAGAAAATTGGCTTTGCTACTAACCATGGGTTTGGGGCTTCACCAAAGAAGGCCTTGATTTACCCGGAGATTCTAATTTATAGTCACAGTAGAGTAGGGGTGGGAGGGCACTCATCTAGAACCCTTTCTCTCCTTTCTCTGTCCCTCCTTCCCTCCCTCTTTTCTCCCCATCTCCCCTAGAAAGAGAGGGGAAGACATCAAATTATTCATGTCTGCCGTTTGACCATGGCTCTGGCTAAAAGTCTGGAATTGGAGAAAGTTTAAAACTTGTAACTAAAAGAAAAATCAGAGAAAGAGAGATGTGTCAATTACTAGACATGTCCCAATCCACCCTCATTGTGTGGATAGCTGCTATTTATTTAATTTAACTCTGTAGTCAAGCACTTCATAGGAAACTAGAGGAGTGAGTTTGTCCAGATCTCTTTTGGCAAATATGTGTGTGTCTGTGTCTGTGTTTGGGAAAGAAGGAGAAAGAGAGACAGAGAGACAGAGGGAGGGAGGGGGAGAGAGAAGGACAGAGAAGGGGAGAGAGACAGAGAGAGGGTTTTATAAAAAGAGTGTGTGAAACTTTGGCTGCCCCACCGAAGCCACAACCAACCTTATATTGGGTCCACCCCGTTCCATAATTATTACTGCCATTAGGAATAATTATTATTTGCTTCATTGAGTTGGCAGTTTGGAGGCTGCCTGAGACAGAGGCTTTTCACAGGAGCTGTAGTGTACAAAGGACCAAGCACTCACCCACAAGTGCTTCAACATGTTTGGACGACGTCCTTCTCTTGGTTCACTTCATTGGGTTTCGTACACATCGAGCTTCAAATTGAATGAAAAGTTCACCAGATACAAACCCAGCAGGAATGAGCGCCAGCACTCAGAAAGGTTTTTTTTTTTTTTTTTTTTGATGAGGAATTCTTGGTTTTTCTCAAGTCTGGAGATGAGCCTTCTTTTCACGCTGCTGTGTTCCTTTAATTAAAAATAGAAAGGTAAATAATAAGTTGAGTCTTCAGTGAAAGGCTGGGTTGGAAATGGTATGAGAGGAAAATGTGGAAAAGCAGGAGGAACACCCAACGGAAAAGCAGCAAGCTTATTTCAGAGGCAGAATCTTCACCACCTTAACGTCGCTTTTTCCCTGATTTGTTTGCACTCCTTGCGCACAAACTCTCCAGATTCCAGAATCTGTCTGGTTTCCTTTTCCCTTTGCTGTATCCTTCTGAATCACCTGCGCCGTGGGCATCCCGCGTATCCTCCTTAGGGATCGCAGCTAGAAGGTGGCCAGGTATTTTGAATGAGTACAGTGCTCCCAACAGAATCTGTGCCTGGCAAAAGGCTCACCGAGTCATTAAAGTAAGAAGAGCATGACAAGATGTTCTTCCAGACGTTATTTTTCCCATAAGACTCCATTTGTTCCTTGCCAACATCTGTACCAGTCACAGGCCTGCAGGCACTTAAAGAGAATAGCACACACCCTCAAGCGTGGGGCGTCTGTCCCTTCCCCTTAAACCTCTTCCTTGTTTAGTGGCTGTTTGTAGCAAAGGCTGCTGATTCAGACCCCTCAGGAGCCTCCTAAAAACTGCTGATTCAGAAGAAAAAAATTCCCAACAGCTTCCATTTGACACGTCAGACCCAACACAACTGAGTGAATGTCAGCTTTGTTTCTCCAGACACCCAAACAGTCTGCCGTCCATCCCAAAGCCAACCAAGATTCCTAGGCAGGGTCAGGGAAGACCAGGGCGACCTTGCTGGGCAGGTGAGAGATGCCATGTCTGTGCGATAAATACCCCTCAGGAGGTCAAGAATGGGAGCAACTGGGTTGCTCCAACACATTCTCCCAGATGTTGTGCTCCAGTGGGGTGAGTAACAGGAATCCCCAACCCTATGCTAGGCATTGAAAAGTGACTTCTATTATAACACTTCATTAAATGGCTTCCTTGGGTGAACGCCCCTGTGTGAATAAGAAACAAGTAAGTTTCACTGCAGTGATTTCCAGGGATTTGTGATCCTGGACATTATATGTAGGAAAACTATTTAGAGGGAAAATTTTACAAAGGAGCATTGCTGTCTGGGTTTTCATAAGAGATGGCAAAATAGTACCGTAAAGAAAAAGAAATCCAGTACTTTCTTCATAGTAGTAAAGCTTGTCTTCACGTAAGGTTTCCTGCTAGGGTGGAGTTGCTGCTTTTTCATTTGTCGTTTGTTTTAGGGATTTAGGGGAGAGAAAGACCAGGGAGATGGTCTTCATTGGCCTGGAGTTTAATAAAGATGGAACCTTAATTTTGTTTATTTTCAGTGGTAACCTTCATGAGGAACCACGTCTTTACAAAGCTGTGTGGAGCATATTGTTTCTATCAGTCCTTAATAAAGTCCCATTGTTACCTTTTTTATTCAAAAATCCTGTTGTACCATGTCTTACCATAGGAAGTGCTTATCTTAAGGATATTTCTATGGAAAGCATTTGATCCCTCGTGTTTTACTAATGAATCTCTCTGGAAAGATGGGAGTTTTCTGAAGTCTCGTTTTTTAATTGGTTTTTATAGTGATGGGTCCGATGTTTCTTCTATTGAACGCTGTCTCGCCACTCATTGACTTAATTTTAGGTCCTTTTCTACAGTCAAACAATGAAAAGAACTTGCGCTTTTTGTTAATTGTTCCAGAATGTGGTGTGTGTGGTGAGTTTTCAGGGAGCTTCCAAACAGAACTAGGCACTGTCACAAACGACAGTCACACTAGATGACAGACCCCAAGGGAGGTGACATCACAGTCTGGCATATGATGACATCAGGGAAGTAGTTGTTTTCTCAGCTGCACGGAGGTTTTTCATTAACAAAAAAAACCAAAAAAAAAAACAAAAAAAACTGACTGCCTACTCTAAAAGATGAGCAGGTAGAGCCCAGTACCTTATAGTGTGATGTCTACATGCATGTTATGAAGATGAGTTATTAGGATATATTAGGATAGAAACAGCTAGAATCTACTACGCTGGGCCCTGCAGAGCCTGCTGCGGGCTGCCAAGTTAGGGAGGTTAGGGAGGTGGAGTTTGGCCAGTAGGAGGGCACCCCATCTCCCAGGCATTCCACTTCCACATTTTTTCACCTAGTTGGGTTTCTACCTAATCGTTTCTCTGTATAAAGAGTTCTGCAGAAAGAAAAAATTTGAACGGTACAGAATTAGAAGATCCTTTTCTCTTTATGTACTATGAGAGAAAAAGTGGATTTGGGGGCATGCTTACATAGGGACCACGCTGAAGACCAGCTTCCTAGAGAAGAAGCAATACGATCATCACCGTGGAAAAGAAATGGGCTTGGGGAAACCAGCCATGGTTTCCGGAGCGATGGGGGAAAAGTAAAACATGAAAGAACTTTCAGGGACTGGTTGGGAAGGAAGAAAATTGTCGAAAGGAAAACAAAGCTTTCATGGGAATTTGTACATTTTAATCTCTCACGAAAAGGTAGAACAACAACAACAAAGGAAGTCGGATTGTTTCAATTCACTGTTCCAGCAGGATACATTAACACGTGGGAGCACACGGTCTGAGGCGCTGAGACCCAGCGGCCTGGAGAGGCGGTGTCATGGATGGGGGGCCTCAGACGCCTGGGCCTCACCCTCCATCTTCCATCTGTAGGCCTTCACTCTTGCACTGTTGCAGTTGCGCTCTCCAGGATTTCACTATTATTTTTTTTCCTCTCTTCACATCCTCACCTTGCCCACAGCCCGGCCTGAACTCTGCCTCTTGCCATCCCTAGAAGGACCAGTATGTGTCCCTGTTTTCTTCTCGGGGACTCGGCAGGTCCTGTGTCCTAGGCAAGGCTCAGTGATTTCTGTCTTTAGCTACCAAATGTGTCCCCCAAAAGATCTGTTGAAGCCTTAAACCCCCGGAACCTCTGAATGTGACCTTACTTGGAAATAGGATCTTTGCCGATGTCATCAAGTTAAGATGAGGTCATAGTGGATTAGGGTAAGCCCTGCACCCAGTGATGGGTGTCCTTAGGAGAAGGTCATGTGAAGACACAGGGAAAGGGCTGTGTGACAGCAGAGGCAGAGATTGATTGGAGTGATGCGGTTGTAAGGCAGCAAGAGACAAGGTTTGCCAACAACAGCCGGAAGCTAGGAGAGAGCCATGGAATAGATTGTCCCTCCGAGCCTCCAGAAGAAACCAACCCTACTGACACCTCAACTTCAGACCAATCCCCTCCAGAACTCTGAGGGAATAAATTTCTGTTGTTTAAAAAAAAAAAAAGAAAAAAAATTCTGTTGTTTTTCAACCACCCAGTCTGTGGCAATTTGTTACAATAGTGCTAGGAAACCAATACATGTCTTCATGTAATTATGGACCTATTTGTTTTGCCAACAGAATGGTAGTTAACAAAAAACGATCTATCACTTTATTTTCCTTTTATTCAGCTGCACCAGATGTGCAGATACAAACATTATGAGAAAAAAAAATGCTAAGTAAGAGTAAAAATACTACTATGGAGAACTGGTATCTTGGAGTTGGGACCTGTTTGATGGGATACCCCCCAATTCCCCATTTGTTCGGAAAGAGAACGAAGAAGCCTGCTCTGAGTCAAACAGATCCGCCATTAATATCTTCTGATGAAAGGTGTCATTAGAGATACATTTTACCTGGACTGCCAACCTACGCAGCCATAAAAATCCACTCTGAGGTAAATGGAAGAGAGTGGGGATTTTCTTTAGCCATGCTTCCTCTGCTCAGTGGTCTCTGCTGGATTCCGAAGGACACGCTTTTTGCCCATTAGCTGTCTGCCCCCATCATTTGCAGTGAATGAGAGATCAGCATTGCTCATAGGTGTGAGGGCTTCTAAACTCAGCCTTCCAGAAGTTTTTGGGAGCTGATGACGTTCTCTGAACAGTGAAGGCCAGGATACCAGCGACTGGTCAGAGGAAGGACAGCCCAGGGTGATGGGTTTTGTTTTCACGCGTGCATGCGTGCGTGCATGTGTGTGTGTGTCTGTCTGTCTGCAGGCTAATTCCTTTTAGCCCCTCAGCCAGCAGGCTGGTGCTCATTTTCATGACTGATCAGGGTTTTAGCTGCTGTTCTCCTAATACATGTTTTTGAAAAAGGAAGTAGCTTATGTGGCAGCACTGTTCTTTTGATCTGTTCAGTTTTCTTAATTCTTCTTGAAGCATCATCCTTCTGCCTCCTTCTCTGGCTCTGAGTGATTTAAAGGAAAAACCCCAGAGTTTATATGCTCCGAGAAACCTAATGCTCCGAGAAATCCAATAAAGCCCACCGCCAGCATTGTGTTGGGGGGTGAGGGGATGTGAGATGACCACCCAGAGCGAGAGCCCAAGCGGGAGGGTGTTAAAGGCAAGCGGACACATACCTGTGTGAGGCTACGGGGTAGGGGGTCTTCGGGCTGCAAGACACCTGTGAAAGTGAGACTCGACTAACGCTTACTCTGGATGTTAGAAAATCCCGTGTTTTCCATCAGGGAAGTCTGTTCACCCCTCAGTATAATCGATACAAAGCTCTCTTCTTGCCCACCCCCCACCCTGCCCTTAGTAGCTTTTTGTCGGAATTCTCACCTCTTAGGAACTTCGTGTTTTTGGATCCAGAGCCATTCTGGGTTTTCTTTTTCCTTTTTTTGGGGCGGGGGGGTTTCTTTTTCCTAATGGTCTCATCAAACTGCGATGCCACCTTGATTTCTTTAGTGTTTTTAATAAACCAGAAAACCGAAGCGAGGCCCCCAGCCAAACCACTGAGCTGATGTGAAGTGACACCACCCAGAGCTCATGCTGTTTGCGGTCTTGGTCCTTATTGGTTGGAACTCGGGCTGGGCGTTTTCTAAACACACGTTTCTGTCGGAGTGCCCAAGTGCCGAGTCCCGATGAAAGCGCCATAGGTGAGCACGGTGGCGGCTAGGGCAGGCAGAGAAGGGGAGGACGCAGAGTTCCCCAGAGCAGCTCAGAACTCTGGGAGGGATCCAAGATGTTCTTACAATTTTTGTAGAATGATAATAACCGCAAAGAAACTTCCTGCAGTTCGGCCCAGTGAAAGCAACAGGGTCGTTGTCCCTGCCAGCCCTCTGACAACCCCCGCTCCTCCCCAGCTAAGATCTAACGTTGAACCCTTTACGGGCCTTAGTCTGTCCTTTTGTAGTTTCTCAGTTTCATAAGAAGTAGATAACAATAAGGATGAAAAAACAGGGTCAGGATAATCGAATCACATTCACCAGCAAGCATTTTCCTTTGGCATGATAAAGAGAAGTAGGGAGTCATCATGAATCTCCGACTTTGACATGACTTAAAAAAATCCAACCTAAATACAAAATAAGTTTTAATTTCCTGAGTCTTCTAAAAAGTGGCTTGTAAGTGAGAATCATGTAGCAACAAGTGGGAAAGAATGGGACACCCCAGCATGGCCTCAGGCGTGTTTGTCCATCCCACAAAACTGCCTTCTGGTTTGGCATCACTTTTCCCACCTGGCAGTTGCCTGGCTCACAAGGGCTTCCGTCTAGAGTGCCTGGCGGCAACCCCCCAAGGGCATTCCTGATGGGAAAAGGCCAGAGCTGGCCAGGATGGAGTGGTCCAGCCATTGCTTCCAGCAGTGAGCCTCTTGGCGCATCATCAATCCTGATTACAGGACCACCTTAAATGTTATAGTAAAAGGTGGATTGTTAAATTCATAGGTTTCTAAATATTCAGTTATGTATCTATATTGGCCTTTATTCACCAAAAGGATTTGGGGAGACTTGAAGAACATACGACAAATTTAAAAACACGAAAATCTATGGAAGATAGGAAAGCGGTGTGAGAGAATTCTTAGACTGAAGGAGACGGTTTGCTGCTGATGACCTTTGTCATGAGTGCTGCCATCTTTTAAGTAAAATTCATATCTGAGTCAGTCTGCGCAGAGCGCTTCTTGCACGAGTCGCAGACTTTGAGGGGAGCAATGAAGCTTGCATTGGTCCCGTGGTGGATTGTTGGGGTACATGCTCGGTGCTGTGCGTCAGCAGCATACCGTTTTGGACCACGTGTTAATGAGCACTGAAAGAGCAGGCCAAAGGTAGCAGGATTCTTTGGGAGTTAAAAAAAAAAAAAAAATCAGTTTGGTAAAACTAAGCAGGCCATTGTAGAGGTGGATCGGGAGGGGGTGGGAGAGGAGGGCAGACTCATATTAAAATCCTGATATAAAGTTCTAAGTGACGAATAAGAGGCTTAAATACATAAAGAGCGAGGCTAAATTTGGACCAATTTCCTGTGAAATCTCTTGTGTAATATTTTCAATTTGTGCTTGTTTAATGTGGTTTATTTTCCTAAGGTTCACGGTGTAGGTTTTAAATTCAGCCTTGACTACACACATGTGTCGAGAGGTTATAAAACAAGAGCCAGCTCAGACCAGTCTCCAACTGGATACCCTTTGGTGGAAAACATTACCTCCTTTTCAGTACCTAAAATTTCTTCACAGGCCCTGAGTTCGTCTTTTCCTCATCCAGCTCCCCAACTGGTTTCTCGTCACCTGGTTTCACCAGCACATACCCGGTTTCGTTAGTTAGTTCATGCTACAAGGCCCCTTCCATGCAGATCAGGACTCCAGGGCTATTTAGGGCAGGCCTCTGGACCCCTCTGTGAAATCCCAGATTCTTGACACAAAAGGATAATTCTACCCTTCTGGTATAAGTAAAGAAACTGCCTTAGGCTTTCCAGAGGGCTCTGATTTGCAATACGGAGTTCACCTTTTGGCCTCTGATGTCCTAGATCATACCTTCTCTAGGATGGGGCCGTTACCTAGAGCAGTATTGTTTCTGGTTACTTGAATGTAGTACCAAGGACCCATATTGTCAAGTCAGACCTTAACAAAACTAGATGGGATCTCTGTTGTTCATGGCACTTAACTGTAGCAGACCTTGTGTTATAGCTACCTGGTGTTCGTCTTAGACCTTAAAATACAGATCGTGGTGTATTCATTTTTCTATCTCCCACAATACTTAGCACTTCACATAATACACAGGACTGTATGAGTGAAAATGTGCTTATGCATGTGGGTATAGAAGGGTTGAAAAGCGACATCATTTAGACAGTAAGAGAGCAATAGGAGAGATAATGAGCTGTACAAGTGTTTCTATATTTGCGGTGCCCGGGTGGTTCATTCGGTTAAGCGCCCGACTCTTGGTTTTTGCTCAGGTCGTGATCTCAGGGTTGTGGGATCAAGGCCTGCATCAGGCTCTGCCCTGAGCATGGAGCCTGCTTAAGACTCTCTCTCCCCCCTTCTCCCTCTGCTCCCTGCCCTTCCCTCCACCCCCGTCCCCACTTGCACATGCGCATTCTCTCTCTCAAATAAATACGTAAATACATAAATCAGTGTTTTTATGTTCTTTACTACCATTCAACAAAATATTTTCATTCAATCATCTTTCCATTTGGCAAACATCGATTAAGGAGCTGTTTATTCTGAGGATCCATGAGCCTTCCAAATCTAGGTTGCAGAACCAAAAAGGACTGTTTACAGTTCCAGCTCTCATTTCCAGCTCTGCCTGTGCCACGTTGTGCAATGACATTGAAATCCTGCATCTTCTCCTTGCCTCCGCTACGTACTTGTTTCCTCTTGGCCTAAGAGGCTTTCTCACGATTGTGGATCTGGGCTCGAAGTAGTCAAGGAGTTGTTCTCCAAGCTGCTGTTTTCCCTGGAAGGGGCATGTAATTACTGGCTCATGCTGGCTCTCTGACCCCGGATGTAGTTTCTCTCTTCTCACCTGCCTGCCCACTTTCTACAATTTAACTATGGTGTCGGGAAACCAGCAGCCCAGAAACGTGAGCCTTGCTCTATGGTCACTTCACCCCCTGATGTTCTGTTGTGAACATTTTCAAATATAAGAAACTTAAAGAATCACCCCCTAGATTCTACTATTCCACGTCACTGTACGTGCTTTGTCATATATTTATACACTTACCTGTCCTCCATTCATCCATCCATCCATCTTATCTTTTGAAGCATTTCAAAGTAGCTTGCAGACCCTTCACCCCTAACCCCTTCAGCGTCTGTATCACTAAAAGGCTCATTACATGTTTATGGTTCTTTTTTGTTGTAGAAGTTTACAGAGAGTGAAGGCACAAATCCCGAGTATATTCGTGGCCACTTTTAATGTAGGGTGTCATTTTCTTTCTTGGCTTTTCTCATTATCAAAATCACGGAGATGAAAACTATTCTGTGATATCTAAAGTTAGCACATTTAGGTGGTGAGTATTCACATAACTTTTTTCCTCTCCCTGGCCGTGTTTATTCGAGTCAGGAAGGAGAAAGAGAACAGGAGTGTGAGGCTTGCATGTTAAAGGCCTCACTTGGCAGACAGACTACCTCAGCTCCTTCTGCCATCTCTGTAATCACCTCCTTTTTCTTGTCTTAAGTCCCCTGTTGCTGCAACGAGAGGAGAGGCAGTGTACGAGGCGGTAGGGGACATGAGTTTTGGCCCCATAGAACCTAAATTCAAACTCAAGTTACCTTGACCTTGGGCAAGTTACACTTAATCCCTCAGTACCTCTGTTCCCTCATCTGTTAAAATGGGGATAATATTGTCATCCAAGGTTGTGTATGTAAGATAGCGCATGCAAATTACCTGGCAAAATTAGTATGGCCTCAGACATTAATTATTACTACTACCCCTCAAATACTAGGAAGTGAGTGGTTAGAGGTTAAGTGTATATGTGTGTGTAGTTAATTTAGAAGGCCTTCAATACTTTTCAGAGTACCAAAGTGAATCTTTCGTATGATCAATGAACTTCTGAGGAAATACTAAACTGTGTATTCTGTCCCCCCCCACTGTTTTAATGGAAACAAGTGCTGTGTAGCCTCAAATGAGAAGTCTCCTTTTACTTCAGACAGGATAACCCTTGGATTTTCCTCACAGTGTCCCTGTCCTGTGTCCCCAGAGTCATACCTTAGTAAGGGGAAGAGCAATGGCCAAAGGACGTCATGTTTCCTCTACATGGTTCCCAGGCTTCCTTTGAAGCTTGAAGTCACAAGGCGGTTTCGTTTTTGCTCAAGCTTAATACCATCCCTTTAAGCAACAGGCTTAAAACTCAGGATTCTTCTTGGCTTCTCCTCTCCATGGCTTCCACTTTAGACCAGCCACACGTTCGATGGATTTTTCTCTCTCCTTCCCTCCCAAGCCTCACCTTTCACAGCAGCTCGTGTGGTACCTTGCTTGTAATACTCAGACAACATTTGTAGATTTGCATAAGTCATGTGATTATTTTTTAGAAACCAGTGTGGGGGAAGTTCAGCCCTTCCTAGGAACTAAACGACAGTTACTTCTTGCTTCCACTTTGCCTTCAGAAATGATAAGGGGACACGTTAGAAGCTATGGAAGCTCTTCCAGAAGGTGAACAAGGTCTAAGGAAGACTGGCCACAAAGTACCATCAAGAGGGACCCAAAGAGGGACAGTCTGAGCCTCAAGCCCTCTTCTGTTGAGTCAGAAAAGGACAGATATTAGGCATAAAGGATTGTGGGGTATAGAGAAGGGAGGAAAGTGGCAACTCTGACATGTCACTGATACTATTATTAGCCATTTCCCAGCACTCTGTGCACAGGACCTGCGTGTCCTCTGCGTGCCAGACTCTAGCTAGGTCGGCACGTTGAAGAAGTCTGGAGACAGTATGCTGCAATTTCCACTGAGTTGAGTTTAGATGGTCACACGTGGGATGGAGTGTGGGACAGCATGGGCAGTGCTGGTTCTAAAACCAGAGTTGGAGCAATCTGGGTCCCTCAGCCCCTTCAGCTTAGTCTTATCAGATCAGGCCGTCACGGAGCAGATAGACAGGTAAGTCTCGGGGACCTCTGAACCCAATTAAAGTTATACCACAAAGAAATCAAACTCATGTGGTTTGCATTTCAGAAAGCTACATTTGGTGGGCTGTTCCTGTTTTAATTCGGTAACCTAATGCAGACCATGTGAACATTTGAAACGCTTTTAACAGTTAAACCAGCTCAAATAACACAAAACCAGAGCAGCAATAAAGAATGAATTAAAGCTGATTGCAACTGTGGCCAACATAATTTTTTTCTTGCAAAGAACTTGGGTGGGGGGAGGAATAGAATGCAGGACCAGTGGGGGAAGAGACCAATACCCCCACTTTCAACTTTGAGTAAAGCAGTGGGCACTTTGACTTCTTTTATTTCTTAAGCAAATGTTTGAAACAGATTAACTTAGAAGGTATACTTAAATCTTGAAGGGATTTTGGATGAAGGAGCAAAGAGGGGTTGACATCCTTTAGAACTGACAGCTTGGTAGTTAGTAGCCCTGTCTAAGACACTTAGCTTGGCAGGCAAGGGCATGGTGCTAAACCTTCCAGAGGTCAAGAGTTCGACTCTGCACGGGTCACTTAGCCTCTTCCTGGAAGAGATGAAATGGCAAACCTGTTTGAGTGCCACAGCCTATACCTCCCACATGTCCCCGGAGGGTGACCCGGGAATGAGAAACTGAGACAACAGTATGTCTTATGTCCCCAGGCACTGTTCCAGGTACACTCATGCCACTTACCTAACCTAGCTGCTGAATCCCTCTGTGCCTCCGTTTTCTTTTCCTTAAAATGGGGATACAGTTATGATCCCTACTTTCGAGTTGAGGAGACTGAAGCACAGGGAAATTAAATTCCATCTTCAAGGTCACATAGATAATAAAATGGCAGGGCCAGTTTTCCGGCCCGGATAGTCCGGTATGAATAACGTCAGCACAACCGCAATATACCGCTCTAGTAAGTTACACATCTCAGAGACAAATCCACTTGCTGCTGATGAGAGCCAGTGGTATACGCCTCAACCTGAGCTCTTAGCCTCTTGCCCAGAGAGCCTTGACCTTAATGGTAACACACCCAGACTTACCACCGTGGGCAGCATATGCTTACAACTGTTGTTCCCTTCCTGTTGGTTGAGTTGCAATTTGTATACACATAGAAGATTCATCCAGAAGAGTGATCGTGTGCTCCATCGGTGGATGAAGACATTTCTGTGAATAAAATCTAACAGCGATGGTGAATTTGCACGGGATTTACTTCCATGTCATTCCGGCTACTTGATGGGAGAGCCCTGGAGTCCGACAGATGTAGCTTGGTCCCAACCCCCTGAGAGGTGCCTCAGGTGACAACTAACCACCTGCCACATTTCCCAGAATGTGCTGACTTTGTCAGAGATCCAAAGAAATAAGGGAGGAAGGACCCATTAATTTCAGATCCATTAGCGACAGAAAGCCTGCCAAGGGGGAAGGAGTAAAGCTACAGGAAGAAACTTTATTCACAGACTCCTGAGAGGTTATCACCAGCAGCAGGGAGCCGGTAACCACCGGTGAGTGAAAGGGCTCCGCTGAGCCCCTGAATGCAGCTTCCCTCCTGAGCAGTAGGAAGCGCCTTTGTCAGTCGCTTCTGCAGGCGGTTCTGGGTTCATCTGCCTGAATCTCACAGACATCCTCTCCTGAGGATGAGCCTGCCACCTTCTCCCTCATACAATGGAAACTGGTATCAGTGTTGCCTGCTTGGAACCTTGAACAGTACTTAAAATTATGAAGAATAAATAAAAAGGCAAAGCTTATCAGTGGTTTCTTTCTCTTAACCTCATAGATAAGGCCAAATGGTTAATTAAAGTATCTTAGACTAGGTAATTATTTTCACAACCCTGTTCTGTTATTAGAGGGGAGAAGCAGGTTCAGACACTCAGAGAATGTGATGCCTATTTGACTTGAAGGTAAGGGAAAATTTAGTTACCTCCCTCTACAACTCTGGTTACAAGGATTACGGCCCACTCAACTCTCTTTAAGGTCTGGATAAACACAGACTGCCTGGTCTCCAAAACATTCCTCAGGTTATTGGTCTAGTTACAGTGAACTTTCTAGAAAAGTTCTCAAGTTCTCCTGATTTCCCCAGGCCAACTCTGCCCTCTTTCTGTAGCGTACCTGTGTGGCTTTTAACATGTCACTTACCCAGCTAGATGGGGCACATGGTGTACCTGGAGTTCTGTAGACAATAACTAAATAATTGCTGAAGAGTACACCTGGTGAATAGAGCAAGGCAGACTAGAATCCTGATTAACATTATGGATAAAAATCCATTTTCTGTCTAATAAAATTTTTGTCATCTCAGACTCTATCTCAGTGTCCACTGTCAGTCAACCCAACCTGTGACAGGATCCCTCATACATATGAGGCCCAGCTAACCAAATCCTTGACGTACAAAGAGTTTTATATTACATCTTCCTCCTTATTCGGTTTTCTCTGCTAGAATTTAAAATTTCTGTTCAGCAGTGTTTACGAGCCACTCCAGTTACATAAGGACACAACGTTCTCTGAACCTCATATGGTTCAGGAACATGAGTTGCCAAAGATCTCTTTACACCCTGCTTCAGTCCTTGAACAGCCTTCGGTTTTTGTTTTTTTTTTTTTAACTCATCATTCAATAAATATTTCTTGAGCACGCCACTCTATAACCCCCCATCCAATGTCTGTGCTCTCTATGAAAAAATATGCATACCTATTTTATATAGTTTTATAGGTATAAACAATAAAAACATATTATGTGCCAGGCATGGTACCAGGCTCTGTAAAAAATAATGGAGAGAAAAATAAATCAATATGATCAGAGAATGCACAGTCCCGTGAGGGGGTGATGGGCATTAATTGAATATTTATATAAGTACCCCAAAATTGTAACCCTCTAAAGTACAAAGGCCTGTTGTTACGGAATCATCTAGTAGAGGAGCTGGACTTTGCTAGGAAGATCAGGGAACATTTTTCTGAAAATTTTTGAAAGTTAAGGGTATCACCATCCCATAGTAATCAGCTCACTCAAACTTTAAGGATGGTGTTGGAGACTGTCTATCTAAATGGATGAATGGCCACTCAGTGATCTAATTTGAAATAAAGTTTTAAATAGTTCAACAGTTCTTTCTGCTTCCACCTCAAGCTGCATGGTGTACCTCCTTTCCTTGGTGGGTTCTGCTTATATCTCCCACTTTATATAGCAAGCACCCAGCTGTGCAAAAGTGATAAATCACTTTAAACTTTAGCCAAGTCTGAACAAAAAGAGGCCTCCTCTTTCTCCTTCTCAAGCCTTCCCACCAACGTGGTCTTAATTTCAAAGCTGGTGATGAAGATTGAACATGGAAAAAGGTCTGGCTTATGGCTCTTTCTTTTGGCAGCAGCAACCTTGGGAATAATTTAGAGATCACATTTCAGACCTATTTTGCACACCATCAAAGCAAAGGGGATAGGAACTGATGCTTTTGAAATTGGAGGGGCCAGGCCAGTTTTCATGTTACTCCCGCTGAAGTTCTCTGGCGTCACAAGTTCAGCAGACGGATATCATACGCCTACCTCTGGTATGGTGTTCTGGGTTCCTTGGGAAATATGATCCTTGGCCTCACTTTCATCGTGCCTACCACAGCGTTTAGGCCAAGACCTCCTAAATCACAACGTCATGCAGCCCACTTTACCCGGTGGACCTAAGCCTTGGGATTTCAATGACCCCTCCCAAAGGGGCTACCTTTCTAACTGGAAGATTCTTCTCAGAGGATGTGGCACAATTTTTATCAGACTTTGGGGGTATGCAGCAGCTTCATGGAATATGGTGAGTGAATATTCCCCCAAATCAAATGATGAGTGCGTACTCCCCCAAAATTGTCTTTACTAAATATTTGGGCAGCCATGCCAGTGGGAGCAGGATAAAGGTGATCACTTCAAAGTCAGAGATACTCTAAATAAAACAAACGGAAATTTTACTCTTTCCAAAGGGCAAAGAGAGGAGCCAACCACCCTGAATATTTCAGCACTGAATTTCTTGCGTTGCATATGTTATAAGAAAAATATGATCTACCCTGCAACTTATTTCCATAACAGCACGCTGGGATCCAAAAGAAGTGAGTCACAGATGCTTAGAAGCTTCTCAATTGCTCACTTGGAAAAGTACATATTAAATTATTGAAAGGAGGCTGCACTAGAATTGTTTCTTACTGTCTCCCTGTCCAGCTAAAGCAAGTTCCTTTTGCCACATGTGTAGTCTTTTGCATAGGTTAAGAGCATGAACTTGTAGCAGTGTGGACATGGGTCTAAGCCCTGGCCTGGCCAAATAACTACTATGTGACCTTGAACATGCTTACCTTTTCCATGCCTCAGTTACATCATCCCTAACGTGGGGATAATAGCAATCAGCTCACATAGCTGTCATCAGAAATAAATGAGATAATGCATATGTAAAGTATTTACCATTATGTCCATTATAAGCACTCAATGGTATTTGCTATTATTATTATTACTGTTAATGTTATTAGCACATGATGGTGATTTTTAATAGTGAAAAGGACCCCAGTTTGCCTAATGACTTGTAAGTCTCAGCGGCAAGATAGCACCCTATGATGCTGATCCCTGCATGCTCACTGGTGAAATTTGCACTAGGACCAAGCCCATGATTTAGTATGAAACCTGAAATACGTGATATTCTAGCCCGAATTCAAGAATGTGGTTAATGGATAGTTGAACCTTCCTGAGTCAAACTCGGAAATTACTGGATCCATTATCTTCTTGGCAGGGTAAGCAGTGCAGCTCTTTTCCTTTCCCAGTTACAAAAATGCGTGTTGGAGGGACAGTTCCGGAACCCAAGGGTTGGATGAATATGAGTTGCATGAGGCCTTCTATTTGACCCTCTGTTGTTGCATTCTGATGAAGTGGAGACATTAGGCCACCAGGAACAGGCGTTCTCTCAGGACCAATACAAGAGAGGAGCACACCTCTTTGCAAATGGAAAGCTAATCTCTTGGTCCTGCTTATTCTATCACAATAGTGTTCAGATGTCCACCGGGAACTCTGAATGATATGTCATTTCCAGTGCATTCTCTACCAATAAAATGTGATAACAATACCCTTGGGAGTGTTTAGAGAGGCTCGATGCCAGATCCAGAAAGATAAAGAGTATCTGGAGGGTCTAGCCTATATGCAAGTCATATTCCAAATAATTTTTGGAAGAATCTAACTTATATTTGGATATTTCTTTTAATCTGGTGTCTGACCAGATTGGGGGGGAGCGAATGGCCTGTCCTTAGTCCCATCCGAGGACCACATCAACCCCTACCTCAACTCTGGAGCCTCCTCAGTCCTGTGATTTTGGGACCCTGATGAACCACAGCTTAGCTGAGCTTTTCTGGCTCTGCTTAGAAAGGATTCCCAGCCTGCGTGGGAGTTAGGGTGGATTCTATGGCATGGGAGAGCAAAACAACAAGGAGAGAAACAATATACCTCATCGGACGGACTGCCTTCCACTGGAGGGAAAGCAGACAATACTTGTTCACTACATTTGAATTCTAAGAAGGTGGGAAAATGAACCTAGAATTATACTTCTTTGGCAAACTGATGTTGACTTCCCTTTGAAGGAAAAGGCAGGACAGAGAGCTAGAAGTAAGATTTATTTATTTATGAACTTGCACTTTATGACTCATTTAAGAGAAGATGTGTAAAAAGGATGGGTAATCATTCTGAGGTATAGCGGAACCTTTTGTGTGTGACAAAATGTTTTTAAAGCCATCATGGGGCACTTGGCCTATTATTACAACTTCTCATGATGCATTTGGCCACTCCTTGTCCCAGGCTAATTAGCACTGGTGAGTCCATTAAGCTAGTGTAATATCACTCACCCCTAACACAGAACTAGCAGTTCAGTATCTTGTGAGCCAAACCCCTTCTCCATCTCACTGTCCATCATGACCTTATCTGAATACTGCTCCCTCTGTTGAGTTGACCTTGCCTAGTTTGCACTCAGGGACCTGAGAGTGTTAAGAAGGGCAATGTAGGTACAACTGGTGAGTTTTCCCTACAGAGTTTAAAGGGGGTCTTGGGGCACCTGGGTGGCTCAGTTTGTTGTGTCCAACTCTTGGTTTTGACTCAGGTCATGATCTCAGGGTTGTGAGCTGAGTTCCGTGTTGGGCTCTGTGCTGAGCATGGAACCTGCTTAAGATTCTCTCTCTCCCTCTGCCCCTCCCTCCCAGATAGTCAATCAATCAATCAATCAATGAAGGGGGTCTTGATGTAAAGTAGGGCAGGATTATTTTTATGCTCTATGGCATATTTTAATGGAAAGAAGTATCTTCATTTTTTTAATAAATGAGGGATATCTCACATTATCATCATTATCATTATTATTATTTGTATCTTAAGTGACTTAGAAAAAGCAAATGAGACTCATAGCTTTGCTGACTCAGTATGATCTAATACACAATGTCAATATTCCTTCTCTTTTGTGGAGTGACAGATTTCGATGAGAATTTTCTGCACGGAAGGATGCTTGCTTTCGTACAGTAAATTATGTGAGATTAGAAACATTCCTTTTTCTTCAGACTGTGTTGGCAATTTGATCTGTAGGAGGTGATTGAAGCTCCCGCTTTGAACTAAATTACTACAGCCTAAGTCTGTCTCTTAAAGTTCCATTTTAAGTTCATTTGAATTCTGTACAGGAAAGATGAGAGAGGAGAGTGATTGAAACAAATATACTGTATTATCTCACATTTTATTTGAGGTGTTCTTCCTCCAATAATGCTAATTAGGAAAGATGTGAAAATAAGCTCATAAATACATATTCTTGGGTTTTATGCTTACCCATTAATTAAAACTCAACCGGTGAGGATGTCTAGAAATAATAAAGTAATTTTGTAAGATGATCTTTGCAAGCATTTTGTCTGATGTTAAGCGGAGACTGTATTTTGGGGAAAGGGGGGGATGCGTTCAGGAGGACTTTTATGGACACTTCACCTAGCCAAAGAAGATGCCCCATTTCACAGCATAGCCTCTGTAAAGATGAGTCCTTAAGTGTATCCTGAAAGATGTCCATAGCTCTACACTATAGCACACTAACAAAGTTCTAAAATCTATTTCTATCTTATGAGTGAGGAACTTAGGTTCTTAAAGTTCCAGGGCAGGCCCAGTTTTTCTGTATTGTTTTAGTGAGAACTTCTTTCTTTGATTAGCATATTGTCCTTGTGAGCCATCGAACACGTCAGGAACATTGAGTCAATGCCCGGATGTGAGAATCGTTCCACAATGATCTTCAAGTTACCTGTCGTCTGTCCTTTTGTGATGTGACCTGCCTTTATAGAAATGCCACCTACAATTTAATTTCTGCTTCTTGTGACGTTCATAGGGAATCGATAATTGAGTTATTAAAAGGGAGCATGCCACATTGAGAGGGTTGGGACTGAGGTGTTTGTGACAGGGAACTTATGCGTAAGAGTGGGGTTTGGTGAAGGGTGTAGGTAACCCTTATGTAATGCCGATGCCTGCCTCCTCCCTCCTTCTCTTCCCCCTCCAGTTCCATACCCCACCCTTTACATCTCTGTGTCCCTAGACTTGCCTTGGATCCTCTCCTCCTTGCCACTCACCTCTCCTTCAGTTCTCTAATGTGCTCTGGTAGTTTGGAAAGAAAATGTTATTTGCATCCAGGCGTTGCTGAACAGGAAGTAGAAAAGCAGTGCAAAACTACCCTGACATAGCCACGGTGTGCCCGGCCAAGCACACACGCGCAAGACATACGCAGGCGCAAGACTTACCGATCAGAGCAGCCCCGTGAAGATGAGACCGTGGGCCTCCAGTAATTTCATAGAGGCAGAGTCTTTTTAGAGTGTTTTCTTGAGAATCCCTTTCCGATAAAACTCGCTTTAGCAGGCAAATGTGTTTGTTTGATGTGATTATATGAGAACCAAGGATGATAGGGGGAAAAGTTGCTGGCTAATACATAGTTTGTGAGAGAGAAAAATTTTATAGGCCAGACAATCTTTCAAAGCTTTTTATTTCTTTCAATATTTGGTATGAGGCAAAGGCAGACTTTTCATATTTATATTCTATTACACATAAAAGGTAAAATTTGAAAAAATTTTACCACTAGCACTGTCTATATTGTATGAAAGCCAAAGGTGTGAAGGACAGGCATGGGAGCTATTGAAAAAATATTTTCAATACATATCTTAGGGTTTTATATATGTGTCTCCTCTAGAGGACTTGTGGGACTCAGTAATACACTCATAAATAAATAGTTCAACCCAAATTAACACATTTCAGGTAAGAGTTTTAACAGCAACAGCCTCTTTGCCCCCCAACCCCTGCTAGAGTTTCTGTAAAGGGTCATTTCTACCAACACCAGCTTCGTGTTCTTTCCTTTTCCCCTGTCCACTTTCTTCTTGGGTATATTCAATCCAAAATGTGGGAACCAAAGAACCAAAGGAAGGGAACATATGAAATCTCTAAGACTGGATTATCTCCCTTCAAATAATCACCATGTTGGTCTTCATCTTGGAGGATCCTTAAGACCTTCTTCATTCATCTCTCTTTATTTGGTGGGAGAGGACGTGATGCCTACAGAGTAAACTTTTATAGACTCTTTCTATTTTAGTGTATGGGGAGTGTAATATAGGAATTGTTCCAGAGATATACGAGATAACAGTAAGAAAAGAAAAACCATCCAAGTAGGAACTATATGAAACAAAAATGGGAGGAATGGTTGGAAACAAAAAAAGGGCACTTGGCAAACTAGACAAACAGGGATGCACTCTTCAGAAGTGTCGAAGGTACAGGTGTTAGAACCAGTCCCCTTGGGTTTGAATCCTGTGTCCATCTTTTGCTAAATATGTGACCAGGAGAAAGGTGCTTCAACCCCTCCAGGGCCAGTTTCTTCATCTGGGAAATGGAAATGATGACAGAAACAGTTTGAAAGGATATTTGTAATGAGTAGAGGAGTTAGTCCATAAGCATTGGGCATGGAGCAGGTGCTCATGTGAGTGCTATCTTAAGGGCTTACAATGACAGAAAAAGGAAGACTGCTCTGCATTCGGCACTGCTAGTTACAGTGGGCATATTTCAGTGTATAAAATGGCTGACAAATTAAGCAAGGCATATCAAAACCACTCAGTGCTCTTGGAGATTGTTAATTCAGTTCTTCTATCGGGAAAAAAAAGCCAGTTAATTCTGGACTCTGTGGAGGTCATGGAAACATTACTGTAGTTAAATGAACAAATAAGTCTAGGATAAAAAGATCTATTTGGTCAGAAAGTTTTTAATAGAGGTGTTTTTACTCTGTTTTGTTTTAAGTACAATAGAATTAGGACATGTTATTGAGAACTTTATGTGGTCACCAAAATTAAAAACTGTAACGTGAATGCATAGTATTCTTGTGTAATCAGGGATAGATTTGTGAATAGATTATGGTATGATCTATTTTCCTCCATTAAAGAAAAATCTTTTCCTTATATTACTAATTGATTTGTGTCAGAATTCACAAATTTGGACTAAGGGTATGTTTCCAAATGTCCTTCAATGGATGAAGAGTTAACCAAACTGTGGTCCACCCATACCATGGAATATTATTCAGCAATAAAAAGTAATAAGCTATTAACACATACGATAACATGGATGGATCTCAGAAGTATAGTTAATGAAAAAAGCTAACCTCAAAAGATTGCGTACTGTTCGATTCCATTAATACAACATTGTTGAAATGACACAATTATAAAGATGGAGAGCCAATTAGTGGTTGCCAGGAGTAAGGGTTGTTGAAAGGGCTGGAGGCGGCTATAAAGAGGTATCGTGAGTAATCCTTAGGGTCATAGAACAGCTCTGGATCTTGATCATAGTGGCAACTATACATGTGTTAAATTTCACAGAACTGAACACACACACACAGACATTCACACACATGATGAGTGTATGTAAAACTGATGAAATGAATTCCGTGGATTGTGCTAATGTCAATTTCCTGGTTTTGATATTGTACTATAATTATGCAAGATGTTACTATTGGAAGAAACTGGGTGAAGATAGGGATACACAGGACCTCCCTGTACATTTCATGCAATTTTCTGTGTATCTGTAATTATTTCAAAATAAAAAGTTCAAAAATCAAAGGTATACTTATTTCTAATTTGATTTTAACTTTATTAATCTCCATAACACTGCCGTCACATGATAAGGTAATTCCTTTGCAGGCACCGATGATAATCACTTAAAAGACCGACTGACCAACAGCTCTGTGAATTTGAGCATCTTAGCGGTCAGCAACGGCAAACTACTCCAAAATTCATAAATACACTCTTTTCCATTGCTACCAGATGAAGACTCAATGACAGAAACCTTTATGTGTAATTAGGCTGAGTCTAAAAAACATGTAGAATAATTTTTCCACAGCCTTCGAGAACTTAGCCAATATGACCCAGTATGTTTTGTTTTGATCACAGCCTATCCAGGGAGGCCTTTTGATCACATTTAAAGAGGAATCGGGCAGTCACTCATCGGAGTCCTTGTTCCATGTAGCATGGGCTCCCTTATCACTATTCTGTAAGCTTCCTATCTCAACCAGATGGCAAAGGCGGGAGGAGATGCATTTGGCGTGCAGTGGACTGTTCAGAACTTGGACTTCCAACCAGGTGGAAGTTGTCTCAAAGAAGGTCTTTGTTGGCAGTGGCCGCTAATGAGCAGTGACTGCAGTCTGAATGTGTGTGACATCCTGGTGTGGGAGTTTGTATTTAACTTGTAGATCTTCCAAGGGGTGTGATGTTTCTGAGGAATAATAACTGATTTGTATGGGGCCCTTTTCTGCCCATGGTTTGGATTTGGATTTTGGATTTTTTTTTTTTTCCATTCTGGTTCAAAACCTGGGAAGCTTACTGAACGTGCTGATTTATGCTCCTACCTTTTCGTTAGTTGGTTAGTCTGTTAGTTAGCTGGTAAGTTGCAACCAGATGTGCTTTTAGTTTAGAAAATAGAGTGTGGAAGGTTTCGCTGTAGATTTAGGGGACTTTAGGTAATTTGTGAATGTATTCACAGAGGTCTAACCATTGTTGATGTAAGGAGGAATTTGTCCTCAGGAGATCCATGGCTGAGAGCTGGATTGTTTCACAAGTTTAAGGGTAGTGCTTACGTCAGAATCCATGTAGCGTGTAGCATTTATAGAGAGGCGTGCACAAACAGGTGCTAATCCTCTGTATTTGTGTGACACTGCGAAAGTTTTGAAACCATTTCATGTGAATCTTTTTGTTATCTAAATTCAGGGATAGCAGGTATGACACCCAACACCTACTTTTTTTTTTTTTTTTTTTTTAAACAGATACAGAACAAAAGACTGGAAGGGTCATGACTTATTCAAGGTCCCAGCTCAGGAAGTGAGGAATCAAGGACTAGTTAACAATTTTTTTATTTTTATTTTTTTATTTTATTTTTTTATTTTTTAATTTAATTTAATTTAATTTTTTATTTTTTATTTTTATTTTTTATTTATTTTAATTTAATTTAATTTAATTTTTATTTTTTGCTCTTTTCACCAGAACCTTCTGCCTCTGTGCACATCCTGATACCAAAGAAATATAATATTCTGTTTCTTCTTTTTATTGGGTTTAGATATTTGAAAGAATCTGTTTATGGCGAGATCTGGGTTTATTTTCTGCCATCAGATACTTATGTGGGTGAGAGATTGGACTTGAGAAGTATCAGTGAAGAGATCATTTTTTATGGCCATTGATCTTTTGAATATATGGTTCCCTATAGAACCAGGTAATAGAAGGTAAGACTGCCTACTAAGTAGTGTTTGGTGCCAACTTACCATTCAGAGAAATCAAAGCTTTCTTCTTTTAAATATTCATTCTGTTTTAGTGGTTTGATTAACCTACTCCTTGGCTCTTTCATTGGTCAGGTAATTTGTCCAGTTAAGGATTTGTTGCTCTGTCTAGGTCATAAATTCAACAGATAATTTGGCACTAAATGATAAATAATAAATATTAAATGAGTAAATAATAAAATAAAATAAGATAATAAAAATCTTGAATATAGCCCTCTCTGCAGTTCTTCTCAAGATATATCATGTTGGTTGTTTTCAGTTTTGTGCCTTAGTTTTTTTCATCTATTACACCAACATAGATTAAAATAATCATATCATTGGGATCAAAATTATTTTATTTGAGGTAGAGGGGTTCTTAATGACAAACATTACTCTTAAATAAATCATTTTTAAACTAATTTATCCCCTTGCTTTATTTTTAAAATGATGCAAATTGATGTATTGTATTATATCCCAGGACCCTGGAAGAATTAATATATTTTCTTCCAATCATTATGTGACAGCAGCTCAAGGGAACGTAGAACCCAAGAGCTAATGTTTATAGACAGACTTAGGACACAGGAAAGTGTATACCTTTCCTCATTAAAAAAAAAAAAAAAAAGTGGAGATACACAGGAAGGTCTTGAAGGCCATCAGGAAAAAAACTAGCCTAATAATTTGGATAATTTGGATTCTTCCAATGCCGGGATGGTTTATATAGAAGAGTATCAGGTCCAGAGAGAACTGGATATCACACACAACCAAAAATACCCTGATGTGGTCCTAATAAGAAAAAGGAATTATTCATGTTTGATGTTAAGTGTTGGCAAGTGAAAATTTCAAATTGTAAACCCAGGAGAATTCTACTTTAAGTGAGAAGTATATTGGTAGATTCAGAAATAAGTAATCCGTAATTGCTTTGTACTTTCATATTTTGGCCAAATTCTTCTAGATATTGTGAGAAAACCCAAATTGCCTCCTGATTTTATCATCAAGCATTAATCTTGCATCTCTTTGGTCAAAGATACAATACATCCAGGCATGTGTGGGAAGGAACATCCAAAGGGTCTTCTTCTTTTCTATTTTTGGCCTTCATGCTTGGAATTCCCTTATTCCAAAAATATCTTTTTGGGGAAACCCAAACAATGTGCTAAAATTAATACCCAAAAGGAAATGAACTGGAGTTGACCTTTGCTGCTTCCTGCTCCTTGTTTCCTGCTATTTTAGCAACTTTCTCAAAAGTGGCATCTATCCATCTCTGGTCTTGTTATCAGAGTCAAAGCTGATTTCCTGACTATGAGACACAGGAGTGAGGGGCACAGGGCTTTGGGCAAAATGGTGGGTTTGGCAAATGGAGATTAGAAATGCCAGACACAGAAGAATGCATTCAGTATGATTCTACTTCTATGAAATTCTAGAACAAGCAGGATACTCTGTAGAGACAGAGAGCATGTCAGTGGCTGGCCCAGGAGGAAGCCGGCAGAAAAGGTGCAGGAGAGAACTTTTGGGGTGACAAAATTGTCGTATCTTGATTGTGTTGGTGGTGACGTAAGTGTTGACACCTGCTGAAATTCAACAGCTGTACCTTTGAAATAAATGGCAAATTTAAATTTAACTAAAGTAAATCAATCTAATAAAAATTAAATAAACTTGAAATAAATAAATTTTCAAAATGAAATAAATTTGATTACATGTAATTTAAATCTCAATAAATTTGATTTTTAAAAAATTACGATTAGAATGCAATTTGAAAAGCATTACTGTCGATGCCCTGCTTGTCCTCTAATTTTGTCTTTAGTACAGAGGATATGACAATATTTGGGGGCAGTATTTTGATAGTAACAACTGTTTTTCATGTTTTGTAAGATTAAGTTGTCCATGCAATACCACCAAAAGATAATTTATCTCACAGAACAAGATCGTTCTACTTAATTAGAGGTGTTTACATTTTATTCCTCAAGATATCCCTTGCCTGTGGGTAGAACTATTATTTTGACGTAAAAATGTTAACATATTAATTTCATTGTTGTCTTGCTAAGGGTGAATAATTACCTAACAAGTTATCCCCATGTCCTCTCATTCAAATTGCACACCTTTTTATGACCTTCCCGGAAGACACATCTGGTGTCCTGCTCAGCTTCGGGGTGAGAATAGCTACTCATCCTTGGAAAAGGGTTCTCAACAAGCAGACTTGGCTCATGTTCATTTGCCCCCGGCTTCTCCATTACAAAATATTCCTAGTCAGAACTGGTTCTTTGTAAGCCTTCACAGACGTTGATAGATGGAGCGTGGCTCTTCATGGTCCATATGCCCGTTTTCCTCTTTTCTTTTGTCTTAAGAATACCATCTTATGTTACTCATAGACGGTAGTCAGAAATAGCGATTTATTGTGTAACAAATTTAATGATCCTTTTGAAAAACTAGATTATGATTTCTCTAGTTAGACTTCAGAGGCAAATATAGAAGTGATTTTCTGATTATCTTGCTGGACCCGTTTCAGGGACATTCTAGCTTAATGACAACCCTTCGACGAGTATTTAAAAATACCTGAGCTTCAGAAAGTATATGTACCCTCATGTTCATTGCAGCATTATTTACAAAACAGCCAAGACTTGGAAACAACATGTGTGTCCATCGATGGATGAATGGATAAAGATACACACACACACACATACATACATACATACATACATACATACATACATACACATGCAGACACATATACTGGAATGTTTTTCAGCCATAACAAAGAAAGAAATCTTGCCATTTGTGACAACATGAATGGATCTTGAGGACAATAAAGTAAGTGAAATAAGCCGAACAGAGAAGGACAAATATTGTGTGTTCTCACTTCATTGTGGACTCTAAAAAGGAAAGTGAACCCTGGAGATACAGAGAATAGACTGGTGATTGCCAGAGGCTGGGGTTGGGGTTGGGAAGTAAGAGGGCCAGAATAGATGAAGAGTGGCCAAAAGATACTAAAAAAACCCCTGTAGTTTGAGGATAAAACTAATCTAGACATATGTAAAATGCGGGGACACAAGACTGAATGTCAGGGGAAATAGGCAGAAGTTGTACAGGTGTCCTTTGAGTGGGAGCAAAGCAGTGCGTACCTACATGTACTGGGGGCATATGAGGCCTTCTAGGGACTTCCAGGGGAAGTACAAATGCCACGACGATCCAATCCATAATAAGAGACTGGATTTACTTTTTGAGAAAATTATACCCATTTTAACCTTTGCCTTACGGATCTGGAAACCTTAAACTAGGTGACTCTCAGAGTTTTAATGAAGCACACAACTCTGAGTTACTTGCAGGATGAAACTCTGCAAGTCTGATGCATTGGAAGGGAAGTAGCTTAATGCCTTTTTATTTGCAAAACCACGAAATGATAAAGACCCCTGACTTAACCCAAAGGAAGGCCAGTGCCCATAGGTTTTTCTTTATGATGTGCATACTTGAAAAGATATTCTCCTTATTAACAAAATAAAAAAGCCAGACTTGGGATTTGGCTTGCTTTTAGAGCTCACAGCAGTACAGTTAAACTGCATTTCTCTTCCTCCCTCCAGCTTCCTTTGTTTTTCTCTAGACTTTGCCCTTTGAAACAAACACTGAACAGCACAGGACATGGTGTTTCCTGGGTAATGTCATTGGCTGTGAGCTTTGTTTATTAATCATGACATTAGGGCATTGAGAGATCTTATATGGCTTCCTCTTGCACCATACAGACTTCACACATATGCACACACACGCACACACGTGCACACACACATGCACACACACGTGCACACACGCACACACATGCAGACTCTCAAACTCCTTTGGCCCTTCATGTTTCTTTGCGAATTTCCTCACCCTTTAAGAAAAGGCAGGACAAGGAATGTTTTTTTCCCCTTATGTACGTTTACGCGTTTCATGCTTTTCTGTTTTTTTTTTTTCCTCTTTTCTTTTGGTTGTGATTTTTTGATAGTGGTGGGGGTAGAGGAGTATAGATGGAAATGTAGGACTTAAGCAGTAAAATGCCAGAAAGATCCTTTTGACAATAACATAAATGTTTTATATTATT
The DNA here is from genome assembly GCA_028534135.1 of Potos flavus. Taxonomy (NCBI): domain Eukaryota; kingdom Metazoa; phylum Chordata; class Mammalia; order Carnivora; family Procyonidae; genus Potos; species Potos flavus. Next base: position 51,642,179 of record CM052887.1, read on the forward strand.
TTTTAAAACAGAGGTTGGGGTGGGAGGGAGAATGTTAAAGGGGAAATAGGATATAATTGAAACTGCTAAAAGTATTTGGGGGAAAAAAAAAAAAGAAACTGCTAACTAGCCTATGGTCAGAGCCAGGTTAGAATTTAAGGGTGCTGCTCTAAAACTTCATATTATTGTAATCCCAGTCTCACTGCTTTCTTGGCCCCTGTCCTTTCTTCCTCCCCATAGCACAGCACACTGAACATGCTACAATCCTGGGTGTCAAGACTTACATAGATGACCCTAAAACTATTTTAGAAAAACATATTTCATTGTTCATGCCTTCAGAGGCCATTACAACTTTTCTTAAAACTAGAGCCCTGAAATCTCTCAGGGCACGGGCCAACCTGATGATCTGACATGTGTTTATATATGAGTAATCCAGAGGTCATTAAAGGTTAATGATAGGGACTGTTGGTTATATGTAAGTTTCACTATGGCCTGGCTCATATATGAGAAAAATGGGATCTCTACATTTCCTCTTAAATTAGCTTAATTTAAAAGTGGAGATTTTGTAATTTTTGGCATAAATATTAATTGATAACAATAGTCATCACTGTTCATTCCTAATCTGTGACCTACTTGTATATCATGCTATATCTGTGGTTATAATAAGAAAGATAACTCCTCTTGGAGCTTACCCTCTAAAGCAGGATGTCAGAGGTATGACTTTAAATAGCCTTGCAGATACATTTTTCAAAAAACGTAGACCTGAGTTAATTATGCAACCACTGTCAGTGGTAAGCAGCAATAATGTGAATTAACACGGTAGTTCTTGAGTAGTAAGTTGTATGTTTAATTTTTGAGAAATGCATGCTCTTTTGACTCATGCATTTTAGACATGGCTTAGTTTTTTTTCTTTTTAGGCTCTAGGTCTGTGGGACAGTATGTCTTTTGCTTTGAAGCCGTTTGTGCTGCTTATAGTTTCTGTCTTGTTGAATTTTTAAGTCCTGACCTCACCTGCTTTAGGCTCCTTAACTTCAGGAGCTCATTTTCAGCAGAATTTGCTTTGGATGGTGGTTGAGCCCAAAATGCTTTCTCTCTCCTTTTCAGGGCATATGGGATGGGCGTACGCACACAGTGAGCCCAGAGACTATTGTTACATTTAGCAAGTGTCCATTTAGAATACTATTTGTTAAATAAATGCAATGCCTGGGGGAGAAATATTTCACTACTCCTTAGCCTAATGAAAAAGGTAGGGTTTTTTGTTTTGTTTTTTTAACAGAAGCCTGGATTTTCTTTTCTTTTCCTTTCTTTTCTTTTCGTTTTCTTCTTTTTTTAGATTTTATTTATTTGAGAGAGAGAGTGAGCAAGAGAGAGCACAAGCAGGGTGAGGGGCAGAGGGAGAAGCAGATTCCCCACTGAGCAGGGAGCCCAAATGTGGGACTTGATCCTGGGACTCCGGGATCATGACCTGAGCCGAAGGCAGACCCTTAACCAACAGAGCCACCCAGCCACCCAAAGGTAGTTTTTAGAACAATCCTCTTGTGTGTATTTTTACTTTGTATGCTTTTGTCTTTAGGTTGGGGAGAGTCATATGGCAGATTTTTTCCTTTTCTCCTGCCCCGACTTCATTCAATGAGTTGGTTTTCTCCTTTTGGTTCCAATCTGTCAGGAACCAAGGCCAGCTTGTTGAGTTTGGTGCCCTAGGGTGTGTGGTGGTAGTTTGATTGACTGTCCGCAGCCGCTGTGGCCGAGTTATGACGTCTGCGTGCATGTTGGCCTAAGCCCAGAGCTGTCGTGCACACTAGCCTGTGGTCAACTGGGCTCTGGTACAAGTGCCAGGAAGGCAGATGACAGAGAGGCGCGTACGTGAGGTCAGAGGTGGAAGGGGGCGAGGTCAGCTAACGTCCTATAGATTGTCTGAGGTTGCCATGGTGAGGGGAACTTTGGGGGGACCTGGGATCTGTGCCCCTCGCGTCAGACAGTGTTGGCTAAATGTTAGCATTGTTCTCAACCAAAAGTTGGAAGTCTTCTAAGGGAGCCCTAGTAGACCTTTGTCCTTTTTCTTGTCACAGAAGCTCCTCCTTCCCCGGTCTCGAGAGCATGTAACCCATACTCTTGGGTCTTCCGTTGTCTTCAGGTCCCACACTCAGTCTCTCATGGCACGTGTGTTTAAAGGCTGTAGCCATGTCTGCTGGTGGTTCGTCTTGGGTTTCTTTCTGTGTCCCACTCTGCCAGCTGGGTAAATGGCGGGAGCTGGCAGCAAGGGGAAGCGGCTGGAGGGAAGGTGGTGAAAGGCATGCTCAGAGGTATCTGGCTTTGGGTTTTTACAGAAGTTGATAGCATTCGGCTTAGTGACCACAATTCAATTATAAGCACCGCACAGCCAACCTGAGTGACTCTATCCTTGCCAAAAACTGCTGTGTAAAGGCGGCTGCATTTTTGTTAGCCTTGCCTGATGGATTTTTAAGTATATTAACCACATATATTCACACGAAGGGGAAAATTTACTGCCTCAACAGAGGGACCTAAATCCCCCAGGCTAAATAAACCCAGTGAAAACACAAGAACTGCATTTACGGGCCTCCCGAAGAAGATAAGAATTCAACCTTTAAAAAGGTTCCTTCAAATGAAAAATGGATGGCTGAGCTGCTAATGGCCCAGCAACCTGGGGATTTAACTCTTCCCTAATGTGTGAGGACCTCGGATTGGTTCCAGCTTCTCGGGATGGGGGAATTTTCAGCCCCCATCCTGGAAGGGCCAGTCATGGCCTTGGAGATTTAATGACAACCTTGGAGGACAGACTGTATTGACAGTTTTGTGTGTTGCCTCTGTTTCTCTTGTGTGTGTGAGGGGGGTATGTGTGTAAAGAGAGAGAGAACCAAATATGTATGTGTCTGTGGGAAGAGAGTACGTGTGCCCCAGCTTTTCCCATTAGCATTTGGTCAAGGAGAGAAGCCGAGGGGAACTTGGTCTTTCCTCTTAAACTTAAGGGAAGAGCTAGAGGGCTAAGAATTTACCAAGTGGCATGATCCTGTGTGTGATTCTCTACAGAAATAGGCTATCCATTAGGGTACATGTGAGTCAGCTGGTCTCCCTGAAAGGTTCTCGATCTTCTGGTGCTATGGACGGTCTCTGAAGCTTGTCACCCGTAAATCCTGCCACTAGGTTAAGAATAAGTTACGAGGAGGTCCATGAATCAACCTGCAGGTGAATTCATTTCTCTGTTGTAAGTTATCTGAGTATCATTTAAAACTAAATATGGTGGGTGGGAGAGGGCTTAACTACAAAGGGGGCAAGATAACTTTTCGAGGTGATGGCACTCTTCTGTGTTGATTGTGGTGGTATTACAGGACTGTCTGCGTTTGTCAAAGAGCGAATTTTACTCCCTGTAATTTACAGCTCAACAAACCTGACCTCCCTGAAATAACAAATGAATAAGTAAATAATTTGTGAATGAACAAATGAATATTCCTTTCACTTGTCTCTGGCTGCTTTGCTAGCTGGGGAGCCGTTTAGGTAATGCCTCCCTTTCAAAGGAAGGACACCACATAGTCAACTCCAGCCTATGAGCTCATGATACCAGTAAAGCAGTTCCAGAAAAAGCAGAGATGGTGTGTGTTTCCTCCTGGGGCAGATGACCTAACCCTCCAGGTAGCAATGCCCTTGTATGGTTAGCACAGGTAGGGAAATACCTGCTTCATGCTGACTCACCCGATAAAAAATCATTTCTCTGAATGAGTCAGAATCACAAGTGTGTTCCAGAAAGTCTTGTATGTCCTGCATCGTGAACGGCTCAAAGCACCAATCAGGGTACCTGCTTGCAGGGTCTTTCTGGCCGTATATGGATAATACCCACAACCTGCAGCTCGCTCTTCCGGGCATGATCACGTTAAATTCTAGCTCACTCAATGGCATAATCAGGTACAGGACAAATGGATTTAAATTTATGCTCTACTAGTGTTGCTTGTTCAGTTGTAGGTAAACTTAATAATGGTAGAACAAAGTGCTTCAATGTTAAGTGTATACCTGGACATTGGGGGAGGGTGTGTGTATGTGTGTGTGTGTGTGTATGTATGTGTGTGTCAGGATACAGAGTTAAAGCAGACTTGGGCAATGTAAAATACCACAGAAAGTAGGGGTTTCCAAGGAAAACATGGGGAAACTCTGTATGTGAATCTAATGTATGCTCTAGCTTTTAAAAGGAAACATTAATAGTGAAACATGCCCTCAAAGGGCAAGCCAGTAATAAATTTCGTGTCAGAAATTACCTGTCAGTAGGATTATGTTAAATAACGTTGAATTGTTATTAGTCGGAGGGGAAAGAGGAGAGTAGCCTTCTCGAAAATGTTCAAAGAGTGTAATGTTTCATACACAAATCCCATTATTGTTTAACGGGATTTTGGTGCTTAACCCTTCTTAAAGATGTATTGAAAATTTTGGCCGTTCTCATTGATTCCCCAAATGCAGTCATTATAGGAAAAGAAGCCACTCTTTCTCTGCAGGAATTTGGGATTACCCCTGATGCCCAGTGGATCTTATAAGACATCCACTGCAGCATATCCTGATGGTAAATGTGGGCCTGCTCACTGGGGTGACAAAGGAAACTCTCTTCACTCCTGTGCCCTAGCCAAGCCCTAATGACACAGTGGGACCCCACTATTTCCATAGTTGGAGCATTTTGCTCATTTTGGCCAAATAACTAAAAATATATGTTTCCCCTTGAAAAAAAAATCTCATTGCAAATATGTGAGTGCCTAAATTTTTTAAGGCTTTTTGCAAGATACTGGGTCTGAAAATGAGGACACTCACTAAGCCAGGGCCTAAGAGCCCGCCCTACATGCAGCAGGAATGAGGGACTGTTGGGAACAGAGTGTCAGACACACTGAGGCTTCAGTGTGAGCTAATGCATTGTCATGGGGCCCTTCACAAAGGGCCATTTATGACTCATAGGTGTCAAATCATCATCCCTACTCCCAGAATAAAAGATCGTTTCGACTTTATGTGAACTGAATGAAAAATGATGGCTGCATTGGATTGGGTTTTTGAAGGACAAAGGCAGAGGTAAGCTTTGGGATCCCTCCCTGTGCTTTGATTTGACCCATTGATTACTGATCATTACCTGCCCTAGGGTCCCTTTAGGAAATTGTCATATTTGATTTCATGACATTCAGACAAAATCTTGCCAGCGAGTGTCTGCGTAAGCACCTTAGGCATTTGTGGGAATATTTATTTCTTTAGGTTGTTAAGTGTCAATTTTAGTAAATGATCCCAGCAGTAATTGCACATGGTCTTGGGGGCAGCTTAGTGTCACAGATAACCGTTTTAAAGCGCAAGTGCATCCAAGTTTCAGGGGCAGCTTGTAATCTGGAGAGGCTGTTTGCCAGCCTGAAGCATTCAGATCTGCTTTAGGAATGCTCTATCTTGGGGGTAAACACAATGGTATTTTAAAGCTCATTCAGATGGCAGGCACTGGTGCCCTCCATTTGGGTTTTGATCTTGTGGTTATGGAATGATCTTTTCATTACATTGCCAAAGACATAGTATCACAATGTCCTGTTTTGAGTTAGTTGAAACATACAGAGGCTAGGCTGCTGTTATTCCCCATAACGTAGTGAAACCGGGACCAAGTCTGTGAATCCACGCTTTCCCTTGAGATACCACCCTCTCCGCCAGCAGATCACGTGTCCTGGTCTAGTCTAGCTTCAGTCAAAGCAGACTGGATGTTCTTGTTATCACTTCCGAGAGATTACTCACGCCCCACTCAGAATGAGCGTCCTCTGCATTTCCAAAAACCTTCTGAACTTCCTGGGAAATCCCTTCCTGCCTTTCAGGTTTGTTTATCTTTTAACTATTGAGCAAAAGCTTTTTTTTGGTTATAATTCTGAACAAAACACCTTTAAAATCTTTTTATTATTATGGAAAATTTCAAACATGTCCGAACTACAGAAATGAGGATAATGACCTCATAGACCTGTCACCTGACTGAACAGTTTTCGACTCACTACCAGTCATGTGTCATTGGTGTCTCTGCCCGCTTCCAGCCTGCCGCAAGGTTGTTGGAAGCGTATCAGATATCACAGCATTTTTCGCTAAGTATTTCAGTGTGTAGGTATAAAAAGTGAGTATTCTTTAAGGAAAAGGAAACACAATACCATTTTTCCACCTAAAAAGTTACCCATGGTTTCTTTTTTTTTTTTCCTAATTTTATTTTATTTTTTCAGTGTTCCAAGATTCATCGTGTATGCACCACACCCAGTGCTCCATGCAATACGTGCCCTCCTCAATACCCACCACTAGGCTCACCCAACCTCCCCACTCCCCACCCCTCCAAAACCCTCAGTTTGTTGCTCAGAGCCCACAATCTCTCGCGCTTCGTCTCCCCCTCTGATTTCCCCCAATTCACTTTTCCTTTCCTTCTCCTAATGTCCTCCATGTTTTTCCTTATGCTCCACACGTAAGTGAAACCATATGATAATTTACTCTCTCTGCTTGACTTATTTCACTCAGCATAATCTCCTCCAGTCCCGTCCATGTTGATACAAAAGTTGGGTATTCATCCTTTCTGATGGAGGCGTAATATTCCATTGTATATATGAACCATATCTTCTTTATCCATTCGTCTGTTGAAGAGCATCTTGGCTCTTTCCACAGTTTGGCAATTGTGGCCATTGCTGTTACGAACATTGGGGTACATATGGCCCCTCTTCTCACTACATCTTTATCTTTGAGGTAAATACCCAGTAGTGCAATTGCAGGGTCATAGAGTAGTTCTATTTTTAATTTCTTGAGGAATCTCCATACTGTTTTCCAAAGTGGCTGCACCAACTTGCATTCCCACCAACAGTGTAGGAAGGTTCCCCTTTCTCCACATCCTCTCCAACACTTGTTGTTTACTGTCTTGTTGATTTTGGCCATTCTGACTGGTGTAAGGTGGTATCTTGATGTGGTTTTGATTTGAATCTCCCTGGTGGCTGATGATGATGAACATTTTTTCATGTGTCTATTAGCCATTTGTATGTCTTCTTTGGAGAAGTGTCTGTTCATGTCTTCTGCCCATTTTTTGACGTGATTATCTGTTTTTTGAGTGTTGAGTTTGAGGAATTCTTTATAGATCTTGGATAACAGCCCTTTGTCAGTAGCGAATTAATTTTTTTTAAAAAGTAAAGGGCAGGGGCGCCTGGGTGGCTCAGTGGGTTAAGCCTCTGCCTTCAGCTCAGGTAATGATCTCAGGGTCCTGGGATCGAGCCCCACGTCAGGCTCTCTGCTCTGCAGGGAGCCTGTTTCCTCCTCTCTCTCTGCCTGCCTCTCTGCCTACTTGTGATCTCTGTCTCTGTCAAATAAAGAAATGAAATCTTAAAAAAAAAAAAAAGTAAAGGGCAAAAGTCCTATGAAACAATCAAGGAAATCTGAAAGGTATTTTAAAATATTAAGAAACCATGGGTCAGTAACCTCTTCAACATTGACCCATGGTTTCTTAATATTTTAAAATACCTTTCATATTTCCTTGATTGTTTCATAGGACTTTTGCCCTTTACTTTTTTTTAAAAAAATTAATTCACTTCATGTTTTTTGTATAAAACACTACAGTGGTAGCCACAGCTGTGGTCTGGGGCCTCTGCAGGGAGACTTTAGTGTGATTCTGTAGGAGGAGGTCCATTGAATTTCTGATAGGGAGATTCGGTGAACACAGTCTTTCCAGAAGTCAGGGGTGAGGTAGCTGCAGGTCTTGGGTATGACATCAAAGGTGGCCTTGACGTAGTTGCCTGGGGTGACAGTGCAGCCCCTGTGTGACAGTCATCTGTGCTGGCCATTAGCAGCAGCTTCCTGGGAACAGAGGCAGAGTTAAGGCCGGTGCCCCCAGGGGTGGGATGAGGTGCTCAGTGTGGAGGCAGGCACCTCGTAGGGACATTGTGGGACTTGCCTGTCTCATTCCCCCAGTAGCCTCATCACATGAGGACAATTGAGAACATGGCCAGGGTGATGGCCCCAGGCACAGCAGTGGCTACCCGCTTGGCGCACTTAATACCGACCAACAAGGCCACGTAGTAGTCCCAGATGGTGACAGATGCCTTGACCTTGGTCCACTGGGCAGCACACATCTGCTCTGACATGGGCATAATCTTCAAAGCCTTATCTTTGAGGCACATCGCATGAAGAAGCCAATGATTTAGGACGCCTTGATGGACAAGAATAAAAGAGATATCCTCTGGGTTAAATACCCGTGTGTTCATACCCTTGCCTGGGTGACCCAGCTTGGTCTTGCTTCTTCAAGCTCCATGATATAGGCCAGACTGCCACTGCCTCCTACTCCAAGGCCCCAGGAGCACTGGTGTACCTCCATCATTTGGTGTCTTCTCAGAGGAAAGGTGCCATTTATATATCCTCCATCATTTGGTGTCTTCTCAGAGGAAAGGTGCCATATATATATATATATATATATATATATATATATATATATATATATATATAGTGCCCTTTATTTTAAACAGAACTATTCGGTCCCTACATTGAAACTGGTTGACATGTCTCCTAAGACATTTTTAAGTCCTAGATCCATGTCCCCCTTTTCTTGATATTCCTTGCAATTGATTTGTTGAAGAGCCTATAGACTTTGTACAATCTGAATATATTAGATTCCATTTTCATGGCGTCAGTTTAACAAGTTCCTCTGTTTCTTGTATTTCTACAAGTTTGTAATTACTGGCTTTCTAGACTTGCTTTAGAGGCCAGTTCAGTTTTTTGTTTTGTTTTGTTTTGTTTTGTTTTTTGGCAAGAGTAATTCATGGGTGATGTAGAGTGGTACTTCTGTCAGGAAGTACCAATTCTCTGTCTCTCTTTGGGGCGTTGGCAGTGACTGACAGCCCTTGCCTAGACCCATTATTTCTTTAGGGATTGCAAATTGGTGAAGTCTAATTCTATCATTGCTTATTCATTTATTAGCTGGAATATTTCTATAAAGAGAATCTACTCACAACTCTGTGGCTACCCTGCAGTCTGGTTCAAAACTTCTTAAAGTCTGTGTCCTATTAATTTTAGTGTCAGAGAGATGTCCTTTTACTTAATAAGTACGCTTAATAAGGTACCTTAATAAGAAACAACTCTTCACTCCCGAAGGGAAGTATCATGTAGGAGGAAAACCGGACCAGTGTCTTGGCAGTCTTGGTTCTACCTCTGAGATCTGTATAATGTTGGACAAACTTTGTAATTGATTCCTCAGAGTTGGTGGTCTCCAGGCCCTTACCTATGTATTGATCAGAGAAGCAATTTTTTTCTAGTGGCATTTGAACAAATCAGACCATGACTCTTAAAAATTGTGTAGGGGCACCTGGGTGGCTCAGTTGGTTAAGCATCCAACTCTTGATTTCAGCTCAGGTCATGATTTCAGGGTCCTGGGAATCGAGCTCTGCTCTGCAGGGAGTCTGCTTGTCTCCCTCTCCCTCTGCCCCTCCTCCGGCCTTGCATATGCTCTCTTTCTCATAAATAAATAAATCTTTAAAAAAAATTAAAAGTAAATCAAAATTGTGTATTAAGAGCCTACCACTAAGGTCTCTTTTAGCTGAAACATTTTATGATTTTCATTTAGGATAAACAAAATGTGAGTCCCCGTGTCAGGATATTTAGGAATCAAATGACCAAGAAGGGCTAAAATATTATCTCTAACAATGCACTATCTGATGTATCCATTCATTAATTCACTAGTTTATTTGTTTATTTATTCTTTAAACAAGTATTTATACTATCCAAGTACCTATAAAGTCTAAAGCTTGGGAGTGGGCATTGTGGACAATCACCTTTTTGGGATCTCCTGAGGTACCATTCCTGAAGCTTTAGGATAAATTTCAGGGAGTTGAGGAAAGGATGCTGGGATTCTTGGAAGTCTACTAAAACCATCCATAAGAATGATTCCATGTACTTGAGAGCCAAATTTGGAATTTTCCCCCATGGAAAGAATGATTCCATGTGCTTGAGAGCTAAATTTGGAATTTTCCCCATGGAAAGTGTCTTTGCTATGCAGAGCCAACACAGGGGATATTTAATAACATCCTTGAGAGGGAAAAGTAATTTAGAAGAACATCTGGAGAACTCTCATTAGTTTGCATGATAAAGTTAATCTCAGATTGTAGAGGAAAAAATCCAATCAGCGCTCCCCTTTCTAAACTTTTCCTCTACCTTTTGCTTTGACCCAGTTACTGATTGCATACAGGTTAGAAGCATGCGTGAAGTCTAGTGACCACACAGTCCCAGGTTCCAAATAAGAAATGTGGACTCTGCTTTATCGATGCGCCTTATATTCCATCCGGGGCATGGGCAGTAGAAGTGGAGGGAATGCTTAGGGGAAGGAAAGCAGAAAACACAATTCCAAAATCCACCACTTGAATCACACTTGGCTTGCGGCAAGAGCAGGAGGAAAATAAAGTCAACAGTCCTTGCCTCCGACACTAGGAGCAAATGGGGGCCTCCCTTCACCACAGTTTCACCCAGTACTTAATCATAGAAGGTGCTGCTCCCCTGGCACTTAATAATTTCCTAATAGGAGCTGTTCTTGGCAGAGAGTGTTATGAAACAACCTTAATAGGGATAGGAGGAGGAAAGAGCAATGCTCCATTTAAAAAATTCAGAGCCTTTCTTGGAGGCCAAGAAGTTCTCATTCAATTTAATTATCACCAACAAATATTTATTTATTCACTTGATGAATATTTATTGACTGGCTCGTTTGAGCAGCACGTGGTGTAGGTGTCACCGTGACACCGAGATGACAAGAAGCAGTTCCTTACAAGCCAATAGGGCAGAGACGGGTTTGCACAACTCCTTATGAAACAAGGCGAACTTTGACAGCCCTGCATTAAAGGTGCACAAATGAAAGTTTTATGAGGACACAGTAGGAAGAGATTAGTTCTAGAGGGAGGATTGGGAGGTAACTTAGTAAAGGAGATGGGCATTGAAGCTGAACTTGGAAAACCGGAGAGGGCAGTCAGGGCACATGCGGTAAGGCGGGAAAGGACGCAGAGAACAGCTCTCCCCGTTTAGCCTCTGGTCCTCCTTGGAGACATTAGAGCTTGGAGTCCATGTGTGTGTCACTGGGTGAGACCATGATGCTGAAGAAAAAGGAGATATTTTAAAAGTTGCCCCTCGTTTGTATCAACTGCACTCCTACTGAACTTGCCCGGAGTTAGCGTGTCATCATCTCAAACTACTGTCATCGTGAGCCTTCCCCCGGCAGGTGAAGGCCCCATCAAGCCTTGGGTGAGCACCCAACCCTGGCTAGACAACACCTCCAACTCCTTGATTCCTGCCTCACAGGCTCCCAACAGGGTCAGTCTAGAGAGTAGAGTATAAATGATTTTCTCAATTTGATGCAGTCGGAAGGCAGGTATAGCTCAGACATTGCAACTTTCTCTTCAAAACAGTGGCATTCATTCTCTAGATGCACAGAGCGCGTTGTGACTTACAAAGACGGGATCTGTTTTGATTCTTGTTACATGGTTTTTCATTCTCACTTTAGAGATAAAGACATCGAGGGGCTCATTTGTTAAGATAATAAAAGTAACTGCTCTCATTGAGCCCATTGCCAAGTCCTGTCCAGAGCACTTTACATTTATCTCATGGAAGCCCCTAAATTGTCTTGTGGAGTAGACCATGGTTGATCCCCTTATGAAATAGGCACAGAGAAGTTATAGAACTTGTTTAAAGGCCCACAGCTAGTGAATTTTAGAGGTAGGATTTGAATTCAGCCAGCATGGCTCCAAGATTGCACTGGATGGCCCATAACTTAGGTCTGGAAGGGAAAGGTTATCCAAATCTACCATTCAGCCAGCCAACAAGATGCCTGGATATCACAGGGAATGTTCCCCAATGGCAGATGTTTCTGCTGGACAAATGCCTTCTCACTCATTGGCCTACTATAACAGGGTAGATTTCGAAAACGCTATTAAGGAGAAAATTGTTTGGTGCCTGTTTATTTTCCCCTGTCATTCTACAATGAGACAGACGTCATCCTCTTCAGTGAGAAAACCACACATCTAAACCTGCCTCTGTTCCTCCAGAATTGGCAGTGAAGAAAACCTTGGGGACGGAGGGCTTTTCCAAGTTTTGTGGGGAGCAGAGGCTCATGGGAAGGCAGCACTGAGCACAATGCTAGAAAACCTGGATTGCGGTCATGTGCTAAAAGTGTGTTCTTGGGCTAGTTGTACCCCTCTGAGCCACCACTATATTAAATAACGATGACTCTTCCTATCTCGTGTTAAAAAAATTATAAAAATTAATGTTCTCTGTAGAACATCATACAAATATAATGATCCTTTATAGTTTCTAGCAAGTGGTTACTTTTCTCAGAACTCATTCTCATGCCTTAATGCAAGAGACGTTTTCAAAAATGAGATTTGACAACAGCTTGTAAACTTCTGCATAATTTAGCCATCATTATAAATGGACTTGATTTAATGAAGAGACTCAGAACAGTAACTTTTAAGATGCCACGAGAATTCATCCCTTAGAGTTTGAGCTAGGGATATATTTAATCTGTATAGATAAGAGAAATAATTTTTACAATCTTCTCATAGATTTTTCCAGAAATTTGGAATAAGTTACTTTTTCGATGTCTTTAGATTTGAAAAGATTCACAGTTGAGATTAAATCTTCAGAGACAAGCAGAACTTCTCTGCAGCCGGTAGAGATAGGCTCTAGTGCTGACTCTACCACTTACTTCTCTGAAATCTTAGGCAAGTGATTGAGTTGCTCTTAGCCTTGTTTTCTAACCTGAAAAATGGGTATGTAATAACTATTAACTTTATAGGTGTTTATAAGGCTTAAATGAAATAAGGCATTTAAAGCATTTAGCTTGGACAGTGCTCAAATAGTGTTAATTTTTTTCTGCAAAGAACTTGGCTCTGTCGTTGCCTATTGGAGAATTAACTTCTTTTTGAAGATTGAATAGTATTCCATTGCATACCACATTTTCTTTATCCATTCATCTGTCGATGGGCATTTAGGTCACTCCCACATTCTTGCTAATGTGAATAGTGCTACAATGAACATAGGAGTCCTAATATCTCTTTGAGATCCTGATTTTCATTCTTTTGAATAAATACCCAGAAGTGGGATTCCTGAATCATATGGTGGTTCTTTTTTTTGAGGAACCTTCATACTATTTTCTTTTTATTTTTTTTTAAGACATTTCTTTATTTGAGAGAGGGAGAGAGCGAGTGAGCACAGTGGGTGGGAGGGTGGGGGGGCAGAGGAAAATGGAGAACTTAAGCAGACTCCATGCTGAGCATGGAGCCTGACCCAACATGGGGCTCCATCCCACGATCCTGAGATCATGACCCCAGCTGATATCAAGAGTTGGATGCTTAACCAACTGAGCCACCCAGGTGCCCCCCCTTCATACCATTTCCTATAGTAGCTGCACCATTTTGTATTCCCACTAACAAGGTGCAAGTGTTCTATTTCTCCATAGCTTTGCCAACACTTGTTGTCTAGTTGTCTTTTGTTTTGTTTTGTTTTGACAATAACAATCATGACACGTGTGAGGTGATACCTCATTGTGGTTCTGATTTGCATTTCCCTGATGGTTAATGGTATTGAGCATTCTTTTTCATATACTTGTTGGCCATGAAAACGTTATCCTAAGTGAAATAAGTCAGTCACAGGAAGACAAATACTGCTGATTCTATTTATTTATTTATTTATTTATTTTTTAAAGATTTTATTTATTTATTTGACACAGAGAGAGATCACAAATAGGCAGAGAGGCAGGCAGAGAGAGAGGGGGAAGCAGGCTCCCTGCTGAGCAGAGAGCCCGACACGGGGCCCGATCCCAGGACCCTGAGATCATGACCTGAGCCGAAGGCAGAGGCTTTAACCCACTGAGCCACCCAGGCGCCCCTGATTCTATTTATATGAGGTATTTAAAATGGTCAAATTCATAAAATTAAAGAGTGGAAGGGTGGTTTATAGGGGCTCGGGGAAAGGGGAAATGGGGAGTTATTAATCAATGAGCATAATTAACTGTCAGTTAAGCAAGATGAGTAAGCTCTAGAGAATTGCTGTACATCGTACCTATAATCAACAATAATGTGTAATAAGGAGCAATAATAATATATAATAATGTGTAATAAAGTATAATAATATACTTAAAAGTATATTAAGAGAGTAGATTTCATGTGAAGTGTTCTTACAACAATAAAATAAAAAAATTTTTAAATGGTTCTGAAAATTGGGAAGGTCTGACCCTGATTCTAAATATAGGGAAGAATATGTTCCAATATGACTATTCATATCATCCTCACAGAAAGTCTGATAGATCAGATGTAAGCCTAATAGTACATTTGTAAATTAGATGCAGAATTGGCTTTTGATAATGTTTAAATAAGAGGTTAAACAAAAGAAATAATTAGAAAGACAAAGGCATTAACATGGTAAATTATTTTGTGCAAATTTATCAATGACAGGATGCTGGTACCTTACCAGGGGAGTACCCAAATAGTTGGTCTACTGATAGCATTTGTAGGATAGGTCCTCAGACTTGGATCTCCAGGAAGCCTCCATCTTAAACTAAAACCTACTCAATAGCAAATAGATTTTGATATAATATCTTAAACTGATGAGTTGGCTTACATTATTGTTTGATTTAAACAATAAATAAGAGTTGTCTCCACCAAACATACAGTTGGAACCCAATCAACAAAAGACTTAAAAATTAATAGCTCAGTGGAGTAGTCAATGCCAAGTGTCTGATTTATTCTCTGTTATTGAGGTAGCAGAAATAGGAAACTACTCTTTGGAAATGCCAAACATAACTATTCCAGAGCACTCTATGTTGATATTGTTGAAGTCTTTGTTTGGGAGCCATCTGATGAGAAAAGCTGCATTGTAAGGAATTCCTTTCATTTCTTCAATAACTAAATCCACTTGGAAGAGGTGTTTCCATTTATAATGAATATCTCAGTGAGCAGTGCTATAAGAGAACTCTATTTTTAAAGGGAATGTTATAGCATCCCCTTTTTCTGTGAAGCCGTACCTTCCAGGGCCATGTCTTGGTATCTCCAGGTCTTCACACAAGCTTGGTAACTAAGGAAAGATCATCATTGACTCTGGAAAGGATCTTCTTAAGTTATAAAGTTGTTCATTGTATTTGACATTTCTAGATAAAATTTATATTTGGCCTTATAGAGACACTAGGAATCAAATATTCAGAAAATTCCTATTCTCTTCACTTTTCCATACCTGACCCCAGGCTTCTCCCACTTTGACCCTCTTATTGGCATCCAGAGCCATCATGATCAAGAGGAAGGAGACCAGACTGATCTGAATTCAATAAAAACCACTTTAGAGTTTGGAAGTGTCTATAGAGATTGCCATGTCCTCTGCCACAGAAATGCTGTTACCAAAGGGAGAATCAAATGAGAAAAGGAACACAGTTTATGATCTCGTTGATATTGAACATGAAGAGCTTGCTGGCATTAACATTTTACAAAACCAATGAGAAATTCCTAAAATGAATTCCACCAAAACTTAGTCCCAAATTTGGAATCGAATACTAATTGAAAAAGTTATGTTAAATCTCTACTTCCAAAATAATTTCAGAATGACAGGAACATTTCCCTGTGCCTAATATGGCAGCATCTTCTGAGGGCCCCCAGAACTGAGTAGCCCTGGAATTGTGTAGGGAGAATGGGGAAGCCCCTAGGGATGTCCTAAGACCATTCAGGAGGTCCTATCTAGGCTTAGCTAGCCCTGGAGATTCACGGAGTCACAGGGAATCCTGCCTTTTTGGTAGAATATTTGCCTGGTAGGGTGGTGTGTAAACTATTATTGGAATGCAGGGTTCCTGAAAAATGCTGAGAGCCAGTAAGTTTGTGTTATGATAGTTACAAACAAAGGAAAGTATTTACAATATCCCTTTTGCCCCAAAATAGATTGTAACCACTATACAGCTACAATGGAATGTGTCCATTCATTTCTAAATGGGTCGTCTCCTACCCCCATGCTTAGGTCATAGTTATTTCTAGACTTCCATGTGACAGGACCTTCACACACCAAATTCAGTAGTGTCACCTTCTGAACAAAGTAGCTGCATGTGCTGTGATTTTCCCTTGTTTATTTTGTCTTGTTTTGTTTTACACAGCCTGTATCAGTAGCCTCCCAATCAAGGTCAGTAGATTGAATTCAACCCCATTCGTTTAAAAGAGCGATAAATTCATTTCAGCACCATGATCTCACCCCCCTGAGTAGCAGAGTGTGTCTGTGGTGTGCTGTGAAGTCAACGTTCCAGAGGCAAGTGTCCTTGTGACCCTGGAACCACACCTGAAAGACGGGATGGTGTCATCATACCAGTGTGAATTCTGACTGCAACTTAATGTATTAAGGGCAACGTGTATCCAGAGGTGAAAAGAAAATGAAAATGGCTAATTTATTGTCTTAATTGAGGAAGACCCTGTAATCCAAATAAACTATATCAATGGAGGAGACTCATCCAAACACCAGCAATTTCCTAGCACTCGCTGCCAATTCGCTATCAAGGAGATGGTTAGGAAGTCTCAGGTGGATTCTGATTGTACGAGGGCCAAAACAGATCTTATTGCCAAGGGCGGAGGTCAGTGATTAACATTGTGATATGAAGTCATAGTCTTTGCAGTGTAGCTCTTTACGCTGTGCCAGGTTTGAGATCTGTGTGCAGGCAACGTTGACATGTTTGCCCGTGCGTGAAAGTCAGGTGAAGAGGGTGGCAAATTCCTCTTGTCCCGACATGAATTCTTATACACATAGACATTCTCTCTTCCTCTCTTTCTCCCTTCCTGTCTTTACTCCCCTCCCGTTTCCCCTCCCTCACTCTCATGCTCTCTCTCTCTCTTTCTCTCTCTGCACCACACCCCATAGCCTTCTTCCCTCCGATCGTACATCCCTTAGTGATGTTCATTACATCAGCTGTGCGGGAGGGGTAAGAGAACCCTTACTAACCTGTAGCCATCAGACATGCCTCAGCTCTTTACAAGACTCTGAAGACATGTTCTAGAAATCAAGGAGCACCCAAAGCAGTGGGAAACCATCCCATCCTCTCACTGCCAGGGCTGAAAATAACAGAATTATAACTGACATTTCTTAAAACTTTATTATGTGTACTGAGTGCTTTATATGCATTACGTTACTTGATGCCTCCCATCAACCTCCTGAGATCGGGACTATATTTATTTACATCTTACAAATGAAAATGAGACTCAGAGATGTTAAATGACTTACTTATGGTTATACAGACTGACTCCAAACCATCGTGCAATGCAAGTCAAAATACTCTCAACTACTTCTGTATAGGAGCATGTATGGGATGACAACTTGTTACTGTGCACCGAATACGGTCTCTCCCTACATGCCTATGATGATGAAGAGATCTATAGAAAGTGTGGGTCCGAGTGTGCACTCATAGATGGACACTGGTACCCAGGCATAAGCCTCGTCCTGCTACCAAATGTTTTGACCTTATGGTAACCTCTGGTCATATTCTAATATAATCAAAGAATCCTTGCATTTCAGAATAACGTTATAGATCAAACTCTGCCCAATCTGAAATGCCTCTTCTCTGTTTGGTGAGGGTTAAATGGGTGTCTCAGGCCAGTGCTTAGTTCACATTCTATAAATGGCTCTTATTCCTTGATCTGACTCACTGTATGTATTACAGCAAAGTCACTTACAGATCAATTTATTTTTAGAATATTAAAGAAACAGATTCTACAGGGAGTGTTTGTTTCTGACCACAGGCTAGTGTGAGTGAAAACATATCTCGTGAGGAACTTTCTTTCCGTTTGATTCCTCTACCCACAGTTCTGTTAGTGATCGGTCTTTATATTTTGTGTTAAAATGTTTTGAATTATTTAAATGGCAGAATAGCAGGATTTTGTGCCAACATCTTACATAGTAAAGGAGTTTTGTGGTGTGGAGGTGGACGTTCCTCTTGAGGTTTAAGCAAAATAACGTCAGAAAAAAATGAACACAATATTCAGAAAAAAATTATATGCCTCTTTCCTACTTTGCAACTTTGCAATAGAGATTTTCTCTAAGATAGAAACCCAGGAATCGGATAAGAACGATGGTGATGATGGTGATGATGGTGACTACCAGCACTATTAGTAGGAATTCTA
Organism: Potos flavus; assembly: GCA_028534135.1. Classification (NCBI taxonomy): domain Eukaryota; kingdom Metazoa; phylum Chordata; class Mammalia; order Carnivora; family Procyonidae; genus Potos; species Potos flavus. The sequence continues at coordinate 51,660,289 of CM052887.1, forward strand.
AGGATCCATCTATTAAATAAATATGGCATACTGCCCTCTACAGGTATTCAATCTAAACCGGATAGTATTAAATTTATACAAATAGAGAAAGCGTTCTCAAATACACGGACCAGTGAAGAAATGCAAATTGAATATTGAGGCCAGTTAAATAAGCAAGTCCTTTACGCTCCACGTGTCTAATTTGTGTGAATTCTGCCGTCAAATGCTCTACCACTGAGCTATATATACCCCCTAATTTGTGTGAATTCTGAAGCCAGAAAAGAAACAGGCATTTAGTAACTCACTTATTTTAATTTACTCTTTTGAGTTTTTGAGTATGTATACTTGATGTCAGAATCAGGGAAGAACAAGTGGGAATTCGTGGGCTATACACCTGAAAAAGCTAATTGTTGTTTGGTTTGGCTAAGCCCTATTGTTTTTTTGCTAACAGATATTTAAATGAACGGTTAGTTAATAATAACGCGCTTGAAAAATCTCAACTTTTTACAGTTCAACGGTTGGATTTTATACTGCATTTTACGAACATTTTAAGATACTAAACTAACAGACTTTGTACAAAAAGAGGGTCTTTCTGGCTCCTTCTTTACCCCTGTACTTCTGCCTTATCCCAGTCAGTACTCTTGTAAGTTTAGTGTATAAGTTGAACATTTTTCTCAGTTTGCTCTTCCTTTGTGGGGATACGAGCCAATGAAGGAAAAATCGCTGGGCAAAGAGTCTGAAGAACTAACTGGTTTCCTGTATACCTTCTACCCTCAAATTTAGTTTTGATTAGTTTGGCCTGATGACCGAACAGCTCTTAATTTTATGCCTCTCCTATTAAAGGAAAGGCTGATTCAGATGGGGAGTCCATGAGTCCTAACTTCCTGGGATTTGGTGGTACGGGCCAGTGAGTACATAGGGCAGTGGTGATGAGCACTAACTTTGGAGCAATCCTGGGCCCTGCCGAAACTTCCTCCACTTACTCCTGGGTGACTCTGGACCAGCCCATAATGTCTCTGAGCCTCGGTTTCCCAACAGCAAAATGGGTACAATAGCGTCTGCCTCATAGGTATTTAGGGAAGATTTAAAGACACAGTGTAGTATAGGATAAAGCATTTTATAAACCATCTCGTCTAATTCCCACGACTACCTTGTAAAGGAGATACTGCTGTTAACCCCATTTTACAGATGAGGAAATGAGGCTTGTTGGAGATTCAACAACTGATCCCAAGTTACAGGGTTAGTAGGTGTGGACCTGGATCCGAGCCCAGGATTAGGCCATGCTTTGACCACAGTGTCGTTCTGTTAGATGTCTTTGTCCATTTCCCCCACACAGGTGGATGAAACAGCGAAAAGGATGAGTGTCACTCCGCTTTTTAAGATGCCCCATCCCCCACCATTCTGATTTCTTGCCAAAAACTTTGGTACCTCCAACTAAAAGAGATACAGAGGAGCATAGAGTCAATCTCTGCTACCTACACTCTCAGTGCTTGGTAGACATGGAAAGACTACAAAAACATTCACGCTACCCTGTGGTTCTCAGAGTTGACTTATATAGTCAAAAAGAAGGGGATCCTTGTTAGTGGCTGGAGTTAAAATCCCAAAGCGCAGTCAGCCAAAACCTCATCCAGATGCAAGTGTGTGGTCACTGGTCATGCATTTCTATTTGCTGAATTCCATACAGCCAAGGCAACTGCCTTGCCTCGCTGAAGATCCACAGGGGAAAAAAGTTATGTGCTCTAGTACAAAAAAACACGCCAGTGGAGTTCTCCCTCATCGTCAGGAATGTTTGATACAGTGATGTTTATTCCGTGGCCTCCATCCATGGAAAATGTGCCATCAGTCTTCATGAGGGGAAAATTGACCGTGGGCTTCCTTATTGGCCCCTCATTTTGTTAAAATGATGTAGCATCATGGAGGGTAATCTATTCCAATCAAAACAATTTTGTGGAATTATAAAAGTACAGGCATTTTAGGGAAATAACTACTGTTAGAGTCTTCTTGGCTGTTGCCAGAGTAAAAATGTATATAAGTTGTCATTACCATATGTTCCTTTTCTTCACCTAATTTCTTACATCCTCTGGGGAAAGTTTATGATAATGATATCCTAACAGATTATTGTCTTTCTTCCTTATGGTGTGCTCATTTTAGTAGTTCATTCTTTGGAGGTGGGCTGTCTTATGTTTAAAATACATAGTAGCTGTTTTATGAGAGTGTAATTCATTATTTTCTGTATATTCTTATTATAGATCACTAGAATAAGTAACATTTGTTGTGTATGAAAAACGACACTCATTTCTGCCTTAAAATATCGTTTCTTGTGAAAGACTCCATTGGCTTTACTATTTGAGTTGTATGGTTTTTAATATAAAATCCTTGGCAAGATTGAAGTATGGAAGGGTTCGAATTTCAGTAGAAATTTCCTGGTATTCTCTTTGATAATTGCATTAGCTAATCGTCATTGACTGCTTACTATATGCCGGACCTTGTTCCAAGCATTATGTGTGTCCATCCATCAGTCTGCTCAACTATTTTGTGAGATGCGTTACGATAAGTATGCCCATTTTACAAACAGGAACACTGAGGCATGAGAGGTTAAATAATGTGCCCGTGGTGACTCGGCTCCTAAGTGCTGTTTCTGGGATTTAAACCCAAGGAATTGGGCTCAGCATCTGCTCTCACAACCCCTCTCCTTTGGTACCACTTTAAACTGTGAAGTGATAGAATAGAATCCATTTTACTGCTTTTGTTTTACTTTATTTTATTTTTTAAAGATTGTATTTATTTATTTGACAGAGAGAGAGAGAGATCACAAGTAGGCAGAGAGAGAGGTGGAAGCAGGTTTCCTGACGAGCAGAGAGCCCAATGCGGGGCTCTATCCCAGGATCCTGAGATCATGACCTGAGCCGAAGGCAGAGGCTTTAACCCACTGAGCCACCCAGGTGCCCCCATTTTACTGCTTTTAAAGGACGTTTACTTGCTCTTTTAAACGAGTACAAGTAGATTGTCATCTTTAGCCAGAGAGAGAAGGAAGAACTTACTCAAGAAGGGATCTAAGTAAGCAAGAATTAGATTCTTCCTCGTGTTCTAAGGCCTGGTGAAGGAGGTTGAATGTTTCTTACTCCCCCTAGTGTTCAGAATGGGAGCCTGTGGGGGCCCTTAATTAGATTTGGGGAAAGGAGCCCCAGGAAGGCTTCATTTCCTTTCTGTTCCTAAGCTTGAGAAATGAAAAGCAGCCAGAATGTGATACAAGTTTCTTTCCTCATCTGTTTTTGCTCTCAAGGCTTGCAATAAGTTAGAAACAATTCAGCATCCAATTGCAACCCTTGACGGTCAAAGTTATTAAAATTTCTAATTTCCTAAAATTTTTCCTGTTCCCCACCCTTCTACATTCAGCCACGCCCTTGGCCTTCTGCCAGAGTGTCTGGTTTTCCATAATTAGCATGGCAGTTCACATAATCTTTCTTTCCCTGTCTTTTGCCCCGACTGCTGGGCACTCGTTCCAAAATCTCCATTGTGGTTGCCTTGTTATTGTCAGCTTGGAGTTTCTGATAGCCAGCCTTCAAAATGAAAGATCAGCCTGAATTTTCAAGTCAACTTGAGCTTCAATCTTTGTATCAGATAAGAAGGCACACAGGCCATTAGTTTAAAGAGTGGCTCGGCCCTGGCTACCTGAGGGGCTTGAAAAGAATACCAGTGTTTGGGCCCCACCCCCAGAAAGTTTGAATCATTTCTTCTGGGGTGGAGTCCAGGCATCAGTTTGCTTTTTTTTTTTTTTTTTTTTTTTTTAATGTGAGGTCATAGTTAAGAAACACTGGGCTAAATTAATCTTTTGGCTTAAATCTGAATACCAAGACCCTGAAAGATCTTGGCTCAGAAATATATGAAGTTCATGTAAATGGCCAATTGTAATTCCCATGACCTGTCTCTTGAAATGTGAAAGGGGTTTTTTTCTATACAGTTACGGTCATCCCCAGATTAAAGGGAAAGGATGAAGTTCATGGCACCTTTGAAGTGCTCCCCAGACCTTCTCTGGCCACAGCCTTTGCAAGAGGTCTGTGCTTTGTGGCTAAGAAGTTCTGGCTTCTCTTCAGCCTGAGACAAACCAGGGCAATCACCAGAAATCATTTTTACAATAGTGCCTGGTACATATTGACTATTTAAGAAATCAAAATTTGTATGTGGCTTAGTACAAAATGCAGGGGCTGCTATTACTGTGTTGAGTTTGGAGATGAGTCTAGTTTCTTATCTGTAAAATAGATATACTAATGCTTACCTTCCAGGATTATTTACCAGTTCAGTGACACACGAGAAAGCTCCTACCTCCCTGCTACCATGCAGCAGTAATTCCTTTCTTTCTTCTCTTCTGCAATGATCAAGAAAGTTCCCAGTTCAGAGGAGGGACTTTGTCTCATTCTAACTATCACTACTATGATCTTGGCTAACATCATCAACTCATCTCTCAGGGGTGCCAGTGAGGAGTGGTTCTGATATCTCTCATCTCTAAGACCCCAAAGACAGAGAGCCACGAGGGACTTTTGTGGTCCGTACTTACAGCACATAGGAAAAAACCGTGGCAGTTTCCTGAACTTACTTCTATTTATTTACTGAGACCTGTTAACTGCCAGGGCTGCCACAGTAGTGGCGCTGTGCCTGCTTATTGTCCATCTCTTGTCTGGTCGCCTCTCATAGCTCTGTCTGCTCCAGCAGGCTTAGCATCTGTCAGTCTACTTTGCCCTCCAAACCTTCCAGAAGATGTTTCAGCAACCACAGGAAATAAACAGGCTCCTCCGGAACCCAGGGGACATGGCCAGGAAATCAAGGGGTAAGAGAAGGAGGAGATAGAACTGGACAGAGGGAAATGCAAATTCAGAGAACATTGTGTCTTGCAGGAAGATGGCCGGGTAGCATGGAAATCGGGGGACATGGCGGTCAAGAGACAGACTCATGAATCAGACAGTAGCACCTGAGAAATTGGAATCGATCTTCCGAATGCTAGTGCTTTCAGTATACTATTTGTCTGACTTTTCTAGGAAAATCCTTTTAGACATTTCCTCTGCTGTGTTCATTCATTCAGCAAACATTGACCAAGTACCTTTCATTGGCCAGATGCTCTACTAATAGTTGAGCAGAAGGAAGGACAGCCTTGACTCATGGAGTACAGTCTGCTGGGAACCACCAGATCATTAAATAAGCATCAAACCTTGATAGATTCAACTACATTAAAAACAATCAAATTTACAACAACAAAAACAACAACCATAAGCCAGACTTCTAATACCTCTTCTCCCTCATGTCCCACTTTCCCTACCCAACAACCGGATAGTGGTTAAGAGCCCAGACTTCTACATCAGGCTCTCTGTTTAACAGTGGGTTCACCACTTACAGCTGTGTGTGAGCTTGGGCTATGTAATACCTCAGTTTACTTCTCTGAAAATTGACATAAAAAAAATACTCATTCACAAGTTGTTGAATTAAATTGAGATTGATGAATTGATAAAGGGGATTAAATGAGATAATATGTGCACAATCCTCAGAGAAGTGTTTAGCACATGGTAAACACTCAACGAAGGTTAGATTACTGGATTAATCCACGGAAGTACGTTAAGAAAGAGGTGAGGATGGACACACACAGGAAAGTCCGTGCAGGGAAGTCCAAATGACTAATTTATTGCCCCATCCTCCTTTCACCTCCACCCTTCCCTTGGAGAGTTGTTCTGGAATCGTGGACTCAGTGTACAGCTCAGCCAAGCTCTTCAGCAGCTGCTGGTTCCTGCACTCTTTTTTCTGACTTCTGTAGGCCCAGCCAGAGAGGCAAGGGGGCAGCCTACAAACAGCTCTGTATCACAGCTGAATAGGCAGCTAGCGAGCAGGGAGTTTCTTTGCTCCAAAGGATAGCAGGACAGCCAGGGGCTGATGGGTCTGTGCTCCTTTCAGAAAACTTGTTGGCCTTCTAGAGTTCGAAAGGGCCCCTTAACCATGGAGCCACAACATCCTCCTTCTCAGATAACATTTGCTTAAGAATCAGAGGTCTTCTCAAAGCTTTGACCCTCTTTGATTCAAAAGTTCTGAAGAGTCGTCTCAGCTTTGTATAAGGGATGGTGTCTATTAACTGCAAAAGTTAGTTATTGTTTACCAGCAATATCATTAACATGTAAAAGCTCTTTGCCATGTTGAGTTTCCGCCATTAGTCGGAGAAGCTTCAGTATTGATTATGCGTCTGTAGACAGAACTTTTGACCAGTGATGGACCAAGGAGCATAGATTTGGGAGGATGGACTTCTATGATGGATTTAGAAAACATGGACTCCCAAGGTTGGAAGGACCCGCAGAGGTCTCCCAGGCCAACCTTCTTATCCAAAAGATAACTTCCAAACAGTCCTGACATGTGGCTGCCCAGTTTCTGGCCAAGCCATTCTGTGACACTCTGTGCTCATTGGCTTCTACAGCACCTTGGGCCTGTGATGGCCACTTGGATAGCTTCTGTGGAGCCAATTACAGGCATACTTCCGAGATATCGTGGGCTTGGTTCCAGACCACCGCAATAAAGCGAATATCGCACCAAAGTGAGTCAGGTGAATTTTTTGGTTTCCCAGTGCGTATAAAAGTTATGTTTACACTATACTGTAGTCTGTTAAGTGTACAATAGCATTATGTTTAAAAAAGTATATACCTTAATTAAAAAATACTTTATTGTTAAAAAATGCTAACCATCATCTAAGCCTTCAGCAAGTCATAATCACTGATCACAGATCACCATAACAAATATAATAATAATGAAAAAGTTTGAAATATTGTGAGAATTACCAAAATGTGACACAGAGACATGAAGCGAGTGAATGCTGTTGGAAAAATGGCAACAATAGACTTGCTCAATACAGGACTGCTACAAACCTTCAGTTTGCAAAAAAGTACAGTATCTGTGAAGTACAATATGAAACATAATAAAATGAGGTATGCTGTATGTTTTTTTGTTTTTTGTTTTTTGTTTTTTCTGGGAGTTCTACCCATAGAACTGAGTTCTACTCATCTGACCTAACACTAAGCCCATTTATCCCTTCTCCCAAATGATAGCTGTCTTACTTCTCTTGAACTTTCTTTTTTTTTTTAGACTAAACAACCCAGTTTGATAGTTTTGATAGAATTGATAGAATTCATCATGATTCTCTAGTACCACCTGATTTGTGAAAGTAACAAATATTGTTCACTTCTAATACCAGCTGATTAATTACTTACTCCTAACAGCAACCTCAGGAGCAATGGGAAATTTACATTTCGGTCTATTCTGTTTGAAAAGCTTATTCTCGAATCTGTGCTTTTAGGAAAACCAAGAATACTCGAAACCAAGTGCTGAAAAAACATGTGTTTTTCATTTTCACCTGACATATTGCATCTTAAGGCATCATGCTGGGTGTGCAGCAGCTGAACAAGTTTTTAAAAATATAGCTGCTTGAAGCTGTAGTGATACAAGGACACATAGTATAGCACAATAGTCAATGCATAAAGCAGTTTGCTTTATAGCTTGGGGATTGTAATCATTCTGATTAGATAGATTACCATATAAAAGGACAGTAGCATGGTTAAGACTCTTAAAAAATTACCCAGGTATTTTCAGCCGTTCTTATCTTGATCCCACCCTGCTAGCTGAGAGAGTGACTTTTGACACACAGAAGAGATAAATCTATAGGTTCCTTCAGTATTGATTCAACATTTATTAAGTGCCTCCCTTGTATTCTAAGCAGAGTCTATGTGGTATCAACACCGTGGGGTGTGTGTGACTGTGTTCCCTATGTTACAGAAGAAGAAACTAGGCACAAACATGAATAACTTATCCAGAGTTACACAGCTAGTAAGTGGTCTCCCTGGGGTTAGAACCAGAGATCTGACCCCAAAGTGCATGATCTCAAATGCCACCTGAGACCAGCAGTGGGACTTGGAGATGTATGGAAACCTTTTTATCCTGAGCCGCTGAGTGTATCTTGGGCAAAACTGTTTGGTTCCTCTCTGTGGTAAGGATACTTGCATTCTGATTCCAAAGTATCATCTGCTTTAATCCGCTTCTAAACATCTGCACCCCAGTTGCAATGTGTGGGGCTTTTCCCTGCCCGTCCAAAGCTGATGACACCACCAATGGGGTGTCCTACATTCAACTCACTTCTGACACTGACTACCCAGAGGTAGCATCGGATCTCACAGGTTAAGGGCACAGTCTCGCAAGACTGCCCGATCCCCTGCCACTTCAGATCCCAGTTCCAAGTCCAGGCTGTCACCTGTGCTTTTCTGACTGACCATCTGTAGATTGGAGGTTCCAATAACCCCCTCCTTGGATTTGATTAACTTGCTAGAGCAGCTCACAGAACTCAGAGATACATTTTATTTCCTAGATCACCAGTTGCTTATAAAAGGCTATAACTCAGGAATGGCCAGATGGAAGAGATGCTTAGGGCAAGGTGTGGGGAAAGGTCATGGAACTCCATGCCCTCTCCCGCTCTGCCTCTCTTCCCGAATCTCCATGTTTTCACCAACCTGGAAGCTCTCTGAAGCTCATCCCTTTGGATTTTTATGGAGGCTTCATTACATAAGCACGATTGATTAAATCATTAGCCAATTGGTGATTGATTTAGCCTCCAGGCCCTCTTCCCCTTCCTTGAGGTCAGGGGCTGAGACTGAAAGTTCCAAGCCTCTAATGACAGTGTTGGTTCTCTGGGCAGCCAGGCCCATCCATAGGTAGGGGTCCAAAAGCTGTCTAATTAACATAACAAAAGCCACCTTAGGGAATTCCAAGGGTTTTAGGAGCTCTGTGCCAGAAACAAGGAGGAAGACCAAATATATATTGTTCATTTCAAGTCTCAATGTCACAGCCTCCCACTGGGATACCTGGGAACTCAACGTTTTTTTGTTTGTTCGTTTGTTTTTTTTTAGTGCCCTTGATAGTCATTTGTGAGTTGCTTTCTGTATGGTGTGTGGCAGAAGGAGCCCTAAAACCAAAAGTTAGAGGCCCCGAGTTAGAGTCGCAGCTTACCAGATACGAGTTGTGTGTCCCTGGGAAAAGGAATCAGTCCTTTGGGATTCAGTTTCTTGATTTGTAAAAACACCCACTTCTCAAGTTTACAGTATAGATTATTTTATTCAACAAATATCGAGCATCTCGTGCGTGCCAAATATTTGGTAAAGCTTTGGGTATGTGTTGGTAGATAAAGTAGACATAAGTGCTGTCTTTTTGTAGAGCCTGCGGTCAAGTGAGGAAGCTAGCCAAAAAGAAGTAAGCAAACACACGCATAATTACACCTTTGGGTGAGAGTTCCAAAGGAAATGAAAATCCCAGCATTGGGAAATTGAGTGGGTGGGGGTACCTTTGAGATGAGGTGGCTGGGGATGGTCTTTCTGAGGAAGATGTGTCTAAAAGACAAGGAGACATCTGCCAAGGGAAGAGGAGGGAGAATTGCAGGTATAGGACTGGCATTTTTAAGGGCTCTGAGCTGGAAAATGGGATTAAAATAAAATTTATCCTGTATGTGCATAAGGGCACATATAGGATAAATGAAAATAGACTAAACACATGAAAGTGACCTCTATTGCAAATGAAAAAGAGCAACGGCCGCTTGCAAAATACAGCTCCAACCGTGTTCTTCCCATAAGAGTCAAGATTAACATTCCAACCTAGTGAAGTTTGTTCCATTTCCACAAGATAACAGCCTTTATACCCCCACACCAAAATTTTAGGTGCCTGGACTGAACAAACACAAGCAGTAATCTTTTCCTTGATTTCCATCATCTACCAAGGAGCAGAACTTCCTCCCTCTCTCCCTTTTCCATTTCCTCCACCTCCTGTCCTTGCAGATTGGGCAATGATTTCTAAAAATTTCCTGCAGTTGACTGATGACAGGACATGGGTGTCTGGAGTCTGAACTGCCCGAGTAGAGCAGGATGAGATGGAGGAAAAGGAGCAGCGCGGGTCCCTCGCTGTTCTTTGCTCTCTGTCTCCTGTTGGTGCCTTGATTTGGGGTGACTGTCAGAAGGACTGAACCCCTACTTTTCTTTTCAGATATGTTAGTCTTTAAATGTTCTGTTCACTGCCCTTAAATATATCTGTGGTAGGGGTGCCTGGGTGGCTCGGTGGGTTGAACGCCCTACTCTTGGTTTTGGCTCAGGTCATGATCTCGGGGTTGTGGGATCGAGCCCCATGTCGGGCTCCACGATCAGCAGAGAGTCTGCTTAAGATTCTCTCTCTCCCTCTCCCTCTGCCCCTCCCCACTCTCTCTCTCTCTCAAATAAATAAATCTTTAAATAAATATATCTATGTATTTATTATATCTATATCTATCTATGGTATGTAAAGAACATTGGTGATGTTAAAGCAGGAAGGACCTACAGTAACACATCCTTGGGGAATGGAGAATACCAAACTTGCTTCTGGTTAGTGTTTCTTGCACAGGAGATGTGACTGAGGTCTCAGCAATAGTGTCACGAAGAGGGGTTATTCTGCCCACCCACTTGAAGGTTAGCTAGCTCCTGACCCCTGCCAGCCTCTATGACATCACCCACTAGCATTTTCTTCATAACGTTCATCATTCTCTGAAACAATGTTGTGTATATATTTATTTTGTTTATTATCTGCCTCCCCCACTACAGTGTAAGCACAAGGTGCTCATCTGTCCTGTTCACCCCATGTCCTCAGTTTTCAGACTAGTATCTATCATGTAATGGGTAACTGAGGGCTGAATGATGAATGTGGCAATAAATCAAATTATAATAATGAGAGCTAATACCTCTATAGCTCTCATCAAATTCTAGGCACTTCTCCAAGCACTTTAAAGATATTAATTCATTTAATCTTTATGATAAACACATGAGATAGGCATTAGTATTATTTCCATTTGCAGATGAGTAAACTGAGGGACAGAGAAATTAAGTAATTCACTCAAGGTCACACAACTACGTGCTACAACTAGAATTCAGACTCCCACTGTCTGGTTCTAGAATCTGCACTTTTACCCACCACACTGATATTCTTCTCTTCCTCCTCCTCCCCCTCCCAGTCTCCCTCCCCCTCCTCCTCCGCTCCATGCCCAGTGTAGAGCCCAACGTGGGGCTTGAACTCACCACCCTGAGATCAAACCCCAAGCTGAGATCAAGAGTCAGACACTTAACTGACTGAGCCACCCAGGCGCCCCATCACACTGATATTCTACTGAACACGTTGCTATTCCAAAAGAAATACGGACAATACCAAAACAAAACAAACTCTTTTACAACAAAATTATTTCCCACAAATGAGAATCTTGATCTAAAAGGAGGATTCAGTCTTGTGTGTGCATGCATGCGTGTGGAAAGAGAAGAAATGTAGAAAACTTGGCACTGCGAATATTCTTTTAGCCTGAACTCTTAGGTTATCAGGAGTTACTTTTGCTTCTGTCTACATCTCACCTCTCATATCTAGATAATACTTTTGAGAACACTTGGAGAGAGAGTAAGGAACACGTCCCTTCTATCAACAAATACCATTTCTACCTAGTGTAAGGTGCTCACACGGTGGTCAGGCCAGGCTGAGAATGATGAGTTGGAAACTTACTGGCATCCTTTTGATTTGCTGGCCACTTTTTGATATGGATTTAACAGTGATGACAATGTTGGTGGGGATTCATGGAAGGGGACGTGGGGAAGGAGGATTATGAATGTATGGGCTTTATGAGCTTGTCCAAAGAAATAAATACAGAGCTAGTAGCCCTGTGTCTCACTTTGGGTCCCCTTGGTCCTTCATCTTCATATCTAAAAGATAATAATCTAGCCTGTCTCCAGTTATCGGACAGCACAAATTCTGTGCTGCCTATAAAATGAGACTAAATCTCTAAATCACTGTTATCTGAAGCCAGCAGTCTGGCTCTTAAACAAAGGAGTGAAAAGAAAATCGATGAGTCTGAAATCTTAGCCTGCCTTCTTGGCTATCTGATCAGTCAAGATTCCCAGAATAAAAGTAAAATGGAGGTGATTGATAACAATTTTGAGCCTCAACTTTTTCTGAGTTTCATAAGTGTGATCTTGGTGTTTCCCATAATAGCCTTAAAACATGGCAGACGCATTTCCGCACGAATTTCATTTTAGCTTTAATCTACCCATCCAGGCTATCTCTGAACAGTGACTGGCAGCTCTTGGCTCCAGAGGGAGTTTCTTCTTAAAAAACTATTTTCACCCAAAGCTTTAATCATGTCATTTCTCTTTCAGACCAGTAGAACAGATAAACACATATTCATGAATTAAAGTAAACCAGTATTTTATAATGGGAAGGGCAAACAGATGCTCAAATCTCCTCATGCTTCCCTCTTTCCTTAAGGAAAAATATTTTAAAGTTTATATTCTTAAATCATTTTGACAATTTTTCTTTAAAAATTATTATGAGCTATGCATTGGGAAAGTCCATTTCCATCCACTGCTCGAAATCTTAAATGGCCTGACTTCTAGGAACCTTGCAAGCCCTCCCGTATGTATCTTGCCTTATTGCCTCAGTTGTCAAACTGGTTCTCCTTAGTGACTAATGCCTAGCACTTCAGTTATGTGGTTCTTCTCTCCTTTTTCCATAAACCAAAATCCTACTACTAATCCTTCAAGCTCTGCCTTCTTCTCTGACGCTTTAGCTCTGGTCACCTTCTTCTCTGAACTGTTAGAGGAATTTAGTTTGTATCTCTAATATCCTCCTTTAATTTGATGTATCTTCATTTATTTTCTCATGTTTCATGCATATTACTATATAATACATATCTCTATATATACATATATCTCTTTGACTTTTCAAAGAAATATAAATAGCTTAAGGGTAGAGTACTGTGTCCGTTAGGAGTGCATTTTCCTGCAAGTAAGAAAACACAAAAACAGGTTGTTGCTCTCATGGAACAAGAAACACTTAAAAAGTACTCAAATCCATAGACCAATCTTGACCGATCTTTTGGTCTTTTCTATATCATCATGGAAAGATTGCTAGAAGGTGTGGCTCCGCTCTCAAGCTGCAGAAGCTAAAAATGTTAGACATTTGGAAACCATAAATTGGCCAAATTAGTCAATAATATTTTATCTTCATTTCTTCTGTGCTTCTTCATCCATCTATCTATCTATCTATCTATCTATCTATCATCAGTCTATATTTATTTTGGTTTAGGGTGTCATCCAGGTGCCCCGACCTCTTGATTTTTTAAAAAGTCATTCATTCATATTCTTTTCTGGGCCCACTCACATTCCACAATGGTCTGTGTCTCAGTAGACATGGTACCTCCCAAACCCTTGGCAGCCCACCTGAGGATTCTGAATTGTGCCCAAACCATGCTATTGATGCATGTACCTTGGACCCGTGAGCCAAGCTTGCTGAAGAGGTGGGCAAAGCATGTCTAGCAACTTGTAAACTCAATATGCCAAAGGAATCAAATAAAATCAGCCAATAATTATTGAGCAAAGAAAAACCATAGGATTGCAGAAACGGATGAAACCTTAGAGAGCATGCATCTGTTCCAATTTCCTCCTTTTTTTAAGTTTAATGGACTGAGTTTTTATTTTCATATTTATTTTTAAAAGATTTTATTTATTTATTTGTTAGAAAGAGAGAGAGCGCGCACAAGCAGGGGGAACAGCAGGCAGAGGGAGAACCAGACTCCCCACTGAGCAGAGAGCCCGATGTGGGACTCGATCCCAGGACCCCAAGATCATGACCCGAGCTGAAGGCAGAGGCTTAACTGACAGAGCCACCTTGGCATCCCTTTATTTTCATATTTTAACCAGCTTTTCTAATAAGCAAATAATTTCTCAACAATACTCTTCATTTGACAAAAGGGAACAAGTGAAGGGCAAGACTATACAGCTAGTGGCCAGAAGCCATGTTTGTGCATTAGCTCATGCCCTAGGTCCCTTTGAGGGACTGTGTCTGAGGTTCTCTACTGGGAAGGATGAGGGACACAAAAAGAGTAACAGTAATTACTTTCATCTGTGTAATGTGTTTAGAACATTTTCACATGTGATCACTGTCACATACAAAAGGATCGATGGGGATTATTAGTGCCACATTACTGATGACATTATCATTTTCTTCCTCTTACAGATTTGCTCCTCCTTCTGCGTTCACATACATCTGGTCGCCTTTTTTTCTGGATAGCATTTACTTCCGCTATGAGAAAATAATTTGCTTATATATAATTATTTGTTTATCGTGGCCTCTCTTATACTATAAACTCCATGATGCTTTTTATGTCTCCAGTTATTCGTTGAATGAGTAAATCACTGTAGTCATCCTAGACTCTTCCCTTTCAACTGTAACATACAACCTGAAAGTTTGTGTTCTATATATTATTTCCCTACTGTGAAAGTCTCATATTTGTCTTTTTGTCTTCACTCCTATCATAACTGCCTGAGCTCAGTCCCTTATTCCTCCTTCTCTAGTCTCCTATTCGGTCTCTCTTACTCAGCCTCCGCAATCCTGCAGTGAGAGCTACTTTTCCCAAATGCACATTGGATCGCATGATGCTTCCTAGCTCAGAATATCTCCAGCTTCAGTGGTGCTCTATAACTTTCATTCATGCTTGCTTCCACTCCAGAAATAGTTCTTGAGAGGCTATCATTTCCTAGGCACTGTAGGAGGGACTTCCTATGTAGAGGTTAGCTTGCTCTCAAGGAACTTACAGACAAGTGAGCAAGATTGATAATAAACAAGTATAAAGTGCATATATATATATATATATATATATATATATATAATTTAAAATTTGTGTTGAGGGTCTGTATGAAGGAAACAGGTAGAGTTCTAACATAGAGACTAATGGAACAGGGAAGGGAGGATGGAGAAAAGAGATGTTTTTGATGGGTTCATAGGAAACGCATGTCCATCTGAAACATGACAGTACACTTGAGACCCCAAGGATCAGAAAGAGCTGTCCATGTGAAGCAGAGGGAAAGCATTTGCACAGAAAGAACAATGGAATGAAGGCCCTTTGGTGCGGAAGAATTTGCAGTGTTCAGTCTGTGAATTAAAGGTGTTGCAATGTTAAGAACTTAACATTTAAACATAAAGCACTGGGCGACTTACAGTTTTCATTTTTATTTTTACTGTGTCGCTGTAGTTTTCCAATAATGCTTGGTGAATAGTTTGACCAGAGAAGATGAACAGATCCTAGTTTTGGAAATGAAAAGGATTTCAGACCGATCAGTGTTTGAAACTGCATGGTTTTATCAAACTGTAGATTGGCACATCTTTTTTTTACTAACTTAATATGTGTCTCTTGGAATCTTCATTATGAGCCTCATTAGCCACAGGATCTCTTTCCCTGGAAGAACATTGTAAACATTGATTTACAACATTTAATGAATAGTCTTTCCCGGATTTTCCCAATGTTTATCAGATTTCTGGGCTTGTGAATGCTGGATGCTGGGGTTCTTGTGAGGTCTGTCAGCAAAGACATGGACTGAGAACCTATAATATTGCAGCAATCATTATAGTGTTGGTCAAGAAAATCTTGGTCCAGGCTTCATTCAACTTACTGTCTGGAAGAAAGAGATCAGCCGCATGCAGACTCACCTCAGACATACTGCAGGCTCACTTCCAGACCACAGCAAGAAGCGAGTCAAATGAATGTTTTGGTTTCCCAGTGCATAGAAAAGTTACTTTTACGCTATACTGTAGCCTATTAATGTCCAGTGTCATTACGTCTAAAGAAACCAATATGCATACCTTAATTTAAAAACACTGCTAAGAGAAGCTAACCATTACCTGAGCTTGCAGTGATCACAGGTCACCATCACAAATATAACGATGAAAAAGCTTGAAATACTGCAAGAATTACCAAAATGTGACACAGACATGAAGTGAGCAAATGCTATTTAGAAAAATGACGCCTATAGACTTGCCTGACGCAGGGTTGCGACAAACCTTCAATTTGTACAAACACACCATCCGTGAAATGCAGTAAAGTGAAACATGATAAAATGAGGTCTGCCTACATGGGTCATACAGCGCTGGTTGCTACTAGAGGGTACATGTTCTTTCTCTCTTAATCTTAAATAAGAGACAATATACCAACGCATTTGATATTATTACACCATGTATTAACAATATACTCCACATAGCCTTTAGATATTAGTTCATTTTATATATGAATAACCTAAGACTGACAATCTACCAATAATTTTCAACTCATATAGCAAATCAGAGAACAGACCCCGGACATTTTGTCTCCTCTGAGGAGGAGGTTAGATCATTAAGGAGAGAATATTTTGCATACTCCTTCCTTAATTCCAAAGAAGTGAAATGTCTATATCCATTCTTTTCCTCTGATTATGTATTGTATGAGAGGGAAATTAACACATCTACTTATTTGAAATACATTTTGTGAAAATTTTTTAATGGAATATATTGAGCTGGGAATGTGTAATGCCCCCACCCAACCCAGTAGCCTTCATGCTATGTTTCCTGAGTGCTAAGTAGCATTTGTTCTTCGGGAGCCATTGAATAATAATGACTCAGTATAATGATTCCAATTTCCCCTGATACTCAGCGAGGGACCTGGTAACTTTCTTTGCCTTAATCTTGTTTCTGTTTGGCCTTTAGCATTTTCTAGAATATGTCTAAGATTCTGATGCAAGCATGGGTCTCTTCTTAAAATAAATCAGAATACAACCAAACAAAATTCCTGAAAACAAATGTGCTGTATTAAACTGTCAACAGGCACTGAGCTCCAGAGGAGAATAAGCATTTCGGTAGGTTTCATTTCTGTGTCTCCAGAGATGCGAACTAAGAGATCAGAAATATGGATTTTTCTGGTATTTATTATGTTCTACCTCAACTATATATTTCTTATTTCTAAAAATGAGAAATGAACATATATCCACATTCAATAAAAGGAATCCATATTTCAATTTTTCATAGCGTGTGGCTGAATTGAAAACAAAGCATCCACCATTCCTTGGTGCCGGCTTCTCACCAAAAGTAGAATAACGCAAGCTGCTCATTAGACGTGGCCTGAAGACCACACAAAGCCTTCTCTGATGCTCACCAAAAGCAAACAGGGCATCCCGATGTCTTGTCTTAATCTGTTGTGTAGGAGAACCCATTTCTCCACTGGGTTTGAACTGCCACAGGCAAGAGGTGGTTATGGCTAAGCTTCCTTTGCTATTTAAAAGCATTTCAATCCTGAGGCCAGCAGTAGTGCTGTGGAGTCAAAATAGAGACCTCTCAATCCTGACAGAGACCCCAGGGACTCACAACTGGTTGTGTTTGTCGTCTTCCACACACTGCTGCAAAAACTGGAGTGTGGGCGTGCGTGCACACGCGTGTGAACCAGTTGGATATAAAAGAGAACTGTAAACCCCTGTTATTTCACACTCTTCTCCACTCTGGATGAAGCCTGGGCCCCGCAGGCTCAGGTCTGGGAAGAATTTGTTTAAAAACGTTAACCTCAGCGATTGCCTGCGCTGGAACGTCATAGGCAAGTGAGCGTGATGCTCTGTAGTGTCACCATGGCCCCAGATGGTGAAGTTTTAGACAGTAAATCAAGAGCCTGAGCCACAGAGCCTAATTCTCCACCCGGGCTGCTCACACCGACCAGACATGATGGGCAACTGTGACTTAGCCGACTCGGAAATTTCCATTTTTACCACATGAGCTCAATGACAAATGCCTGTGGGGCATTTTGATTTTGGTCACATCTGGACTAAAAGAATGCCAAAAACACTGTGATGTTGGTGAAAAGCTCACCAAACATCTTTCAAAACAACAGCAACAAGGCAGAAGTAGCAATTTCAACAACTACCCACAAGTACAGACGCTTGGCTCTTCATGTCACCATTTGGGAAAAAGAGAAATGCTCCTCTTATGTTATTTCTATCAAATGACTATTTGTAACAAAATTGGATTACGAAAAATTAGGGGCATTCTTTAATTTTATGGTGATTGTAAGGAAGAACTATGGAAATAACTTTCGTACAGTAAGCTCCGTAATTAAAAGAGATTACAAAATAAGTATGAGCTGGCCACATTCTGGAAGAAAATGAGCCTTGAAATTGGGAATGTGACAGGACAACATTTCAGAATTATATACCTCCTATAAATGCATGAAACTCATGTCTCCTCTTTTTCAAGCTGGTAATTTTTGCGTCTTCCCCAGAGTAAGACCCCCTTTCCCACGGTACTAGACAGAAAATTATTTCCTCATCTTCAGTTGGTTGGTCACTGTAGCAGGGTAGCCCTGAGAAAGGGTTTTAATATCTTGTTCTGTTTTCCCTCGGAGCCTCATTGACAGTGCTTTTAAAATCAAGTCTTATTCTCAGACACATTTTCCCCTTTGTCCCAGTTCTAAATCTTTGGCATAGCTGGGGTTCCTTTCGGAAAGTTGTCTTTCTTCAAATGAGGGTCATCCTGAAAGGCATCTCTTTCACCTCCAACCCCAAGTCTGGGGCTGAAATTTCATTATTAGAGAAGGCTCATTCTGGCCTGTAAGGATCCCTAGTGGAAATGCAGTATTCCCTGGGAACTGACAACCTCAGGGTAATGTTAGTTAATACCTTGGGGGAGATTATCTGTCCCAGGTGATTTCCACAGAACCCAGCATCTGATGGTTAATAAGTTCTAGGGGAACAATCCAGAAGTTGGATGTGAAGGACCATGACAAATCATCCATTGGTGATGGCTAGAGGGACCATCTTTGGGTTATGGAAAAGGGGTCTAAAATTTCAAAGAGAAAAGCATGGAATCAAGAATATTGGACCCAAACAGTCCTCTTGGGAAGTCCCCTTGTTCAGATAAAGAAACTGGGACTAAAGGAGTTTAGCGATTTGCCAAAATGCACTTAGCAAATTTATGGTGGGCCAGACCAGCACCTGGGTCTCTTGATTTCCAACCCATCACTTTCCATTCTGCCAGAGGGACTTATCTTCACGCATGGCAAGGGTAGAGGAGTAACAACATCTTCTTCTGGAAAAAAAAACGTACTTTGGGTCTCCCACATTTCTAGCTACATCATTTTCTCTGGGGGAAAGGAAATAGTGAGTTATACTAAGATAAGAAAAGATTTTATAAGTCCAGCTTAGCCGAGGAGTATTGTCATGTCCTTGTTCTTGTCCCAGATAAAATATCCTGACTCCTTCAAGATTTTCTTTTTTTCTTAATTTTTTCTTCTCGACCTCCACTCCCTATCTCATTAGTTTTAATGGATGGATCACGGAAACCAGAAATGCACACACAGCAAACACATCTGCCCATTGGGTAAAAAGAAAGGCATGTGTGTACATGTGTATGTATGTGTTTGTGTGTGTGCATGCCGTAATGGGAGGCAAGTTCAAGAGGAGCACCGAAATTAAGGAGTTCTCCCACAAA
This sequence comes from Potos flavus, assembly GCA_028534135.1. Lineage (NCBI taxonomy): Eukaryota > Metazoa > Chordata > Mammalia > Carnivora > Procyonidae > Potos > Potos flavus. The sequence goes on from CM052887.1 coordinate 51,679,609, forward strand.
TAGCTGGGTGCAAGATGGCCTTTATTCAACCCAGCAATTGTGTTGGAACCCCAAATTAGAGTCTTCATTGTTCTTTGTTGCCTTTGTTTTAAGCTTAACACCAACTTTTCTTTCTTTTTTTTTTTTGGCTATAAAAAAATAAATCTGAAAACAATAAGTCTTGTTCATTGACATAAACCGGCTGTTGGTTCCTTGTGGGACCTAGGCTGATAAAAACCAGGGAAAAACTATTTTATTTGCAATGTAAAGAATTTTAGCCTGTGGAGATTTTTCAGTTCAGCAGCAGTAAAGTAGGGACAGCAACCAAATAAGCTGTTAAAAACTGTATCCCCCGCCCTTACCCTTCTCCCAGTCCCAAGAGACATAATTAAAACTGCAGCAAGTGAGAAGCTGTTCCTAATACTAACATAAGTATTTAGTGCAACAGAATCATGCATTTACTAACTTCATTTTTTTTTTAACTAGTTCAAGCTGAACTTTATTTTGCTATTTCACATACAAAGGCCTTTTCTCCATGTAAGTGCTTTAATATGATCTGCCAACCAGCTTGTTAATATTTGTCAAAGGGTAGGCACATTGGTCAACGTTGGGACGATCCTCATGAGGGCCACTGTGTACACTTCCAAGGTGAACTTCACTCCTTCCTCTGAAAATGTTCTATTTGGTGGCTCGTATATTAGCCTCATCCCAATTCTGTTAAGAAAGGGATTCGTAGCTCTAGCCAACTAAACTGTCCGTTGTGAGTTTCTGTGTGCAACCAGAGAAGAGGTAGGAGCAGATGGAAGTGTGTGTATATAATAACTAGCATTTTTGTGGAAGTGGATGAAAACAGTCATGCCTTAACCTTGGCCCAGAGTATACACAGAGCTTATTCAACATTTGCCAGAAAGAAAAGAGAATAGATTTTAACCCTTATTTTTCATGTTGGTGCATTACTACTTTTGAGGGATCGATTTCCTCCTTACACACACACACACACACACACACACACACACACACACACACATACACATATATATATATGTATATATATATCCTGGCTTGGCTGGCCCCTGAAGTTCTAGATGCCTTATGAAGAAGCCTGGTTTTTTTTTAAGATTCATCTCTCAGTTGTCAGGTTCTGGAGGTTCGCAGTAGCAACTGCTTTGAACTTTTAGACTTTATGAACTTAGCGTCTCAATTTATGTAATAAAGCGAGTATATCTATGAATCAAAAAGTTACAGATTTGCCCTTGGAACCAGCTTTCCTAGGAATTTCTAAAAACACTTGCTAATCCCCAGAGGAATCTTTCAGCTAATTTTAGGGCATATTTGTTCAAGGTCACTAAAAGGGCTGGAGTGTCTAGGTTGAGTTTCTAGATGTTTTGTGTATTTGGTGCTCATGTTCCATTTCAAAGTGACTGGAGTAGAACCTTCCATTCTCTATTCACTTGGAGTGCCCACCTCATCCCCATAGTGACCTTCAGCCACCCCCTACAAACACGTATACACAACACTTTCAGATACACATCCTCTGTAACTTGAATGCAACTATAATGACCTTAGAAAAGTTAAGTCCTTTCTGTGTTTGTTGATTGGTAATGGGGATTAACAAAAAGCATCTGTTTCCATAGTGCTGTGAAATTAGATGAAATCATACAAGTAAGGAGGCTGAAAAGTGCCTAGCACATGGGAAAATTCAAGAGGTATCAGCTTTTACCATCATCGTCATCATCATCACTATGTTGAGCTAGAGGCAAATACCTATAAGAGAGAAGCCTGTATAAAGCAACACACCGTCTTGGGATGAACGTATTGGTGGTAGATACGCCGCATACACTGGCCTTGGGCTGACGGATGGCTAATCATTTTTCTTCATGAATGCCTTTCCCTCAGGCTTTCCAGAATAACATCAGAAAAAGTGTTTACAGTTTACCAGTGGGAATTCCAGATTTTTCAGATGTAAACGCATTTTGCGGGGCGGTGGGGGGGGGAGGGGGGCGGCGAGTGGCTAGACTATCAGTGAAATTGATTTCCATTATGGCAAAAATCCAGCTTTATCTAGAAATGTGAGCCTTTCTCTGGCCTGCAACATTCTACCCTTTGCAAACTAGAGAACAAAGGATATTATATGCAAATGAACCTGGAAGGAGGGATGGGGGTGTGCCAGGAGATTCAAAATTAGGATCCAATTTCGAATTCTATTGGCAGATATCATGATGGTTAAAAAGAAAAGAAAAAGAAAAGCCAGAAGGCTTCTAGTGCATCTGTCTGCATTTAAATTGTTTACCTAAGATTAAGAGTGCCTACTGACCCTCAATATTAGGTTTTTTCCCCCAAAAAAACCTAGTTAGTTTTGTGGTCCCACCAGTACCACTTTGTACCAGTTTTTCTAGATTCCTCTTCCTGTGAATGATGACCATTGTGTGTAGCATGCAAAATCCCGGGAGTGTTTATGCTTATTAGAGCACAGACACATGAAGAGACATGGGAGAAACTCTCCCAGCAGTGCATAGCCAACTCGTTGTTTTCAGATGGAAGATCTCTGGTGCCATTTTCATAATGGGAATACCCAGGTCAAGTTCTGCTTCTATGCCAGGTAGTGCCCCTTTTAAGTCATATAACTAGGTTTTGTTTCAGCCTTTAGATGGGTAATAGAGAGTAAGCCTAGAAGGAGTTGAAACCATGGAGAGGTGCGTGGCTTTAAGAATAATTTTCTCATCTTATCCGGAAAACTATGGATCGCTTGATATTCCAATTGCTACATAAAATCCTAATTACTTGTGAATCTTCCTAAGGAAGAAAAAATGGCCAAAAATGTAATCTCTCTGGATGCTAGCATAAACTACAGTTGTTCTATTGATGGTGATTTTACCTTCTTTCTGAGGGAGGAGGAGGAGGGGAGAATATCTACTCCTAGGATTGTTTTGAGATTTTTGTTTTTCTTAATGGTCAGAGGGAGAACTGAAATGGCCCATGATCACTTGGTGATATGAACCAGGACAGAAGATGCTGTGCAAATGAGACTGCTTCTGTTTGGTGCAAAATCTCTGCCAGGGAGTTAGAAAAACTCCAAACTCCCTCTTCAAGGAGAAACCTTCCCAACCTTGTTTTTCCACAAGCAATATTTCAATCCAGAGATCCCAAGAAAGCAGAGAGGAAGTGGAAAAGAGAAACATCAGTCACACCTTTCTATGGAGGCCCAGTGCTGTCATCTCCTAAGTATTTTGAAGTAACCCTTTGAGACGATACATTATCTTTCAAAGCCATCCCCACTTGCACGGGCTTGGGTATGACTGTGTTAACAGTGCAAAAGGCCATCCTCTGAGTGCCTTCAGACCAGGATTATTTCATGTGTTTTGAAGAGAGATAGTGCCAGTTACCACGATAGCATTAACCAAGGATAACAGACAACAAAGCTTTTAAACTTAGAAGAAAGAAATCTTTCAGAGAGGGAAGAATGTTTTTGACACAGAAACCCAAAGGGCAGGTTGGAAGTACCACGAAGAACTTGAAATGTGTTTTCTTTATGTTCCCTCATCTTTGTTTGTAGGCTGAAATAACCCTTTTGAAAGTGAGATTTTTTTTTTCAATCGGGCTTCCACATTATTTATTTTGCAATTAATTGTGATCTCAGATTTTCTAAAAAAGCAGCCCCTGGTACAACAACAGAGTCCTTTGCATCTGAGTTTGTTTCTTGGGATGAAAACTAGATTAACATGACACGGTTGCTAACAGAATTGAAAATAACACGGGTGGTGTATCAGTAGGGGTTCTTGGTGGTAAAAAGAAAAAATTCATTTGTTACCTGAAGCAGAAAAAGGGAACATATTCAAAGGGTATTTGATTTCCCAGAATTAGCCAGAGGCTGGAGGGGATCAACATTATAAGGGAAGCAGAGATCAGAGGAGCTCCAGATGGCCTCGGAAACTTGCAACACAAACAACCTGGCCAGGATATCACTGTGGCGGCCACTGGGCACTCCCCCCACTACTACTGGATACCATCACAAACATGGCACAAATGATCCATCTGCTCTTTCTTGACCTCACTTGCCCCAGACTTGGAGGCTAAGGTGGATCATTTGATCGACCAAGCTTGCATATCCTGTGCTCCACCAAGGCCTTATTCAACAAGAATTCCCCCCAAAAGAAGAAGGTGGATTAGATGCTGGATAACTCCCTGAAATGGCATTTGTTGACCATAGGTGTATGATTTTTTTTTCCCCAAAAAAATAAAATAAATTTTATTTATTTATTAGAGAGATCACAAGTGGGCAGAGAGGCAGGCAGAGAGAGGGGGGGGGGGAAGCAGGCTCCCTGCTGAGCAGAGAGCCCGATGCGGGACTCAATCCCAGGACCCTGAGATCATGACCTGAGCCGAAGGCAGAGGCTTTAACCCACTGAGCCACCCAGGCGCCCCCATAGGTGTATGATTAAAATTACTTTGCTAATTCCTGGCACTGAACATGGGAGGTAGAAGACATAAAGAGAAAAGCTTCCTAGCCTACTATTAGAAGGCAGGACTTGCTAATACTAACACATTGTTTATGCTTGTAATTTAAAAGACTAATTTTATTCTGGAGAAATAACTAGGTCGGTCAGGATAATTCTTAGCTGATATAAATAAATCAAAAAGATTGACCATCATAACTGCTGTCTTGCTACTTTTTCATCTAGATCAGCATGGTCCAGGAGCACTTTTGGAATGATAGACGTATGACTCTCACACACTTGCAATCTGGCCACTGCAACTGAGAGATTGAATCTTTAATTCTACTTAATTTTTTCAGTTTAAATTTAACAACAGTCACCTATCGCCAGCAAATATTGTGTCTTATGCAAATCACAGTTTCATAGTACAGAACCAGAAGGGCTATTTGAGATTCCTATAGCACATTGGAAGTTCACTATTTTTAATATAAAGTATGTTGAATTCTTCATGTAAAGTATGAAAAAGATGGTTGGTGAGGGGATGGGAGGCTATAAAGACTGGCATTCTCAGTGGTTAGACAAAAGATAATCAGGATCACAAAGAATTTATGTTGAGAAGGGACCACAGATTAACACCAGAATGTGTGGTTTCTCTTGGTGGTATTTCAGTGGAGATAGAAGGACAGTGGGCTGTGACCTTGGAAAAAGAGTGTCCAGTTCCTTTCACAAGCAAGAGCACTAGCATGGGGACAATGAACAACCCACATTGCTCTCAAAGCTAGACCTCGTGAATTATAAGAGGAATAATAAGATGATAGCTTAGAAAAAGTGCTTTCGAATATTTGGCTATCAAGAGTTACTAAAATATTACTGTGAATTTCCATAATACACTTGAGGATCCTTTTATTGAAAAAGAAAACAGGAAGCCTGTGCTTTTCTGAAGTTTCTCTTGTTTTGCTCTTTCTGATTAAAGCTATGCCTTGAATACTTTTGATGTAGCAGTAAAGTATTTGTGCTTTGGGAATCTAAACAGAACACTACCAGCAGTGCCAACCACCAGAGGAAAAGGTACTGGTTTTTAGTATGTATGCAGAGAGCCCACTGTGCTTTCCCTGGAAGGCATGGATTATAAGGGTGACTTCACATCGTGGCCAAAGGTGAGCTATACACAAAGCAGGTGATTGAAATTCCTGTGATTCCTGGCTACCAGCAAGATTTACCAGAGAAAGGAAGTCCCCAAAGTGCCTTCTTTCAAGCCAAGACAGGGGTTGGTAAACCACAGCCCTTGGGCAAAATTCAGCCTGCCACCTGTGTTTATATGGCTCATGAGCTAAAAATAGTTTTTACACTTTTAAGCGATTGGAAAAATTAAAAGAAGAATGACATTTCATAGCATATAAAACTTACAGGAAATCTAAACTTCAGTATTGATAAAGTTTTTTAGAATACACCCATGCCCGATCGTCGACAAATTATCTATTGTTACAACATAGAGGAGTTGCAGTAGAGACCCTATGGCCATTCGATGGCAAAGGTTGCACTTTACAGAAAAAGTTTGCCAACCTCTGACACATGGCGGGATGCATCCTTTAAGCCAGTAGGGAGTATTCAGCCCACTTGGAATGTATTTGACTCTAGACCGAGAAGCATAGTTTTTTTTGCCTTTTCATTTGAGACTTTTTCTAACCATCCTCCCAATATACCATAATTTTTTGGAGGAATAGATCATGTGTTATTTTCTCTTATATCTTCTGTAGTGCCTTACAAATAGAAGGTAATTAACAGTTATTTTTGAATGAATGGGTAGATAGATAAATAGAATCATAAGTGGATAGATGATAGATAGCTAGGTAGATAGACAAATAGATGGATGCAGAGTGTTTTGGATCAAATTACTTACCTTTGCATTATTGCTGGATATGAATATCAAAATTATAATAGTCTCTATGTATGAGCTAATTAGCCAGCTAATACTAGAAAACAGGACAATATCAGGAACAGTAAAGTGTGACAGAAGTTCTGTTAATTGAAACCCATTCCCTTTTAAAACATGAGGATTAATGGCTATGTCCCACAAAATGTGCAAAGACAGTGTGTAACTTTCTTTGGCTCCCATTTATACCTACTCCGCCAATTGAGTTGTATACATACTAATTGTCCCCAATATTTGTTTGTGGTGGTTGTAATTTGTACTAAAAATGCATAATCCAATGAAATACTAGAAAACAAGGCGCCTGGGTGGCTCAGTGGGTTAGAGCCTCTGCCTTCGGCTCAGGTCATAATCTCAGGGTCCTGGGATCGGGCCCCACATCGGGCTCTCTGCTCCGCAGGGAGCCTGCTTCCCCCTCTCTCTCTGCCTGCCTCTCTGCCTACTTGTGATCTCTCTCTGTCAAGTAAATAAATAAAATCTTAAAAAAATACTAGAAAACGTCTATGACCAAAATAAAGTGGGAGAAAAGTAACATTTGTTAAATACCTTCTTTTGGCCAGGTACTGACCTGGGCACTTCACATATACCTAGAAACCCAGAGTCTCTGGAACAAAATTTTCTGCTGTACACATTCTTTGTAAATGATATCTACTTGCAGCCACTGAGTGGGACCATAGCCTAGCTGATCTACTCATTTTTTGCTGTCTTCATAAGGAGTATTGATTGCCTTGGTCAAATCAATTGTGTGGCCATTTCCATATACACATCATTTAGCTGCCTGAACTGATTGCTTCTGTCAGGCCACAGTTATGTTGTTTCAATCATGCAAATCCAGGTTGTCTCAAATCCTCCAAGTGGAACGCTGAAACATCAAAACCCCAGGCTCTGGAGAATTAGCCGAGCATCCTTTTTTCCATAGGACGTTAATGTTCAGATTCGGAGGAAACAAATCATCAGAAGGTTATATTGTTCAGTAATCCAAAGTAAATCAGGAATTTCTGGAACCCATATTCCTTAGTAACAAAGAAAAAGATTATCCAAACTAAGTTTGCATTCGCCTAGACTGGAAAACACCTTTGGTAGCAGATGGCTCTTTAGATCTCAAATTCAATTATCTTTTTTGAAAAAGAGAAAACAAATGGTGATTTTAATCACCTTCGATTACTGGATGTTGGCATATCGGACTGAAGTTTTCTGATGTGTTTACGGGACTCACATAAAGATGGCAAGGGTCTGGGGCCTGGAAAACAAAGTAACATGCTGAATGGGAACAAAACCCCTTTTGCAGGTTATTTTCAGCGGTGGCAGTAATCCAGAGCTGGCAGTGGTGGTAAAAGGGAGAATGGGAATATAAAGACAGCTCATTGCTGGAGGACATGATTTTGCTTTTACTGTGTTATTGTTGGTTTTTTGTTTTTTGTTTTTTTTTTTTAATTAGTAGGAAAAGCAGGTTTGCACCTCCTGGCAAATTAACCTGTAAAAAAATATGTATGTTTTAACAAATATACTTTAGCATGGGCCAGGTAAATTTTATTGAAAATCACAGTAGTGACTAGAGGCTGATTTGCAAGAATACTACTGTTGCTATCTTTTTCGAATGTGGTGGAGGCTGTGCTAAAAAGAACACAAAGGACTCCAACTGCATTCTTGGGGGAAGGGGACAAAAAGGGTGTTTCTAGTGCATACATTCAAAAAGTAGCCTCAAGAGGTGCTTTATTAGGATCGTAGCAGCATATACATAACAACATAGAGAACAAGCCCTAAATGAACTTGCAACACAGGCTTAGGAAGACTTCCGGGCCTTTCTGTTTCTGTTTCAACTTTGTCTTGTGCTGTTTCATCCACCAGGTACTGGGGACCAACCTGTGCCACACCTAACCTTTTGCTGAACTTTCTTTCCTGCCATCCCAACTGTGGGAAGGTGCTGTTTGCGTTGTGAACTGTGCCGGTCACATTTTGGGCCAGAATTCATTATTCCTTTGTCAGAAGTGCTTCCCCTGTCTCTGGGGCTTTCACTGTTATCTTGTAAGCTTACTGTTCTGTGTCCTGTGGCAGAGAATGCACTAGATGAGAGTCCTAAGAGCTGAACAGCAGTTCTCGCTCTGCCAGGTCATAGGGGCATACGTCAGAGATACTGTGGGTTTGGCTCCAGACCACCACAATGGAGTGAATATTGAAACGAAGTGAGTCAAATGAATTTTTTGGCTTCCCAGTGCATATAAAAGTTATGTTGACACGACACTGTAATCTTTTAAGTGGAAATAATAGTACTATGCTTAAAAAAACCAGTGTACCTGCCTTCATTAAAAAATACTTTATGATAAAAAAAGGCTAACGATTGTCTGAGCTTTTAGCAAGTCGTCATCTTTTTGCTGGGGGAGTTTCTCGCCTCGGTGTTGATGGCTGCTGACTGATAGGAGGTGGGTGCTGAAGGTTGGGGCAGCTGTGGCAGTTTCTCAAAATAAGACAACAGTGGAGTTTGACACATCAATTGACTCTTCCTTTCATGAATGATTTCTCTGTAGGATGTGATGCTGTTTGATAGTATTTTGCCCACAGTAGGACTTCTTTCAAAATTGGAGTCTGTCCTCTCAAACCCTCCCGCTGCTTTTATCAACTAAGCTTATGTCATCTTCTAAATCTTCTGTTGTCACTTCAGCAGTCTTCACAGCATCTTCACCAGGAGTAGATTCCATCTCAATAAACCACTTTCTTTGCTCATCCCTAGGAAGCAACTCTTCATCTGCTCAAGTTTGATCCTGAGATGGCAGCCATTCAGTCCCATCTTCAGCTCCACTTCTAGTTCTCTTGCTATTTCCCCCACATCTGCAGCTACTTCCCCCACTGAAGTCTTGAACTCCAAGTCCTCCATGAGGGCTGGAATCAGTGTCTTCCAAACTCCTGTTGATGTTGAAATTTTGACCTCTTCCCATGAATCACGAATATTCTTTTTTTTTTTTTTATTTATTTGAGAGAGAGAGAGAGAGCAAGAGAGCATGAGAGGGGAGAAGGTCAGAGGGAGAAGCAGACTCCCAGTGGAGCTGGGAGCCCGATGTGGGACTCGATCCGGGGACTCCGGGATCATGACCTGAGCCGAAGGCAGTCGCTTAACCAACTGAGCCACCCAGGCGCCCAAATCACGAATATTCTTAATGGCATCTAGAATGATGAATCCTTCCTAGAAGTTTTCCACTTACTTTGCCCAGATCCATCAGAGGAATCACTCTCTATGGCAACTGTAGCCTTACAAAATGTATTTCCTAAATAGTAAGACTTCAGAGTTGAAATGACTCCCTGATACGTGGGCTACAGAATGGATGTTGTGTTATCAGGCACGAAGACAGTATTAATCTTGTTGTCCATCCCCATCAGAGCTCTTGGGTGACCAGGTGCACCATTAACGAGCAGTCATGTTTTGAAAGGAACCTTGTTTTCTGAGCGGTAGTCCTCAACAGTGGGCTGAAAATATTCAGTTAACTGTGTTGTAAATCGATGCGCTGTCAGCCAGTCTTTGTTGTTCCATCTATAGAGCACAGCAGAATAGATTTAACATCATTCTTAAGGGCCCTAGGGTGTTTGGAATGGCAGCTGAACATTGGCTTCAACTGCATCATCAGCTGCGTTAGCCCCTACCAAGAGAGTCAGAGCTTTGAAACCAGGCACTGACTTCTCCTCTCTAGCTATGAAAGTCCTAGCTGGTGTCTTCTTCCAAGATAAGGCTGTTTCATCTACTTTTATTTTTTTTTAGGATTTTATTTATTTACTTGAGAGAGTGAGAGAGAGAAAGTGAGAGGTGAGAGCAAGAGAGCACAGAGGGAGAGGGAGAAGCAGACTCCCCATTGAGCAGGGAGCCCGACACGAGGCTCGATCCCAGGACCGCAAGACCACGACCTGAGCTGAAGTCAGCTGCTTAACCAACTAAGCCACCTAGGTGTCCCTCATCTACTTTGAAAATCTGTTGTTTGGTGCAGCCACCTTCATGAATGATCTCAGCCAGATCTTCTGGGTAACTTGCTGCAGCTTCTATCTAAGAACCTGCTGCTTCCTCTTGCACTTTTCTCTTATGGAGATGGCTTCTCTCCTTAAACCCCATGAACCAGCCTCCGCTAGCTTCAGACTTTCCTTGTGCAGCTTCCTCACCTCTCTCAGCCTGCATAGAATTGAAGAGAGTTAGGGCCTTGCCCTGGGTTAGGCTTTGGCTTAAGGGCATAGTGTGGCTGATTTGACCTTCGACCCAGACCACTCAAGCTTTCTCCAGATCAGCAATAAGAGTGTCGCACTTTCTTACCATTTGTGTCCTCACTGGAGTAGCACTTTTAATTGCCTTCAGGAACTTTGCCTTTTCATTCACAACTTGGCTAATTGTTTAGTGTAAGAGATCTAGCTTCTAGCCTCTCTTGGCTTTCAACATGCCTTCCTCACTAAGCTTAATCACGTCTATCTAGCTTTTGATTTAAAGTGAGAGACGTGAGAGTCTTCCTTTCACTTGAACACTTAGAGGCCGTTGTAGGGCTACTAATTGGCCTAATTTCAATATTGCTGTGTCTCAGGGAATAGGGAGGCCCAAGTAGAGGGAGAGAGACATGGAATAGCCAGTCAGCAGAGTGGTCAGAACGCACATATTTGTCATTAAGCTCCCCTATCTTATATGGGAGCAGTTCATGGTACCCCCAAAACAATTACAGTAGTAACATCATCAAAGATCACTGATCACAGATCAAATATAATAATAATGAAAAAGTTTGAAATATTGCAAGAATTACCAAAATGTGACACAGAGACATGAAGTGAACAAAATGCTGTTGGGAAAATCGTGCCCAATGATTTGCTTGATACAGGGTGCCACAAACCTTTAATTTGTAAAAAAAAAAAAAAAGAAAAAGAAAAAAAGAAAGAAAAGAAAAGAAAAAAAGCTGTATCTGTGGAGAGCAATAAAAAGAAATGTGATAAAATGAGGTATGCCTGTATCTATCTGAGCTTCCACCCCTCATTTATAAAATAAAATAATATTTGACCTACTTGCTTTTTGTGGTTAAAGTGAAAGACATTGATGTTATTATTAGGCAAATTGGTAAAAATAACCAAAGTATGTATTTTGGCTGTGAAGTAATCTCTGACTCCCCAAATAATTAATAAACAATTTTATCTTAAAGGTAAACATATAGCAAATTTTATATTAATTGATCATATCTAATATATTAAATAACTTTGCCAAGAGAGCATGTATTATTATAGTTAGAACAACTGGATAACATTTCATAATTCATAACTTTGCTCCCTGAAAGCTCCCATTTTCAAATTGCTTTAAAGCTATAATGGAAATGTTTTCACATTATAGTTTTAAAGAAATTTATTCTAGTAACCAAAACTCTTAATGGTTCTAATATTAGAAATGTCAGAAACATGACTACTTATGGAAAGCAGATAGGGAAAGGAGAGCATCATTCCATGGTCTCGTTAAGATAACACTGAATTGAGACAGGTGGCATAGTGCAAAGAGGCTAGCCTGCATTCTGTCTCCTATACTTTTTGTGTGGTTTTTCTTTCTTTGAACTTGAATGTCCTCATGTATAAAATGGGAATAAAAATATCTTGTAGTAATGTTGTAAGGGTTAGAGAGAATTCATACAAGGACCTTTGTACACAGCTTAGATGCTCAATAAACTATTATTACATAAACATCTCCCCCCACCACCCACATCCACCTGGCAATGAACTCTCTTAAGCTTAGATGCTCCTTGCTAATGGGATGATCTTAATGGATTCCTGTGACGCTACCCAAATACGTACTTTCATTGCAGGCTGTCATGTAAATACAGGGAGAATCTGATTTAATGAAAGGTGATTGGTGTCCAGCTGCCCAAGAAGTGGAAAACATACTGATGGATATTCCAAATTCAATCTTACTTCTTCTATCTATGAAAATCCTCTTCAGTGAGACTTGGTATGGCACTGAGCCCTGTACCCCCAGACAGGAGTGAAACAAAAATTAGGAAACAACTAAAATTAGAAAGAAGCTAAGATCAGGAAAATAAGTAATCCAGTGTGTTTCATTTGGCAGGGGTCTAGAGTAATTACTTTGGATAATTTCCATGCAAAATGTTCACATGGACTAGAAAATGTTTCTTGTAATCAAAAGATGTGAAGTTACCACTTGAACAGCAACTTTTATTCTGGAAGAGCCACCCATAAATAATTAAATTAGAGTTACCATTTGAAAAGTCCAAGTGGGCGTTTTCACTGAACTTCTATGAACATGTGCCGTTTTCCCCTTGGAGGCACTTTGGGTTGATGGGATTTTGAGGTACGGGTAACTTTCTCGGGAACAGAAGTTAATTCTGTAACTTGTCCATGTGTTGACAAGGCATGCCCTTTCAGATTTCCAGCATGAAGGCAAGTAGTGTTTTATTGAGGCTGACTGAATGTGGGTGAAAACATTCATTATACATTTATTTTATTTCTTTAGAAGTTGCTATTTCCATGATAGCCATTTCCTGATTTACACTTTGGGAAAATAGGAGTTTTCCATTCATCCAGAAGAACACGATAGACATCACCTTATGTTATTTGCCAGCTAGGTACAAAGATGTTTTTCCATAGCAACTATCTGTGAATGAATCTGTAATCTGAATACAGAATGAATCTGTATTCAAAAGACTCTTTTCAGAATCCGGTAAAAATTAGGTCGAGAGGCAAACTCCACCATCCGGAAGGTGTGTAGAAGCAGTGGTGTGTTGAAAACCACATTCTGCAGGGCGGAGTCTTGAATTGTAGGGTTTACCAATTTCCGGGCTCCTACCACAGTCCATTTCAACCTCCCGACAGTTGAAGAATGGCTTACAGGATTCCTGAATATTTAACAGTTGGCTCTCACAAAGCTGATGCAACACCTTCAACACACCTTTAACACACCTCAGCCTTTAGAGTGAGTTCTAAATCTCAAGCCCTGACGATCTGATTTCTTTTGGCTCCAAAGGCATCTTCGTGAGACCAACAGATGCCTGTCACGTAGGAACCTGTGGATTTTTCCCGTTTACTTGCCTTTACTGCATCGTTTAAAGCTTTCCTTTCCAGTAGCCGATACACGTCACACCTGCAAAGTTTCCAACACAGCAGACCTCTAATGAACACATCGATTTATACAAATGAAAGATTCTCTCTCTACCCAAACAGTTAAAAATCTAAGATACACTCTGGTGCATGTTCCCTCAGCCATTAGTCCAGGCTTGCTGCTTCAGGAGTCGATGGGACTCACTCACTCCTGGTTCTCAGCTTGCTGCGGAGTTTTGCTGACACCGCTCTAAAAGCCCCGGCTGGGGCTTCTAACTGCTGCCTGTCAATGGCTGGCGGAGTGATTTGATTCCTTTATGTATGTAATACAGTAAAGCGCTTTGAGGCTTGCAAATGGCACTGTTTAAATCAATACATAATGATTTATTACATATTGTGGAGCACTTATAAATATATTATGAAGCCTTAGAGCACAACAGCATCATGGGCTAGTGGGGGGCCGGGGTGGGCGCCCTCCATGCGGTGTTTTCTGCTACTGAGATATGAATGTGTGACCCTGGATAATTCATTCCCCTTTGCTATGCTCCGTTCCGTATGTTTGGAAGTCACCAGGGATGAGATTGCAAATGGTTTAGAGACATGGAGTGCCAAATGGGCAATATTTTTACAAACTAAGGAATTACTGGGGCACTTGGCTGGCTCAGTCCGTTGAGTGTCCAACTCTTGATTTTAGCTCAGGTCATGATCTCAGAGTCCTGGGATCAAGCCCCCCATAGGGCTCTGCGCTCAGCAGGGAGTCTGCTTGGGATTCTCTCTCTCCCTCTACCCTTCCCCCTGCTCATGCACACCCTCTCTCTCTCTCAAGTAAGTAAATCTGTTTTTTAAAAAAGGGTTACTTTATTTTTCTATCTCTCACATAACCTAGCATCACAGTGGATACCAACTAGGCATCTCAGCTAAAAATTAGTGAGAGGTTCAAAAGTACACATGTATGTAGCAAAAGTATAAAGACAGACATAGGAACGATAATCACCAAATTCAAGATGCCATGACCTCTATAGCTGGTGGAGGGGAGCGACTAGGACCCGGGGGGGTTACAGGTAAACGTCCAACTCATCCAACTCTATTTATAATATTTTATTTCTTAGTCTGGGTGGTGGATATTAGCCTTTTATGGTATTGTTCTTTAAATTTTTACCTGTCTATTACATCAAAAAGTCTTTAAATAAAATGAAATTTACTTTTCTGTTAGTCATGGTATGTGTGAGTTTAGCTTTCATAACGGTGTTGTATTTACAAATGAATGAGTAGGATGTGTTGCTTGTGTCCTTGTTTTACCCGACGATGCAGTTTGGGGAGCTCTCAGAGTCCTCAGTCAACTGAGCCATGTGCAAAGACTGTAACAGGAATAACAGCCAGAGTTTCATTAATCCCCATCAAGGCCAACAGTTAATTAACACACTGTAAAGCATTTTTTAAATGTAGGAAATTGAACCTATTGAATAATATTTCTATTGATTAAAAGAGAAAAGAAATGAGGGTATGTTTAGCCACTTGGCTAAATTTCAGCCCACCTGGGCCCCTTACTGGTTATAACAATAACCAGTCAGGCATTATGGACAAAAACTGGACTCTAATTAGACATAAGCTTATCTTTTTAAAGTAGTTAACTGAAATAAAAAAAAAATAATGGAGGTAAAGGTTGGAGAGACTCCTGAGATACTGTGCCTAAAACAATGAAATGTACCCACGTTGACACAGAACCCCTAGGTCCCAGAGTCAGTATGGTGATATGGTTTAGGCTCTTGAGTGATACCGCTGCAGGCAACGTTCCTATGAACAACCAAAAAGAAATCACTCCCATTTATTTGCACCTAATAATTACTTCCTTTGCTATGAAAAAGGCAATATTCTGAGTTCAGATGATTTTCACAGGAGCTTGGTATATGAACAATCCAGCTTGTAAAATGGGGTCCCAAGCAGGCTAACTGGGCACAGCCATGGCTGGTACTGCGTATACCTTCAGTGGTTGTCAGTATAAGCTCTTGGACTCGCCCGGGAAGACGGGGTTGTGGAGTGAAGAAACAGGACAGACCTTCCTAAGAAGGTACATCTCTGCTCAGTCATACTTCCACTCACGCTGGAGGCTTAGAGAGGAAACTGTCATTTTATTCCAGGGCACTTTGTAATGTGTTCCTCCTTGATTATAAGAAGCCAGTTTTCTCACCTTTATATCTGCATCTAAGATTTTAACTCCTCTTTCAGTATCTTCTTTTTTTGAAAAATATTGCAAGGCAGCCAAATCATAGGGCAACCCGTGAGACTATTTATTGTGGAGGGAGGAAAAATAGGGAAAAAGGAGCTTTCCAAGAGAATTTCAAATGATGGGATACATGGGATATGTTTCTATGCAGATATGATCCCAAGCACACATAATCCCTTCTGAAAACACAACTGTCCCCTCTGTGAGGCACCAGCCCCCTTACCCACACCTGCCATACTCACAAAGGGTCTTAAGCATATGGTAGATGTTTTGTAAAAAAAGGTTTTTCATGCCACGCACTGGAGAAGCAGGTAACCAGCTCAAAGTTCCAAGGGGATGTCTCTGGACAATTGGTTTCTAAATTTAACCTGTCAGGTCAGGAGGAATTCAGGGACCAAGCCAGAGCCTGCTTTGACGACTCTGTCTATTGGCATTAGTGCTGAGTTGAATCCCCTTTGTCTCTACAATTTTACTCCTCACCAACCCCCTCCCCACCCGTTGGCATACAATTAAAAAAAAAAAAATTTGTTCCAAAGCTCTATTCTAGTCATTGTGTCTCCTTTGTAAAGTAGTGGAACCAATCAGCTATCCTAAGCCAGCTGCTTCGATATATGCCGGCATGGCTCATTAAAGTACAGTCATAAACTCATTCATAGAAATATTCCGAAGGATGTTTTTATTGCTTTATTGTGTGTGTAAATCTCTTTGTTTGCACACAGAGAACACTGATTGCGCAAAATGATGAACTGCTGGTTCCATTTCTTGTCTGCTCACTGAGCAGGCACATTATGGCCTATCTTATGTTACTCTTGCGTGAACAGTATATTAGTGACTGTGAGCATCATTTACTCCACACCTTTGTCCTCCTTAATGCAAAGCATGCAATATAAATAAAAGCACTGACGAGGGTGCAGCATGGCTTGCACACCAGGGATAATTATGGCTCCAGACAAATGATAGGATGAGTTTTTAATTGCTTTTTGGAGCCATTTCTCCCGTGCACGCCCCACACTTTTGTTTTCTGAAGAATAAGGGTAAAATATCCAGAGTCAAGGAGTAGAAAAGTCATTTCTTAACCAACTCTGTGGTTGTGTGAATCCAGAAAGAAACAGAATTATCGATCAAAACAGTGGCTCCTCTCTACCTCTGCCCATGAACTGACTTGGGTGTTTGTTTCGTTTCGAAGACTTCTTTCGTTAGATTGACTTTCCTTTGCCATTTCGTACAGGTTAGAGAGGCTTAACATTGGTGGAGGAGGCAAGAGTTTCTGTTCTGTGCGTACAGCAATTATCTTCATTGCAAGAGAAGTCAGGCCTTGCAGCTGCACTGGGGAGCTCAGGCATCCTTGAACAAAGCACGTCTGCGCTCATGCACACAGAAACGTGAGAGACACTATCAAATAGACAGCTCGCTGAGGTCTGGCCGAGTAGCCCACCAGCAATTCATGGAGTTCCCAGGAGGATGCAGCCTGGCTTTCTCAGACTCCAAGCTGATTAAAGTGAGGGGTGATGGGAAGGCTATGTTGAGTCTCTAGTTTGGGGAGGGGGGATAAGAAAAGGGCTGACAGCTGCTGCACAACTGGAAACAAACACGGGTAGAGATAACAGCCTTCTGTTGTAGGAAAAAAAAAATAACCCATAGCCCCAAGATATGCTGTAGACTATATGCAGTAAATGAATGCTTTCTCTGTAGTCCTTCTATTGGCTAGCTCTCGAAGCTTCAAGTCATTACACTAAATATAATATATATGTTGTAATTTATAATGAGTCTTCATGTCGAGGGACCCCCAAAACGAGCATGAACATTTTATTTGGTTATCTGCCTCAGAACCCTGACCTACTGACTCATTCCTTTCACAAATGTGCAAGACAGTCAATGTTTTAAACAATCTCCTCAATAAGTGTACTGGGCGGACGGGATTTTTCCTGTTTATTAGACACGCATGAGGAAAGCCTTTGCAGGCAATTATTTAGTATCTGGAAAGTCCCCTTAGCAGCTGGAGTCGGTTCCTGTGGTGCTTCAGAAGATGGAAATGATGTTCGCAGTTAAGTGCTGATAGGATGTTGGATATTTTAAGCCAAAGAGGGTAAACCGGGCTCCAAATGAGGTAACAAGGCATTTTTCCACTAAGGAGGAAGTTTAAGGTATTAGCTGCAGAACGCTTTTCCTAAACTCATTTCCAAAGCTGTTTTATTCTTCTGTCAGTATGCTGTGACACTGTCCTCTAGCCAGATATGACTTGCATGCAAAGAGCCTGAAGCCTTGGACCAACATTCTATTGTTGATCCTCATGATATCTTTTGGCAGAAAGAGCTACTAATCAAGTTATAAATCCACATCATTTTGTGACAGCAAATTGTGCATTTTTTTTTTTTAATTTTTAGGCTGCCTCCTAATTTACACACATAAGAAATCAATTTCAGTATGGATTAGATCAAATTAAATTAAATTTCATTATAATTTTGGTATCTCTAATAAATGAGTTTAAAATGAAAAATGAATGAAATACAAATGGAGTGGTTCAAGACGGTAAACCAAGTGCACATAGCTGCCTCCCCTTGAAATAATCCATATATATATGAGTAAAATAAAACCCATATATATATATATGTATGTATATACACATGTGTGAATAAAATTATAACAGCACAGGGAAATGACAAATGGTACCATTATTGGATGGAAAATTTTGAGGATCTCCTAGAAGATATGATCAGTACAGAGGAGAAAAAGTAGAGAAAACTGCCCAAGACACCAGGAGCAAATGGGTTTTTCCCCAGGTCCCTCTGCTGTGCTCCAAACTTGAAGTCAGTAATTCCAAAGAACAGGAATGGCGTTAGGACAAAAGAACTGCATTCACATGAAATGAGATTATTGGGGCTCTTCCTTCTCCCCTGGCAATAGTGTTTCCTATCGTTATGATAATGTCAAAAACATGCTATATAGAGTAACATAGCCATTATGGCTTATAGCTTACCTATAAACATAGAAAGTTGTATAAGTTTTTAAAGAAAGCAAACAGTCCCTGATCACCAATAAAAGAATAGGACTCAGAATGGCCTCAAACCTCTCATCAGCAACAAAGTACAATTGTCCAAAAAAAAGAAAAAAAGGAACAGGGAATTTTACTTTGAACCTAGAATTCTATACCCAGCCAAACTATCATTTATTCATTCAACAATTTTCTTGAGCATCTACTATGTGTTAGACATTCTGTTATCCACAAGAGATATAATGGTGAGCAAAGATAGACTTAGTCCTTGTCCTATTGGAGTTATAATCTAATTGGGAAAGTAGAGATTAATTACTCAAATAGATGCGTAATTATAAACAGGCAGAAGTTCTACCACCTAGTACTGTCCACACTGACTTGGAGATAAAATATTATTTTATTAAAAACTGAGAAATCTTTCCATAAAATGCCTGGATAACTTTGTTTAACTAAATGTTTCCTAAACTTTTTTAAATGTGGAATTATGTCTCCTGCTCTTTTTCTCCTCCCTACCCCTTCTTCCTATTTGTATTCTTAAGTTAATATTCTGGGGAACACATGTTCCATATATACATCCTGGGAAATGCTGGATTCCGGAGGAAGAAGCCATTTTTCTTGGCATTACCTGCAAAGCTTTTTCACAATCTGACCTCAGCTTACTTTCCCCCCTTTCTCTCTTTCCACAAACCTGCCTTTAGCCATTCTCCATTACTTACCAGGCCTTGAACATACCAATGACTTTGGAAGCCCCTTGCCTTCTTCAGTGCTGTTTTCTCTGAATGTTTTTCAACACTCATTCATTGAGCACCAATTGAGTTTTTGCTACAGGCTGAAATGTGTGTGGGGGAGAGGGTGCCATTGGGGTGTAAAAGATGAAAATGTGGCCCTTCCTTCAAGGGTCTGATATCTCCTGATTTTGCTATGTCTCTGGTTTCCAAATGCCAGTTCAAATGTTGCCTTGTCAGTAAAGCCTTCTTGAATTGCTTCATTCCTCCTCATCCTCTATTCCCAGAGGCTAGCCTCCTAACACAACCTACTGTGCTCCCAGAGCATTGTATTAGACCGTGATTGTTTATGACTTATTTGTATCATTTCTGCTGGATGCTCAGTGTTTTGTTTTTTTTTTTAATTAATATACTGACTGGGGATAAAGATTTTCCCATACCTATTTTCTTTTTCTTTTCCACCCAGCCCTCCATCGTCCATGGAACCTGGTTTCCATGTCATTGGAATTGCTTTTCCCTTTTTCTACATGAACGCAAAATTTTCTCAAGTCGTTATCTATTTTCTCTTGACTATTTGCATATCTGCCAGCATAAATTACTTGCTAGATTTAGAGACATGTTAACTTCATAAAAAAAAAACCTCCTTGTCTTTGTTGAAACAGAGGCACAGAACTCATTAAAGTGTTGATTTCTTCTGAATTTTATTTTTCTCTGAAGTAAGCAACAGTTGATGGGCTTTTCAAGTTCATCCTGATTCTTTCTAGCTTTAAAGCATACTCATTTACCTGTCCTTAGAGTGAAGATCCCGTTTGGGTCACTACCGTTCCCTTGCATTTACACAGAGCTTGAAATCCAATACATTATTTTTAAGGGGAAGATAATGAGGATTTAGTATGAAAGTTGCAGACAAATTGTAAACATTATAAATGGCCACTGCCTCTCCTGTAACAATAGGCACACGTGCCAGCTGTGAAGGAAACTGACATGCTGTATTTGAGCAGAAGCATCGTGTAATAGGGAAACACAGTTCTTTGGATCCATTTCCTATGGGTGCGTTTCATATTAGGTCTTTGCATGTTAACCCCTGGGGACGATGTGCTTGCCCCTTAGTGAACAGCAGGAAGATATGCCGCTCTTCCAGCTGCACACATCTCCTGATCTTTAAGAGTACACATTCCGATACCACGAGGAAACAAAAAGGTGCAAGCAGAAGAAAAGCTGGGTCCGTCTTCTGATGATGGTCTAGTGAGTTGAAATGGTGCCTTACTGCCGTCGGTCAGCCACCAACCTTGACTGAAAAGGGGAGGAAAGAAACTTGAGATGGTTTGGACAAGATATTGCAGGGGCCCGGCCTTTTATGGGGCAGAGACCTCCCGAGCGCCTAAAAAGCTCTAATGGTGAGTGACTTCACCAGGTGGCTTCCCACAGCCCAGTTTTTTATGCCACCGAGAGGAGTTCCAAACACAATGTGGGTTAAGTGCGCTCTCGTACTTGCCTCAGCAGGAAATGGCGGTGGTTAAACTTGGCCCGCTGAAACCCATCCTGCACAGGGCTGTTGATTTTTGCTCCCCACAGTCAGTCTTTGGGGGCCAAACCATAAAGCTGACTTGTCATCTCGCTGTGAAGTTTGATTTAGGCCCTTACCTGCAAATGATGACCCTCCGCCCTCACACGCATGTACACAGCACACGCTCACACGAGAGCGCACATGCACACAGCACAGCGGCCCCAATGAACTGACTAGTGAGACGGTGAAGATGCTGTGAGGCGTGCGAAGAAGCTTCTCTGGAACCTTCTGCCCTGGGCCAGCTCCGTCTCTGTTTCTCTCAGGGAGGATAGTGAAGGGACGAGAGAGCCTTTGGTTTATGAAGTAGCACTGTCTGCTTGTTTTGCGTAACCATCAGGCTTACTATTTAATCCTCATTGACAGATATGGAAGAACATGGAGGAGAAGGGATCGGTATACTTGAAAGATCACGGTTTCCTCTATTACCAAAATCCACTTGTTATGTGTGTCAGTATACCGGGACTATGATACTACCTGGAGGAATCTCTCTCCCCTTGTGTTTGAAGCCCAAAGGAGTCTCCTAAGGCAAGATGGGACCATAAATCTTGGTTTAAAATTCCATTTTTGTATTTTCCAATTGAAACTATCTCTAGTTTCTAGGCCAAGGTATCAGACCAAAAGCCTGTTCTCATATGCTGATTTGATTTCTCTCCCCACATAGTTCTGGTATTTATTTTTCTTCTAGGAATTTAATGATTCGCATCTCTGTCGATGCGTGCATATGTATGTGTTTGTATGTGCATTCATTTATTCTATTCTCTTCTCTCATTTGCTTATAATAAATGTGTTCTTCTACACCTTGTCTTACATTCTTTCATGGACTTGAACAGTACCGCTATTTCATTGAATGAAGCCTAGGTAATTAATGTTCCTTCTCAAGTGCAGGCTCAAATCTTTTGAGGGAAGAATGTTTACATTGCTTCTCAAATTTAGCCTGCAGGAGAATTACCGGGAAGGCAATTACACAGATTCCTGGTCTCTACCCTCAGAGATTCTGATATGCGGGTCTGGAGTGGGGCCCAAGAATTTGCATTTCTAACAAGTTCCCAGGTGCTGCTGATGCTGCTGGTCCCAGGACCTCAATTAAGAGCTGTACTGCCCTAGAAACCCATCATACAGGACTTTTCTGCTTACTTAGCTTCACTCTTTTTCCTCCTGAGACTCTCAAACTAGTCATGAAAAACAAGCTGAACCAGTCATCTTGTTGATAGAGGTGGAATTAACATTCTTGTCTCTCAGATATGTATCAAATCAAGGAGTATCGAGCTAATTCAAGCCTTCAAGTATGACTTGATATTTCAGATGCCAAATCTTTTCCAGCTTCAGTTCCTGATAGGAAAGTTTTTGTCTATGGAAAGATGAAAAATATTACCAGTTGTTTTTTTCTTTCCTCTCTCCTTTCCTCCCTCCTTCCCTTATTCTCTTTTCCTTCCTTTTTTTCTTTCTTTCATCCTCTCTCCCTTCCCTTTTCCCTTCTTTCTTCCATCCCTCCTTCCTTCTTTTTTCTCTTGTACTTTCTTCTTTCTTTCTTTCTTTCCTTCCTTCCTTCCTCTGAGGGTAAGGGCTTAAGTACGTGAATTTTCCTGTTTCATTCTTCATTCATCGCTGTTGTGCCTGTCATTTTCCCATCATCCTGATTCCTGTGTTCTTAGGGAAAGAGTGACAATTGAGTTGGAAGACTCGATGCCTGTGTATTTAATGTTTTCTCCAATGTGATAATTGGTGATTTTTCTGAGTCTAGCCACAGAAAGCTGTTTTGGCATGCAGTTTGTTTTTATATTCCAAAGATTCACCAAGAGGCACAAAGATTGGGAACAGAACTCTTCTAGTCTGCATTAATGCTCTTCTATGAAAAAATGGACAGCTTTTTCAGGTGGGTGGATGAGGGGCGGGGACGATTAATACCATGGAGAGCAAAAAGGAAAGGAAAAGAGAGTTTTAGAGACAATATATTCTCTTCAGAAGTCCTAGGACATGTACAAATAATGAGAGTTCTGAAAGAGGGACAGACCTGGCTAAGGATTGTGTCAGGAAAGTCTGTGATCTCAGGCTATTAAATATTACCCAGCTCTTTCTGGCTGTCATAATTCAGAACTACAGTGACACTGTGGTAGCTGCAAGTGGTAATCCTGCCTTTGGGGAAAAGACTAAGAGGAAGACAAAAGCTGGGAAAGATCAGAGAGCATATTGGGTTGAGATAAGGAGGTTATCTCATTTTTCCTTGAAGCTTCATGAAATACTCAGCTTGACCTCTGCTGTTGGATAATGAATTTCAGTGAAGGAAAATGGGGGAATGCAGAGGAATGGGGGCTAGTGGGTAGAGGAGAGTGGGGGCCAGTGGTCAACATTTCCTGGATCTCCTGGAACCCAGCTAAAAGGACTGGGCATAGTTGCATTTAAACCTGATTGGGAAACTCTGCTTAATACATTAAAGAAACAACTTGCAGAAACATCAACTCCCTTCCTTCCTCCCCCAAACAGTAATGAGTCCAAATTGCTAATAAAACATAAAAACTCAAAGATGTTGTGCATGGGCCATTTTTCTGAGCTGGTTATTTTTTATGTCAGTTTTCCCACAGCTGTGAGCATGCTATAACTATCAACTTACCAAATGCCCCAGTTTAAATGAAACTTAAATAGAATGTATTTAGGAACTTTATAAAGAAGGTAGAGGAAAAAAAAGACAAGCTCTATCAATTTTTTTTTCCCTTTTGGTAAGAGGAATTGGGAAGGATATGGGGTGGGGAAATGGCTTGAACTGATAAGTCTTGGCAACTAGTGGTTGAGATAAAAGATAGATTTATTCTTCTCCTTGCAAAGCCATTATTCAAATTGTGTTCAGCCTGAATGATGTCTGATAGAATCTCACACATGTTACTGTGAGTGTGATCTAACTTCTGAGGTTGACTTGCCCAAGTGGAATTAAGGGGCAAGTCTAAAGCACAAAGAAGAACAAAGAGTATTTCTTACACCTTAAGCAAATACAAAATCCCATATAAAAAGGCCATTCCACCCATGATAGATCGAATGGCCTAAACTATCTAAGAAAAAGTATTTTTTGCTGTCTTTTTCATTTCTGTCTCTCAAAAAATAATAAACATTCTTATTTGGAAATGCACGAACATTGTTACAAGGAGCGATTGCCAAAAGTTTAGGAAATAAACAAGAAACGCATGTTGTGGAGATGAAACTTGCGTGTTCCCCAGAATTAGAAATTGCGTTCCATCACTCTGGGGCTCACAGCAGCATCATTCAAGCTACAAAACACCTTAGGGATATTTAATGTTCTGTGCCCACTCCTTATAAATGTATATGACTCAATATCCCCAATGAGTAATATGGCTGGCGGCCATACCACCTTCAGCTAAGCTCTCATAAGCTGAACCAGGCTGGGCTGGGTCAGTGTTCTTATGGGAGACCTCCAAAGAAACCTGGAGGTGTCAGCGATGATTCAGTGGGTAGTTCCCTGCCTTGAGTCAGTCCCAAATCACTTTTCTTTCCTGGTGTTAACGGGCCCTTTATATATGCAGGTGCAGCTTTTTTTTGAGAATCAGTCCAAAACCTATTTGGTTTTTTTTTTTTTTTTTAAAGATTTTAAAAATATAAAATAAAAGTCAGGGGTGGGAGATGGCCCAAAGAAAGGGAGAAGGAGAAGGAAGAGAACAGCAGAAACCAGAAAGAAGTGATCCATTGCAGGCCACATTCCATGTCAAGAAACTCACGACCATGCCCCTAAGTCATTGGACTGTATTGGGGCATGGTTGCCACAAAGTTTTGCTTCAACCGAGCAGGTCATCTGTGACAAGATTTGGGGATCTGCTTTGACATGGAGAGTGAAACAGGATGGATGCTCTTGGGATCCTATAGAAAAAGTTCTGACTTGCCCGGGAATGACCCACTCAGCACAAACCCAGCAGATTTGCACGGCCTCATTAAGAGTTCGCAGATGTGTGCTGTCGTTGGGTGGACCCATTCAGTCCCAGGGCAAACACTGCAATGCCAGCCAGAGCCGTCAAAGATAACGTAGTCTTCAGTGTGTCTTCTTGTAAGCATTACCCTGCCCTCCTCATTGCTTGAAACTGCCACCAAGTTTTGTTGTTGGCAATTAAAATGCTACTGTCCCCTCTCTAGAAGCTGTTTTGAGGGTGCTTAAACTCTTACCAAATGTTTTGAGGTTTTTGGAGTAAAAAGCACTTGTTAATATGCAAGAGGAATTGTGAATATATTTCCTTTCTTCAATTAAATATGGTTAGGCTCCTTCTATCCATATTAAACCCAAGGATATGAATAAATCTGCCTAAATATTTTCTTTGGGATCAGAATCATTTTCCAAGTAAATCCCATTGGATGATGTAAAAAAAAAAAAAAAAGAAAAGAAAAAAGATGAAAGTTAAAAAAAAATCTTTCCAGTATTATAAAAGAGAAAAAATTGTTCTGTTTATTTGTAAACTTGCAAAATATTTCTAGGTTTCCAAATAAAATAAACATTTTCCCATACAATTATTTTTGAAGTCACATCCAGCCTGTCTCCCTAAAATGACAGAGCCCGGGAAAGAAAAACAAATATCTGTTCAATAGACTTGAAATTTGTCCACATTTATATTTTTATTTGAGGGATGTGTTAGACTTTTTTAAAAAACTGCAAGCGGCAATATTCAGTTCTTTTTCTTTTTTTTTTTTAAAGATTTTATGTATTTATTTGACATAGAGAGAGATCACAAGTAGGTAGAGAAGCAGGCAGAAAGAGGGGGGAAGCAGGCTCTCCGCTGAGCAGAGAGCCTGATGCGGGGCTCGATCCCAGGACCCTGAGATCATGACCTGAGCTGAAGGCAGAGGCTTAAAAAACTGAGCCACCCAGGTGCCCCAAATATTCAGTTCTTATTAATAGGATTTTCTAAGCATTTGCTTTGCCTTTAGAAAGAAAAACAGTTACAGTGTGTAAGATAATTAAAGGTTTAAAAACTGCATGTCGGCCTTGTAGTCACATTAAGTTAATCATATGTCTTCTTGCATGATCTCCCCAGCCTTAAATACTGCATAGTCATATATAAAATCAAACTTTTCCATAAAATGCCCTACAGTCAGGTTGTATCACATTTTATCACATTCACGAGATTTCCCTTCCTAGGTCTAATGCGTGATCTCACTTTACACTGCTCAGCTTTGGTTAAATTTATTTGCTAACTTAATGCTAAGAGATATATAAGAAAACTAATAAAAAACATAACACATCTTTTCTTTTTTTTAAGATTATATTTATTTATTTGACAGAGAGAGAGAGATCACAAGTAGGCAGAGGCAGGCAGAGAGGCAGGCAGAGAGAGAGGGGAAGCAGGCTCCCTGCTGAGCAGAGAGCCCGATGCAGGGCTCGATCCCAGGACCCTGAGATCATGACCTGAGCTGAAGGCAGAGACTTTAACCCACTGAGCCACCCAGGCGCCCCATAACACATCTTTTCATTTGCAGAAAATAAATCAGTGTTCTGCATTCCGATAGGAGAGGTCACATCATAGATTCCTTTCCATGGTCTGAGTTTTGAAAACATCTCTGGATCTGTCAAACTTTATTTCTTTTTTTAGTAATCATTTTTATTATATATCTGTAACTATACAAAATTCTATTTTAAGTATGCAAATATAAAGGTAGAATCATAAAAATACAAACAATTGCAATAGTCAGTGATACACTCATGTTTTCCTCTGACGTGTGGCTACGGAAGAAAAAAAAAAGCACTTGTTAAATCACCTTTAACGTGGTAAAGAAAGGAGGACAAAATACAAAAATCTAAACAAAAAAGTTTAAAGCATTAGGTTTTCCTCTACACAGAGTTTGGGTGAAGACAGGCTTTATTCCGGTTACAGTAAGGGAATGTTATACGTAGGAAATATCCTACTCCTTTTGTTTTATGATACGATTTCACTGTATAGCAGAATCAAATTATACTGTTAAGCCTTAAGCATTCTAAGGAGCTGGGTTCTACCAGTGGGTGAGAGTGTGAAGTTTGTTCTGAAATTCACTGCGATGCCTACGCCCAGGGACTGCTGTTCCCCCCGTGTTGCAGGGGCCAGGGCCTTCTTTTGTGCTGACCCTCAGTTCCTCAGGCCTCAGCCCTCCACTCGGCCCTCCTCTGATGTCTCATTCGGTAGTACCCTCCACCAATATGCAACCCAAGAAATGCACCAATACTGCACCCTGGAGAGTTTTAGGCAAGAACGCACACACCTGACTTGAGGCACTAGTAACATCTTCTTGAGGTAGGAAGCACTTGATTCGAGCCTTACAGAGAGGATAGAACCATGAGCCCTGGGAAATGTTTCCAGTAGCAGGACAAGCATGAGCCAAGTGGTGGATGTAGGAAAGATCAGGATATACTGAGAGGAAGCAAACATGGCTAGTTTGGCTTGAGCCAAACCTAATAGGGTACATGTTGGTGAATAGTGGCAGACGCGTCTAAAAATACAGGATACAACCAAATAACCAAAGATCATTTACTTAGATTTGCAACAGAGAGCTTGTTTTTGAACAAGGGAATAAAATTACGAAAGCCCCGTTAAGGTAGTATCCTGGAAAAAAAAAAAAAAAAGGTAGAGAAATTACTGAAAAAACTAATAAAGTCTGTAGCTTAGTTAATAGTATTACACCAGGGTTGGTTTCTTGGTTTTTATAAATGTACCAGGGTTAATTAAGAAGCAAACATTAGGGGAAGCTCAGTGAAGGGCATACAGGAAATCCCTGTACTATCTTGCAACTCTTCTGAACATCAGAAATAATTTCAAAATAAAAAGAGGCAACAACAAAACACCACTATGGGACTTTATCGCCAACACAGGACCCTCACATTAGGGGTATCAGGGGATGGCTTGGCTGTGGCCCAAAGCCAAACTCCAGGAACCGAATAAAGCATTTGTTGTTTGCTGTAAGGTCTGCAAGTCTGTTTCCTGTGTCGGGAATCTTTGTTTCTGTAATTTCACCTGCTCTCGGGGTCTGCTTCTTCCTGCGCCCTGCCATAAGGGTGCACCCCTCAGCTAAAAGCCAAGGGCTGCCCCCCGGGCCCCATGCCCTGGGCATGTTATAGAGTCGCAGCTCTCTGGGTCATCTTTTCTTGCTTTCTCTCCCAGTTCTCCCCCGATCCCCTGTCCTCTTGATGTCATTGGGAGCGTTCTCTGCCACACATGATGGAAAGTAACATGTTTTTAAGACCAGTCGGCTTTGAATTTAAAGCGCTTATTTGAGTTCATTGCCTTTTAATAGGGGATTTTTAAGTGTATCTCTCCATTAAGACTATCTGCCTGAGTTTGGGATTCTAGAGGCTACTGTGTGTCTGTCACTGGAAATGTTTTTTGTAGTCATTAGTACAGACGAAGAGAAGCTGACAGTTTATCCAAAAATAATATCAATGTGTTTCATCCATGAATGCTTACTTGTATACAAAGAGTAGGGCATGAGAAAGTATGCAGCTTATGTGAGGTAGTTGTCCAAAGTTTGTTTTTAAATCTCCGTATCTCCCATGTGCCATCTATAAACCTGAGGGTGCACACCAGTAGGAGTCAAAATAGCAGAAGTTCACTGGTATAGAAATATACAAGTGTGTACATGTCTATATGGGGTGTGTGTGTGTGTGTGTGTGTGTGTGTGTGTGTGTATGTATGTGTGTGTTTTTCCATCAGTCTCTAGGAGGCCTGCCTTTTTTGATGAAGTTATAATTACATTTCCTATAACAACCTGTTATCCAAAAGTGTGTACTAGTTCGCCTGAGTTATTTAGTGACATTTATTGCGAAACGAATTCAGACACTTCCTATTTAGAAACGTGTTTCCTGCTTTCCATCATCTCTTCTCAAAAACATGAGGTCCTCTTAAATTTGCTTTAGCATAAGCATAATTTGGATACCCTGAGCCAGTCCTAGATGTTGCTGGCCAGCTTTAGCCAGAAGGGAGTGATCCTAATTGTTCAGATTGTCAGGAAAGAAGCAAGAGACTTTTGGCATTTTTCCTTGTCTCAAGTACTTCTCAAATTCTGCTAGCACTTGGGTTGCTCAGGTGCCCATCGACATGTGAGGGTTCAAACCAGGCAGTAAAGCCAAGAAAGAAGAATTGGGCCTTTCAGTTCTTCTTTGTTTTGTTTAACAGCAGCCCCAAAGGAAAAGCAACAAGGTGTGGTGGATTAGAGTGGTGAATACATCAATCAACTGCCTGGGTTTGTGACTTGACTGCCACTGCCACGGCCAACTGTGTGACCTTGGGCAAGTTACTTTACCTCTCTGAACCTGTGTTTCTTCATTTGTAGAAAAAAGTAAGAAATGCAGCCAGATTTGCTTTTAGAATTTAGTGGGATATTGAAGATTAGTTCTTAGCACATTGCTTGGCATGTAGTAAGGACTTATTAACTTTTATTTTTATAATACTTATTATTACACTTTCTTTGTTTCTTCCATGCCACTGAACTGTACATTTAAAAAAGGTTAAAATTGTAAATTTCATGAATATTTTACCACAGTCAAAAAAAAAAAAAAAAAGAATTCCAATCGCCCCAGCCAACCAAATACAAAAATCACTTTCCAAAATAAAACGACACGCATCCAGGAGACACAAAAAGGAGAAAAGTTATATTATGGAAAAAACACTGGACTGAGATGTCAAAAGACCTGGGATCTAGTTAACAACTCTGTGCTCTTGACCAAGTCATTACACCTTTCTGACCTCAGCTTCCTCCCTGAGAAAAGTTCTAGGAGGATTAAATGAGGTAACAGATTGCTTTGCAACACGTATAAATTGGCATCATCGTGACCAGAGTCCCTACTGCTTTTTATCCACTCCTAAGAACAGATCCAGGATGTTGTAGAGAACTGCAGGAAAAGTGTCCTGTTCATAATGCATTTATTTGGTTACGAAAACATCAGGGCATTTAATAATGTACTATGAAATAGGCTCTGACAAATTCTGATCGACAGAGTCTGGCCGTCTTGACTCAGTTAAGGGGAAATGCCCTGGGCCCCAGCTGTTGTTTCCATGGCCCATTTCCAGTGCCCCTCGACTGACCTTGTGCAGGGCACAACTTCCACTCCCAAGAGCCCAAAGCCAAGAACAAATTCAAGGAATTAAAGGAATGAGACCCTCTCCACAATCCAGAGATACCAGGCCTCCCAGGGCTGCAAAAGAAGGAGCTCTGAAATGGGCACGAGGGTCCCGGGGGGATTTTGAGTTAGTGCCACTTACCAGTACTTTCAGTTTTCTTTTCTGCGAAAGGAAGAAAGTTGGCCTTTAAAATCTCCATGGTCTAGCGCTCTATGAGATCGCGTTAACAAAGGACCTTGAAAACTGTAGATTTTTCTGGTTGTCCCTCCACATTCAAAACAACTATTGTAGCACTTGGCCTTATCGACTACCTTGGTCGCCTGTACCCCTGCACCCACCTCCATGCTTTTCCCTCCATTGCCCTTTGTAAGTTAGCAGAGGTCATCTTTGGGGGAGGGAAAGATTCATGGAGACCCCATCCATTGCTGTTTAGGGAAATTTGGATTGACCTGGAATATAAGGGTCCTCATCAAAACATCCACAATTTGGCTCTTACATTTTTTTTATTTTTTTATTTATTTATTTATTTATTTATTTATTTATTTATTTATTTATAAGATTTTATTTATTTATTTGACAGTGAGAGAGATCACAAGCAGGCAGAGAGAGAGGGGGAAGCAGGCTCTCTGCTCAGCAGGCTCTCTGCTCAGATGTGGGGTCGATCCCAGGACCCTGAGATCATGACCTGAGCTGAAGGCAGAGGCTTTAACCCACTGAACCACCCAGGTGCTCCTGGCTCTTACATTTTAAAATACATTATTTAGTTTTTGAAATTTGGGTGGTGAATTTCTGAAGTCTCTCTCTCTTTCTAAATCCAGAGCCTCCTGAACCTAATTTAATGGATATCTTTACACATTCCCAAAAGACCTCCCATTTGAAAATCTGTCCCTAGGACACCTGTGTTCTCTCGAAAATGTCTATTGGAAAGCACCTCTTACAACCTATCGAACAGCCCGCATTCCCAAGCCACCCTGGGACCATCTGAAAGTGGGAAAAGCCCTAGAGCTCTGAAAATCACATAAGTTAGTCAAGTTTATTGTTTAAAAACATGTTTTAGAATTTTCTTTTTAGTCTTCTCCCTAGCCTTTGAGACAAGAGAAGGTCTCTATTTAAAAATATGCCCGTGGGTAAATTCAATTTTAGCACTTCTTCTAAATCTCAAAAATGAGAATGAATAAAGCAGTAGCCCTTATTGATCAGAAGTTCATCTCTTGCTAACAAAAACTACATAGATTTATCTGGGTGTTAGAGCCATGTTTTCAGTCCTCCACGAATAGCGATTGTAAAAGGGAAAGGTACCCAGGCAGAGGGTATCTAAAAGATTCTGGCCCCAGGAAGAATTTTTTCTAAAACTCATCTTTTGTTGCTGGCAAGCAAAACCCTCCAATGTTCCGCATTGCCATAGTTTCTCTCTTGATATTTACAACCAGAGGGAAAAAAGAGGTGGTGTTTGCAGGAAGGTGGCAGGGTGAAAGAGAAACTATTCTCTCATTCAGCTGACTCTCCATGTTGCCTTTTCATCTTTTTCTAGGCAGAACACAGCCAGAAGAGCGACCGCATAGGTGCTTTTAACAAATGTGTACTTCTTGGTCATCTGAAGCGACTCTGGTACTTGCACTGACTTCTAGGAATCCCCCCTGCCTCCTTCCTGGTTTTTCTCCCACCTCACCAGCTACCCCTCCCCTGCCGGCCACTTACCGTAAGTGTCCCGCATGACTCAGTTCCGAGACTCACCCAGTCTGTGGCTTTAAACACAGTCAATCAGAATTGATTCCCAAGGGATGTCTTCGGCCCTGACTGCCCCCTGAGCTCAGCCCTTCCTACCCCTCCGCCTTCCTGATTTCTCTGTGTCACTAGGCATCTCACATTTAACTTGTCCAAAGCAAAACTGTTGACCCTTCTGGAGTCATTTGCAATACCGGTCTTCTTCATCAAAGTGAATTGCAACAGCATTAACTCATTTGATCGGACCAAAAATCCGTGGTCCTGGATTCCTCGTCTTCCGTGCTCCCGTGGCCGACTCCGGGAGTGCGGCTGGGTCTCCCTCAGTGGATCCCGGCTCTCCTCTCCTCTGCCATGTCTTCTGCTGCCAGCCCTGTGCCAGCCGTCATCACCACTCAGCCAGACTATTGTAAAATCTCTTCACTGTTCCCCAAACTTGAATCCTTACTCTCAGACAATCCATTTTCCATCCAGCAGTTAATGCAATTTCTTGAAAATAAAAATCAGATGATGTCAGTCCTTTCTTTAGACTTTCCAGTGGCTTCTCTCTGCCTTAAAATAAAATAGAAATGCTCTTGTGACCAGCAAGACCCCTCCCTACCTCTCCCGGGTCATCTCTTTCCTCTCTACTTCTCTTCCCCGACTGGCCTTCTTTCCAAGCAGGGAGCACACCGAGTCCTTTCCCGCCTCAGGGCATTGGTCTCCATTGTTCTGTCTGCACAAGTCTCGCTCCGGGTCTACACGCACACCTCATTTCATTATTCAGTTCTCAGGTGAAATGTCATCTCTTTGGAAAGGACTTCCCTGAACACCTTATCTGAAAGGCTTCACGATACCCACTCTTCCTACTTGGACTTGGGCTCTATGAGGTTGTATTAAGAAAGTGTCTTGAAAATTATATTTTTCGGCTCCACGTTTAAAATAACTATTGTAGCACTCAGCCTCACGGACTACTGTGGTCGTCTGTACCCCAGCACCCACCCCTAGGCTTTCCCCCCATTGCCCTTTATAGGCCAGTCCGTTTTGTTTTCTGCTGTTTCTCTGACATCTAGACGCCGAGATTGAGCAACATCTTCTACCAAGACCTTCCCCTCCCACCTTCTGTCCCAGTGTCTCCACTGGCCCCATGACACCTATGACTTTGTGTTTCCTGGAGTTCTCAGCATGGATAGTGGAGCAAATTTGCCTTTATCAGCTAAAATCTTCTGTAAGATGACTTGAAACTAGTTAAGAACAAAAGGGTGTCAGGAAACGCAGAGAGAGATACTGAAAGGGGAGACAAGATGGAAGCAAAAGGATCTCAATTTTGTTGCGATTTGGTCCGGTCAAGAAATATCAGGTGACGCCAAATAGCCTTTGTTAAAAATAACAGAAATATTGACAAGTTAAAATGGAGCTGCCCCAGACTAAGTCATGGGGCCTTCTAGGCTCCAACCCATCTCACCTTGCCAAATCGTGCTCCCCTGCGCCCAGGCATCGGAGCTGCCGGGCAGATTGGGATAAAGTGTACGCACGCACTCCCGTACACAGCGGCATCTCAGGAGTGAGACAGGGGAGGCTCTGGCTTTGACCATGAGAAGTCAACAAGTAGCACTTTTTTTTTTTTTAAACCAAACGGAAAAGGCGGTTCGCTGGCAATTACAGATTATTTATTTCTGAAAATATCCAGAACTTTAAGGAAGATTGGTATCCCCAAACTCTTTTAGTCAAAGACAAGAATCATTAATAATGATCAGTGTCTCTTTATGCTCCAGATCTTGGAGGCTTTCCTCTTCTGTCGACACAAAGCTCCTCTGAGTAAATGGATGTAAAATTTCAACAAGTATCAGGATGAAAGGGGCATGATGGCCCCTGGCTTAAAGGGTAGTAAGCGACCAAAGAAATGATGAAGAGTCCTCTTTCCTTTTGTCACCGCCATCATTGGTTTCCGTGTTCACCGCCCTTTATGTCCTCCAACCTTGGTACCTCCTGTCGAAGCATTGTTTTCCCAGACGTTGCGCGCCTACCAAGGTTTTCCCCTCTGTCTTTCCCTGCACTTGTGTGTGGCGTCTGTTTTAATCATCATTCCAGGGCTCTTGTGACAGGATTAATATGGCAGAGAGTTGGTCAAACAGGAATTATACAAGGACTATCATTGTAATTCAGACACTTAATTCTTACTTAGCAGTGGAGGCAGCCCTGGATGACTCACAGGTCATGATCCTCCTTCCCCTTCATCCGTCACTCGCGTTTTTGGGTCTGTGGAGGGACTGGCACTTTCTCTTCTCAAGTGCTCATGGCACTTTACAAGGATAAAAATAGAAGACCTCTGAAAAACTTCAAAACATCCTTTAGGGAAATAGATGGGTAAAGAACTCTGGAGAAGGGGCGCCTGGGTGGCTCAGTGGGTTAAGCGTCTGCCGTCGGCTCAGGTCATGATCCCGGAGTCCTGGGATCAAGCCCCCTGTCAGTCCTGCCCCTCCCCCCTCCACTTGTGCTTGCATTCTCTCTCTCTCTCTCTCTCTCTCTCTCTCAAATAAATAAATAAAATGTTAAAAAAAAAAAAAAAAAAAGAACTCTGGAGAAGGCGACCCCATGCAGAATTCTATAGCATTCTGTAGTGCACAGAGCCAACACCGCTGGTTGATGTTCAACTAAAGTTCTAGAAGATAACCAAGTTATGACAAAGGTGTGGTGGGCTTACCCCATTCAGTTGCATTCTTTGGCTACCACTATTATTTCTTTCTCTTCCCCAAAGCACCCCCCCCCCATGGTTGTCACATGAGGAGACTGGGAATATTACAAAGTAAACATCTGGAAGCATTGATAGTAAACATAGGAGAGAAATGCCTTGCTAAGCCAGCCACAGGTCAGGAAACTCTAATCTTATCAGGGGTTCTGGGACCTTAATTCCATAGACCATTTAAATGGTGTCATGTTACTGCGACTATGTGTTTTATTTCCATCCATCGTTGGCATCCTGTTTTGGAAAAACCACTATAGCCGATTTTTATAGGCTGATAATTTTAGATTGGATTACTAGACTTTTTACCTTAAAAAATAAGACATAAGCAAGATCACAGCTTCTCTGTACCCTGAATTGCGGGGGAAGCATACACGTATTCATATGTGTTTTCTTTTACTTATTAATTTATTTCTTTGTAAAATTTCTATGACCACGGGATGACCAGGCGGCATTCAGTCTTTCATCAAGGGTGGTCTGTGGATCACTAGCACCAAAATCTCTAGGGAGTTTTGCTTAAAAATACACAAGCTTTGGTTCCTCCTTGCTGTTACAGTCTTTGATGTAGCACCTGGAAATCTGCATTTTAATCTGTTCTCCAGAGATTCTCAGGTACAGCAAATCTGAGAACCACTGAGCTAGAAAAAGACCTAGGTTTGCAGGTTATCATGCCGGGATCTGGGTCAGCCTTCAAAGCATCGAGATTCAGCTGCCTGAGGCTGCTTTGCTTTACCTGTAAAGGAGTGTAGCTTGACGTTTCATACAAAGACAGCATGCTTTGTTTCCGGGGGGATTTTAAACTTGGGGTTTGTGGTTAAAAGGACAGTGCACGGTTTTCATTAGCATCTCAAGGAGGCTTGTTGCTCAAGAAAGGGATATTCCAACACCAGCTGAAAAGCATGCTTTCCAGTCTGGGTGAGGGCTAAGGGAAAGGAATCAGGTACTCAGACTCCCCCAAATGGTGCTTGGATCTCCCTTTCCTTCCCAGTTCTGCTAATGTCAGAGGAATTCTAAAGTTGACGAAGCATGAGAAGGCTCGGATCTCTCACCCCCAAACTTAAAGACCCTTTGGACATCCTAATGTTTCAGTTTTCATCTCATAGGAATGGAGAGGATGAGACTAAATTATCAGTCCTACAGTACTATACTTCTAGAAAGACAGAAACATCTGCCAGTGCATACGAAAGTGTCCCTGTGATCCTTCTCTGAAAGTTTAAAGCTAAATTTCAGCGTCAGGTGGGATTGACTGCACCTTTTCTATTTGGGATTCTGGTATGGGTACAAACACCACAGTCGTGTCCGGGCCTGAGAGGGACAGTAGAATGTGGAAGTGGGCTTGGAAACCAAAATATTATGTCAGCAGTTTTCTCTTTCATTTATTCTCTCTTATCAAAACCAACTTTTAAACTCAGGGGCTCTGTTAATGAAAACATAGATAATTTCATTTGGAAGGCCCAAGAGCTTCGTGTTTGGGGTTAAAAAAAATTCCTCTTATCCCCTCCAGGCACAAGTGTTGGAGGACTTGCTCTGCTTGCAGACCCTCTGAATAAATCGGGGCTGGTGAACCCCTCTGCTCAGAGGACGGGGAGGTCGGTTACTAAATACACACAGAGCTGTGCAGCGGGAATCTCTGGGAAAGAAACGAAACCACAAATACAATTCCTGGCTTTCAGCCTTCCTTTTTTTATTTTTAATACCCTTCAAACCTCTTCAAATTCATTCTAACTTTTGTAGTTTTTTAAAAATTCATTTAAAGATGCTTAATCGTGAAAACAACTGGTAGAGTGTATTGTTCATTGAAAACAACCAGTAGTGTTTCATGCAAACAAGTAAGTAGTCTGTTTCAGAAAGTCCTTTTGTGCAACTGCAAAGTATTGGGGGGGCAAACATTCAGATCGAAGATACCCCAATATTTTGAATTCATAATATGCCAAGGCATAACATCATTCCCTGAGTGTGACCATCCCCACGAGCTGCTTTTCCAGATGTGGATATTCAGGGACATGACGCTTGGGTTCCAGCAGGCACCCATTTTCCTCCATGTGAAGTGAGAAGCCCCACCAAGAAACAAGGTGCTTGGAAACCAGCGGCGTGCGGTCACTTGGGGACCCGTGGGTATTAACTTTGCAGTGCGGCTCCCGATCAGGGCCCCTGCTGAGATTCCAAGGAGGTGGCGGAGGCCAGCTGAGTGGTGAGAGGCGGGCATCGGCCTCTCATCCCCTGACGGGGGAACCTCCTCCATATCATGCCACACAGCTTCATTCTTCTCTGCTTCTACTCCAGGCCTCCTCCTTGGGAGAACCTGATCAAGATCCCGATGCTAAAAGAGACCCACATTTCCCCTCCTGATCGCCGGGCCCCAGAACACGGCTCCCTTATGCTCACACACACATTTGCTCGCTCACCAGGAGCATCTGGGGTGTGGAAGGCATTAAGGCATGGATGCAAAACGAGAAGGTGGCAGATTCACATCCTTGACCTGGGCATTAGACAACTTTTAGTACAACTCTCAGCCCCACTGTGACATTTAGGCACGTTATTCAATCCCGAGTCAGTTT
This sequence comes from Potos flavus, assembly GCA_028534135.1. Lineage (NCBI taxonomy): Eukaryota > Metazoa > Chordata > Mammalia > Carnivora > Procyonidae > Potos > Potos flavus. Next base: position 51,716,585 of record CM052887.1, read on the forward strand.
CGTCATAATATGGGGATGACAGGAGTGCCTACTTCATACTGTTGTTGGGTCCTCAGAGGATTAAAAAAAATTAATATCTACAGGGCATCTAATACAATGCATGCACAGAATCTGTGCTCAGTAAATGTTGGCTAATGATGACTATATATGTATGCATATATTCGTATATATGTAAGTTTCTATGTATGTATGCATGTGTGTGCACATATATGGACGTGTGTGGACTCCTATGAATGTATACATATATATGTCAGTGAGACATGTATGATAGCTTACAGAACTAGGAAAAATTCTGTTTCTAGCGTTTTTCTTTTTTTTTTTTTTAGATTTTATTGATTTATTTGACAGAGAGAGACACAGCAAGAGAGGGAACACAAGCAGGGGGAGAAGCATGCTCCCCGCCGAGCAGGGAGCCCAAAGCAGGGCTCGATCCCAGGACCCTGGGATCATGACCTGAGCCGAAGGCAGACGCTTAACAACTGAGCCACCCAGGCGCCCCAATTTCTATAACTTCTAACAGGGAGGATAGAGAAGGCCACAATCTTAATGTTTCACACAGACAGCAGTTAGAGTGGGGGAAAAAATAGAACAGCAAGCTAAGCGACATGAAATTGAGAAGGAAGACAGATTGAAGACAGGTGACACTTCCAAGAAAAAGCTCAATCCTTTGTAGGCCCGCCTCTCTTCCCCACAGGCGGCCAGGTAGACTTAGAGCTTCTCCCATATCATTTCACTAGTCCTCCTGGTGCTGCTCATGGAGGACACAGAGAGGAGTAAATCTCACCAACCAGGGCCCGGACTAGGAGAGGCAAGTAGGGCCCCCATAGCTTCCGCATCTAAGAAGGGGCTCACTCTCAGGATTGCAGAATTGCCCAGCTGCATTTGCATAGCCCCAAGAGCGAGCACCTCCTTAAATTCTGAACCCTGTGCCCCCGATGTGCTTCACAGGCCCGGTCACCAATCTGGTAGATTACCAGGGTTCTCTGCAGAGCCTGTGGTAGAGGCCCATTTCTCTCACTTCATCTGGTGGTCCCCGTCTCCCGACCAGGATTTCTCGTCAACCAGTCCTCTTTGTCTACAATGCCGTGTCCCAGCTCCACTCAGCACTGGAATGTGAATTCACTGTAGTCAGGCAACACCAGTAGGCTCTGATCCTCTCTGTACTTCTACCTACAAGTTTGAGCCTCCTCCACCGGTTTTTAGAGCGTTCTTCCCAGAGTTCCAACCCTGAGTTGCAGGGACTGCTGATTAGAACCGACAGCACTGTTGCTTTGAGGATGAACAAGTGCTGGTGGGAGCCTCGTTTCCTTAGGGCACCAACCAGAAGATTTCCTAGGATTTTCTTCTTATTCCAGGTTTTCTAGTTTCGAGATCTCAAGGAAGCCACAGAAAAAGTCTAAGGATGCAAAAGGGAAAGAGGACTTTTGGGAGGGAATTTAGTCAGGGAAGACAGCAGCCTGTGCTGCCAACACTCCATTGTGTCCAATGTGACTCCATAGGTCACATTTCTTGAGGACCTACTGTGTGTGAGTCAGGTGCTTGCTAGGTGCCCGGGTGCTGATGGATGGATGGATAAGCCCCATTTCTGCCCTGAGGAAGCTAGTGACTCATGAGGAAGACAGGCATGGAAATAGGTACCTTCCAGAACTGGCTTATTGCAGGATAGGATCTGGTCCAGGATGCAATGGGAAGCTACAGAAATGGACAGTCCTATCCCAGTGTAGTAGTCTTGCAAAGTGTTCATGGAAAAAGTAATGCCTGAGCTGAGAAGTATATTTATTCCTTCACTCGTTCATTTATTCAACAAATATTCGTTGGGTGTCGACTACCTTTCAGATACTGTGATAAGTTTGAGCGATACGATGACATGTACTCTGTTTTTTTTAATGACATATTTTTTAAAGATGGAGAAGTTAGGGCCAAAATGCTATGAGTAGGCCAAATCAATGATGATATTTTAGGACTGATCAAAGGACTCTCATAACCTCCCAATACCTACCCCTAAGGCTTCCTGATGCCTCCACCATTAGAAATTCATTTCTTTGTTTGAGACACTCTTAATGTTACCACTTCAGAACTTTGCAAGTAGATTTGGGCACAGGAAAGGCCAGCAAGTTGCCTGAGAGCACCTGGTGCTAGGGCTGGGATGTAAGAGTTGCAGTAGGTATGAGACAGAAGTAACCAAGGGCTGACCAGTCTCTTTTTCTCCCTGGGAGTGCTGGGAGCTGGCTCTAGCAGGCTCAACCATCTAAACCAGCTAATCTCGCTAGTACACACTTAGGATAGCACGCTACACAGGTTCACCCAGACAGCCCCTCAGCCTCTGTCCACTGTGAAAACACGGGACACCCAAGTTGAAGGGAATGCTGAATGACACCACGTGGGTGTGCAGTGGTCTGTGACCGGAAGGTTTGCTGGAAGCAATTTGCAAAGGAGGCCTTAGAAAACCACCTGGATGGTTATTGTAAATTAAAAAAGGAAGAGATGCCACTTTTTTCTGAATAATTTTTAATACTAGGTTTATGGCTGGGTACATATGATAGTCATTACAGCTTATTTAACGCTGAAATTATCTGGCCCCTCAAACTCCACTGGGACTGAAGGAATCATGGGTCAAATTTTAAAAACAACGTCTGAAAGAAGACGATATGCCTTTCCTTCAGGAGAATAAATTCAAACCCTTATAAGAGGGGGAAAAAAAAAAGTCCGCTCTCTCTGGGAAGGATCGCTATCATTTCTTCTCTTTGCTATGTGGATTTCCATGTGTTTGAGCTCAGAAATTCACCCAGGCGCACAGAGTTTACTTTAGTTGGCCCTTGCGCCCTTCAGTCCTGCCATCCAAGTGGTGCCTTTTCTAGTGGGTTGTTTTGGAGACGATCCAAACGCATTCTGAACTCTGAGCTCAAATCGCGGAGGCTTTCAGTTCTCCGGAGCCGAACATTTCATCAGGAGCTGGAAGTATGGGAGTGAGTTACACAGAACAGCTGCACGGTACCCACCACCCTCTCCCCAAGGATGACACGTTCTGAAAGGAGGGTGTTGCAAGCATTCCTGAGCAAGCCAGCTAATCTGGAGGCCTAGCCTGCTGGCCGGGAGCTACTTTTAAGAAGGCTCCCGCTGGAATTACAGCATCTCACAAGTCCTATCTGTAAAGCCCCCCTTTTTCAGAAGAGCGGCTAGGACCTGGAAGGGGCTGGGGGGCGGGTAGTGTGGGGAGTCAACGAGAGGGCCAGGTGGGTGAAAAAGGAAGCTCTGGAGTCCGGGGGTGGGGGTGGGGGGAATTTCCTTTTGGGAACAGGATATTCTCTATCATTAGCTGCTCACAGGAAGGAAAATGGGAAAGCAGGGTTTCTTTTCAAGTGGGGAGAAACCCAGCAGCCAGTGAAAAGGCCCGATTTGGAATGGCAGAGAAGGGTACTTATGTTTGGACCGGCAAGTGCAAATGTAAATACTCAGACCCCTTTGAACTCTGAAATTGTTTCCAACTCAGGCCAGCACTCCAAAGGAGTTTTATTGGAATGTCCGTGTGTCCTGCGCATTGTTGCCATAGGGGCGGCATCATCTGGTGCAGGGCTCTTGGAGTCTGGCTGGGTTCTAGAAGCTCTGAACCCGGTGGCCACACCACTCACCGATCAGAGCCACTCTCACCATCTTGGAACCGCCTCTTGGTAGGGGCAGAGATGCTGTTGTGCCTCATGAGAAGTCTGGGCCTGGCTTTGGCCAAAGCTGCCATCCCCTTTGTTACCTAGACAGGAAAGCTCCTTTTACATCATCTTTACCTACAGCACAGGGTCTCTCTTACCTACTCCACTGGAAAAAAAAAAAAGGCAGGGACCCACTTTCTAGCCGCTTAGTATAAGAAAAATCACAAAGAGATCATTTTCCCATTGAGGTTACAGGAAGATGTCAATTTGGAAACCTTCTACCACATATCTATTTTGAGATGCCTGAAATAATAATGTAAAGAAAACAGTAAACTATGAAAGCTAAGGCAAGGAGGGGAGAGGCATCGGGTGGCAGGCGTTGTAGGGAGCAGAGGGGGCAAAGGGAAAGTCCTTAGCTTTATATTAACATGGTCAGTGGCTCTTAGAAAAGGGAGAGAGTAGTTTATATAAAATCTTGTCAACCTACCTCGAAGTGGAAAGGCTTGTAGGAGTGATTGAAGAGTTTGTTTTATTTATTCCCTGCATCAGAAGAAAAATCAATAGCTGCTTGGCGAGTCAGACATAAATGAGTTATACAGGCCACTGACATGGTGGACCAGTCTTTATAACAACCACATTTGCCGCTGTCAGGCCACGGGCTTCCGTGGCGCCAGCTGTAATTACGGCTGATCACCTTTAATTCGGAGCTGCCTGCCTTGATAAAGGTGTCACTGCAGAAACTGTGGCATCAGCGTCAATTGGGGATGTCACGCTCCAGGCAGACTGCTGGAGAAAGCTCTTCCCCACCCCAGCCCCCGGGGTCAGGCAGACTGCTGGGGCAGACCTTGCTTTTTAGCTCCCTATTCCCCGAAGCCGTGATTTAAATTCCAAGGGACTCAGATTAACAGCCCTGTCCCCAGCAGCAGAGATCTTCCATAAGCTAAGAGATTTCTCTGAACTCAGAGTGGAGGAGTCGGGGATCCTCTCTGCTGGGCCACAGGAGGTGAGGAGACCGACGTGCGCAGCCCCTCTTCGGTTCCTGGGGCACAAAAGCAACGAGGGGCAATAGTTTGGCAAAAACTATGATTATTTTTGAAAACAAAACAAAACCTTGCAACCCCACGCCTTTCTTCTGCTTTTGTGGTATTTAAAAAAAAAAATTCTAGTCAACTTCCCATTTTTTTGAAAATCGCTTTTTTTTTTTTTCTTTTTTAAGGAGGCATTTAATGATGAGGGGAAGATTAAAGGGAGGGAAGGTAGGGTTAAAAAGCTGTGCTAACAGAGCAGCAAGTGTCTGGATTGTTCTAGGTAAAGTCCTGAGCAGAAGTGTGAAGTGAGGGGTAGAATCTGCAGGTAAAAGGGTTTCACTGCTGTTGGCGAAGGGATGATGTTTGACTCTCCCCCACCCCCACCCCTCACCACTTCCCCCCCAGGCTGGTTTTCCTCACTCTGTAATTAAAGAAGAGACACACATACTGTTTGTTCTCCCTGTATCCTTTTAAACTCACAGACAGCCTCCCTGCCCTGGTACCCCCCAAGCCCACCCCCAGCAGGTAGAGGAACGAATAGCTTGTCATTCATCTTGAGGAGGGATGTGTTTTAATTCCCTCTTCTTTGGACAGCTCACCTGAGAGTGGAGTGCTAATCTCAGAAAGTCAAGCTTTGTGTTTTGCGACTGGGGGCTTTTTCCTTCCGGCCATGAGTTCTTGATGGCTTCAGACGCAGGCGTGTGTTTGGCCCCGAAGTGGGTTTGCCCTTGCTGACAGGGAGGTCAGATGCGAGAAATCTCTGGAGGCCTGGTGGTTGGCATCCAGCAACAGAAAATCCCATCCAGCTCCAGGAAAAAAAAAAAAAAAAAAGAGCCTTGAGCAATGGAAACCGCGTCACCTGGTTCTGAAGAAAAGCCTGGGCTGGGGACCTGTCTCGGTTGGTTGTTCAAGCCCCGTCCTCCCAAGCTGACTGGTCCCCCCACTGGGTCTTCACCTCTACTTGTGTCTCCCTTCCTATTTCTGAACACAGGGACTCTTTTTTTTTTTTTTTTTTTTTACCAGCATATTAAAAAAAAAAAATCGGAACCAGTGGACCCCTGCCCACAGAAGCCCCCCAGTCCCTCTCTGAGCCCGAGGCAGCTGTTGGGCCATCCCCAGGCGGCACTGTTTCCCCCTCTGTTTACTCGTTTCTAAGGGCAATTGCACCACTAAGGCTCCCCGAGTCTGGAACTCGGCCTGGGGCTGTTTTGGTTACATTGAAGTTTTTGCTTCAGTTCTGCCAGATTTAAATGGTGACTTCACCAGCACTGAGCTAAAAAGGAGAAGGGGGAGGAGGGCGAGCCCAGGAGAAAGAGCGAGCAAGTGAGCGAGCCGGAGGGAGAGAGTCAGAGCTAGGCGCAAGAGAAGGGCCAGCGCATTACATCATCGCTTGGCCTGGAATCAAGTGGGAAGGATATGACTCACTCAGGCTAGTTAAGCTTTGGCTCAAATTCTACACACACTCATTCCAGAGCTCTCATGTTCTGCACCTCAGGAGGGAATTCAGCCTCAGTGATGTCCATGAGGTTTGTTTTTAATTTTATTTTCTTTTTTTCTGATTTTATAGAATTTTTTTTTTGCCCCTACCGCCTTCTTCTCTCCAGCCTTCGTCCTCCTCCTCCTCTTCTTTTTCTTCCCCTATCTCCCCTTTCTGCCCGTCTTTGTTTCTCCTCTTCTTCCTTCTCCTCTTTCCCCAGCCCCTCCGCTCCTCTTCTGGTCCTGAAGAGGCATTTCTTTTCACTTTGATAAGAGTTTTTTGTGCTAGCACAGCGACCTGAATGAGTTGAACCGAGGCCGGGGGTGGGCAAAAAACAAAAACAAAAACAAGAAAAAACTCAGAGCAAGCCAGAGCGCGACAGGAGCAAAGAGGCCACAAATAAAAAGCGAAGCGAGAAAGAGCAAACTCGGCGAAGTTTCTTTGCTGTGGTGTCGCTCCTAATCGGAGGAGACAGGGAGAGAGTTAAAATGCAGGAACCAATCGCTTGAATGGTGATGTAATGCTAGAACCGCAGGGTAGTTAAGTAATGTGAGAGCAAGGGGGTCAGGGTTGCAAAGCATTTACCTGCTCTCAAGGGGTTTTCAGTTTATTATCAATTGCAGTGACTGTAACTGGCTTCAGCCTGCCATCTCTAATTATTCACAGACGCCCCTTTTTTATCTTTTATTATTAAAAGTAAAACTATATTATGGTATTTTAAAAAAATATGATATTATCACAGCTGTGTATTATTTTCCAGCAGGATTTTTTCCCTTTCTCTCTCTCTGTCTCTTTCTTTCTTAAATGGCTCAAAACGGTTGTCTTTTCATAAAAGGTCGAAGCGAAGTGACGGTGGGAGGGTGGGGGGTGCCTTTCTGAGTGTAACCGGCGAATTGCGAATGCCTGGAGAAGGATTTGGTGCGGTGTGCTGGGTGTGAAGAGGTGTGCCGTGGCGTTTGTTATTGAAACTAGGCTGTGGGCTTTTACAGCCGGTGTCTGACGAGCCTCCAAAGCAGCCACAGTCCTTTGCCTCTTATTTCGGCCAGTGTCAACGGCAACTGTGCATTTGCTTGAGAATTGTAACTTTCTGCTGTTTCATGTGACAACTTAATCCAGTGCTATCTTTGGGACTCCTGTGTTCTTGAATTAATTTTAAGACGATATGCTGGGGTGGTGGGGGAGATGATGAAAACTTCCTGACTGATTTGTTTAGAAACAGCTAGTTAATGTTGGTGAGTCAGGAATCAACGCTAAATCAATGGAGAGGGGGGCAAGGGATGGTGTTCTTTATGCTTTAAGGATCTAGTGTCCCCAGAGAGAGACAGACAGACAGACAGACAGACTGATATTTTGAAAATTGCACCACGTTTCTGTGTGTTTCATAAAAGATCTTTAGTGCTGTGATGCGCTGTTCAGGCTGCGAACTTGCTGAAACCAGCCAGCATCATTAGATAGTTACAGAGTGCAGCCCTCTGCAGCTCGAGACCGGCCGTGAGAGCAGTCCTGATGCCGGGCTACTCCAAAACTTCTCTTGCTCTTTTAGTTGTGATCAGCATACAATGAGAGGCATCATGCGGCATGGGGCACATACCAGGAAGGTGTTTATGTTTATTTCTTTAATGCATGCCTTGGTAATAATTAATTATGACTTTTTATGGATTTCCCTCCTCCCCCTCCCCCCCTCCCCTTTTTGGGGCAGAGATGGAAGGGGCAGGAAAAGCGGAGGCAATATTTGGAAGAAACAGCGTGATGTGGTAGAGGTCAAGAGGCCTGAGTGCAAATCCTGATGACCTTGAGCAAATCACTTAAAGCATCTGGGCTTCTTTTTAAAATGAGGGAGCAGACAAGGTGGGCCATAAGCCCCTCCCCCACGTGTGGAACCAATCTGAGATGGTCTCTGAAGTTCCTTCCAGCTGGAAAGTTCTGTGTCTGTGTCTGTGTCCGTGGTCTGTAAAAGTTTTGCTAAAAGGTATTTGGCATACTTTTCAGAGAAAAGTACATTTGAATTCAAGATGCATTAGTGCCTTAAATGAAGGGCGGAGGATGAGGAGAAACAGGTCTTTCTCCACTCTGAAGCCTGTTTTCTGTTTTTGCTTTTTGGCACGGAAGAGTCCCCTAGTGAAATTCTTAGTTTTCAAATGCTACCTGCAAGGAGTCCTCGAAGAGAGATAATTACGTGGGCGAGTCTGTGAGAAAGAGTGGCAGAAGAGAAAGGGAGAATTTACTGATCCAGCGCATTTTTCTAAAAGGCCCTGCAAGTTTCCCAGATGCATAAAATGGAGCTAAAACAATGCAGGAGCCGTGAGTTTTCATTCGCTCATAATGATACAGAACAGTATTTGTAATGAATTTATTCCCCCAAAAGATCACATGACTCCTTGATATGTTTCAGGAATTTTAACACAAACTCAAGTTTTACGTTGAGGTCGAAGGCTACATTTTAAAACTTCAAAGAACTTGAAAGGCAAAACTATATGTGCTTCTTAGAAAGATAATTTCCCAAACAATATCCCTATTCTTCAGCCAAATTCCAGGGTAGTGGCCTTATTGTAAAGTGTGTATTTATGGGCCCAGTTTAATTATTGTGCATAGGGAGAAGGACCCCAACTCTGCCTATCTGGGGGCAAAAATTGCCCAGAGCTGAAACGAAAGCACTGGTGAAGGTTATTAGTCATTGTGCACAGTCCGATGAGTGCCAAGTGTGTGCTTGAGACTCTTCAGGAATAAAGAGGGCATGATTTCTTTTTTTAGAGCATTACAGTTTATGCTGACCTGGCTCTGATTCGTTCACCCATAATCAGAAATGTCCTGCTTACAACTGACAGGGAGGCAGGGCAAGGAGCATGCGCCCAGCCGAGCTCTTAGGTCAGACCAATGTTATCTCACTTTATCCCCGCGGTGGCCTTGGAAGGGTAAGAATCATCCGCTCCCCTGTTTGGAGATTGTTTTGTTGTGTTTGAAGTTTTTGTTTTGATTCTTGTTTTGTAACTGACATTTTTACTGAGATGATTGTAGACTCACATGCATTTGTAAGAAGCAGTCATGATCCTGTGTACCCTTTACCCCGTTCCCCCCAATGGTAACAACTTACAAAACTAGAGTAAATATCACAACCCGAATATTGACATTGCTGCGATCCAGTGCCCTTATTCAGCCTTTTCTGGTTTTATTTGCACTCATTTGTTTGTTTGCGTGTGTGTTGTTTTTATCCATGGGAAAACTGAGGGTCACGCCAGCTCTAACCCCTCAAGTTCACTCCACGCTAGGTCTACCTCGCCATCACTGACAGACTTGCCACCACCGTCGTGGCGGTCAGGGGCCTAATGGCTCTGCTTGTCAATGGGCAATCTCGGTGACATTGGCCCTGTTTTGCGTTCTCTGGGGACACGGCCTGAATGGCAGCTTTGCCCTCTGTAGGGGCTTCCGGGGCCATGCCTCACATGTTAGCAGGTGAACGGGGAGGCAAGGCTTTGACGGAACGGCAGAAGAGTCACGCACACATTCCCTGTCTGCCGGGCGCAGGGCTGAGGAACGCCAACTGTCCATGCCTCAGCTTAGCCGTAGCCAGTGCTGAACTCGGCGCTCTTCCTCTCGCCCTCAGTTTATCCCTGGTGGATACACCTGTGGCACCAGGGGTCAAGCATCTATTGATCAGAGGAGTAGTGTAGGGTTTCCTGAAAAGAACATGGCCTTTGGGGTCCAAAGGCCCGTGTTCAAATCACTCTTCCACTTACCAGTGTCTTGAGCTGGCCACTGCACCTCACTGTGCCTCAGACCCTCCCCAGGCAGCTGGTCCACACAGCACTTAGGCTCCTACCTTCCCCAGCCTGCCTTCTCTTAGGCTGCTTTTTATCCAGAAAAGCAAAGCAGGTCTGAGATCGCGTCAGGTATGAGAGAGGTATAAGTACCATTTTGATTCAAGTAAGGTGAAGACTCGCCAAATTTCCAGCGCCCGGAGTGGAGGGAGAGAGATGGAAACAGGGCAGGTTGGGAAGAAGACTCTTGCGTCCACATTCATGCTCCACTGTGGCTTTGTGAAGGGAAATGAAGTGAAATGGAGATGAGTGAATTCACTCCTGAGAACTGGCTTCCATTCCTGGCTTGAACAAGAGAAGGTTATATTTGCAATAGCATATGCGGGTAACACGTATCTTGAGTTGGGGGAGGCTGCCTTTTAAGCTTACTATCTCCCCTCATGTATCTTCTCTGGTGGGAAAACTGGTGTTTTGGAGACTGAAGAGAAAGGGATTTGCAAGGTGTGGCAAGTGGAAAAGTATGATGATGGCAAGTTTCGTGGATTCCCATAACAGCAGTGGGGCCTAAAACGTACATCAAGGGCTCCATTCTAGGATCCCCGAGTCTATGCTGGAAATGGGCCCTAGGCTGTCTCAAGTCCAGTGATAGAAATATCATCTCAGATTTTACTTAGTAAGCGTTGACCAGGAAGGCCAGGTCAATGTTAAGAGGCAGAAATTAGTGTGGACTGATGAGAGAGAGAATGAGCACTGCCATGTGCCTATAGAAAGTGGGATGGGTGGGTGATGGGCATTAAAGAGGGCATGTGATGTAGTGAGCACTGAGTATTATATACGACTGATGAATCACAGACATGTACTTCTGAAACCAATAATACACTGTATGTTAATTAAAAAAAAAAGTGGGATGGGCAAATCTGGAACGGCACTTAAAAAAAAAGGAGGAGTGGTTTGAACACTGGCTTCTCCTTTCTCCTCCCTTTTTGTGTGGCTGACGTGGGCCTTTGACCTTTGGAGGGGAGTCCTTTTGCATTGGTTTGCAGAAAGATGTGTGTGCAAGTAGCTGAGTGAGTGATCATAGCTCAGGCATGTGAGAATAGCCAAGAGGAGGAAAGAAAATGAGTGACATTGATAAGGGTGGGTGAGGCCAATCAAAATTCCCTGGTCCACATTTATTTGGGTTTTTAAGCAAACTTCCCTAGGCTTATTAAATAGTTGGCTAATGCTTTCAGAGGTATGTATTTCATGAGTCTCCCTTGCAAAGCACAGGTCCTTGGCTACTTGCATCCTTGAAAACTGAAATTGACTTGCCTTAGAACTAACTCCCAAGTCCACGACATAGTACATATACACTTTATAACAAGTCCATACATCTTTTCTTCCTGCACCTACCCTGGCAGGAGAGCTTACTTAATGATGGATGAAGCAACACTGTACCCAAGAAGAATTAATCAATAGTCCGTGATCATTACGGAGAGCGAGAGTGAGTAGTTGTACGATAGCCGAAGCCCATCTAGCGATCAGCAGAGTCTTCCTTTCCTCCACAGGATACCAAAAACTGCATCCTACCTTATAATTTCTTTCTTTGCAGTCTGAATGACTGAAATAGAACCGGATGTGTCCAAAAAAGCCAAGCCTGGAAAAAATAATAATAAGGCTCCAAAAGAATGCCAAGGTATCTATCAATGCACAGACTCAATCACTCATCTTAATGGGAGGTGGAAATGGGGCCAAGAGGCCGTGTTATATAAGCTGGAATACCCACCATGAGTTACTGTGTTTTTGGAGCCCATGAGCTTTTTTTTTTCCCCCTGTAAATCAAAGATCGTTCAAGAATTGAGGTCATGCTCAGCTGCGCACGTGTTCACATGGCGGAGAGGCCAGGTGGGCCTCTTGTAGCCTGCGGACCTGGCTGCCCGCTTGGCTCTGCCTCCCTACCCTCAGTGGGGTTCCCGTCACCGGGAAAGGAAGGTCGGTAAAGCAAGCTCCTCTGCAGAGGTGGAACCTGTTTATGCAAAATCCGATATAGCCCATGTGACTGTGCCCCACGAATCATGTTGGAAGTTTGATCTGTGTTCCCACTCTGGCTTTGCCACTTGCTAGCTGTGCGATTTTCGACAGTCTGTTGAAACTTTCTGAGCTGCAGTTTACTTCATTTCTGAGACAGAACCCATGAAATGACAACTGTAAAGCGCTCAGCATTGTAAATGTTCAGTAAATGTTAGTTATTTAATAATGGGACTGGAGGGGACCAGTTGACTTCCTTGCAAGTCTGGATAATGATATAATTTGGGCCTCCGTTAGGTCGAGAGAAATGCTGTCGTTCAGCAGTTCCTTCTCAGACAGGTAAACTGAGTCACAGAATGCAGGTGGTACTGTGAGCAGTAGGCGAGGTGAGGAGAGAATCCTGTCATGGACCCTATTCTGTGTGACCAGATCTCCGCGCTAGCCAGAAAATGAGGTCTAGGACCTCACTGTAAAGCAACTTATTTCAGCACCAAGAAGAGGCGGGTATTTTTTTTTTCCCCACCGCTTTTAGTTAAGTAGTAGGTTTCTTTTTTAGATGGCATAAAGCAGTTTTTCTTTTGCATCTGTGTCTTCTTGACCTTCTTATTCATTTTAATACTCCAGTCAGCTCAGCAGCAGTGCAGTAAAGGGCTGATCTCCTTTAATTCCTCGGGAATTAATCATAATAACAGCAATTATGATAAACCCATTTAGTGTAAATGCCGATGTAAATTACTCTGGCGTTGCCTGTTCGCCTTCAGTCTGCTCTCAGGCAGTATCCACCCTCGGACGATTGCACACTGGCCTCTCTCTAGCCACACTATTTTTCTCAATTCCGATCTTGACCTAACTTAGAACATGGCTGGTCTCTGGCCTTTTCCTTCCATATGAGGCAAAGAGGAAGCTTCAGTGTGCAGCTCACCAGGGATGCCATTTCATCAGGCTTCCTTCTCACCATCCAGAATTTCCATAGCGGTGGAATGATCATCCCATAATTCTAAATGCGTCGATAAGGCAGGAACCTTAGAGGTCCTTCAGCCCAGCTGCCCATCTTACAGATTCAGCAGTTGAGGTCACCCAGAGATGTGAGGAATTATCCAGTATCCACACAGCAGAGAGGTTTTTAGCACAAAGCTGTTTGGTGGCGGGGCTAGGACCGGGCTCCGATACAGTGAGGAGCCCATTTCTGTCCTGCTGGGCTGTTGGGCTTCCGGGTGCCAGGAAATCCATCTTCTCGCTCAAATGTATGCTTTCCAGGCCTCTCTTGAGTTCTGGCTCCTGGGGATGGCGCGGTGAGGAGAGTGCAAAGAAAGACTTAGATGATTAGGGGGACAGGGGAGCCCGGCCAGCTGGCTTTCAGAAGCTGGGAGTCTTTCAGGCACCTCACAGCACAAAGACTCCACGCTCTGGTCTGGAGGGAGGGATGGGGAGATGGACAAGATCGCTCGCTTTCCACCTCCAGCCGAAAGCTCCCTGGTGTCTCGTTAGTGGGTGGGGTGTCCTGTCCCTGGGCCATCAGTGAGATGGGGTAAACGTCCAGGAGTCGGGCGCTCTCTGCTTCCCACCACTCTTGCCTTCCTCCGTCTCCCTGCACCAGCCCTCACGGCGCTGAGCGCATGTCTGATGAGGACAGAGTTTGGAATCCACCCCAGAACCAGCACCCACCCACCTGCAGGATGTGACCTCTGGGCTCTGAAACTCACTGCTTCCTCCCTCTTCCTCCCCACCTAGGGACCGGTTTTAGACCACAATTCCCAACACAACCCACTTCACACTTTAATCCCAAAGAGACTCAGGCACTTTGTGACCACAGAAAACTTGTCACTTCATTACGATTCTGAAAAAGGAGAGCAAAGGGTAATTCATAGTTGTTTTAATGACTTTGCATCCTTTCCCATGGAGGCAGCTTTCAGCTGTTAGGCACAAAGGATGCCAGCTCTGGCATCTCACAGTGCAGCAGGGGCAGCGTTTTTTCATAATGCTTTATCACAAGATTCTTCACAGCCAGTTAACCCAATTAATCTTCCCACAGTAATTATCCAGGTGCTGTACGATTCGGCTTCCCTGAAGTCTCCAAAGCTCTGCTGTGTGTAGATGAACTATTGTGCCTCCCGACCTTGAAAGGATGTTTCTAACTAATTAATGATTGTTAAGTGCTTGGAAAATGCACTTTGGAAATATGCTGGTGCTAATATGTCTGAATCGTCCACTGTGCAGTCGCGGTGGAGGCAAGCTGGAAACCATTGGAAATCGTTCCTGCCGTTTGTAAATCACATGAGGATGGAGATGAGCCTTTCTTTTCTCAGCCAGGTATCTGGGCCTCCTCTCTTCCCACCTCCACCACACATTTGTTCCTTGTCCATTTCTCCCAGTCTGTGAATTAAGCCATCTTTGGTGCAATAGGCCAGTGATTCATAGGATTTCCTCCTTGAAGTGAGAAGTATCTTTTGGGCTCTGTTTAGCCACATGGTCTTTAATGAGGCAAACTGAAAACTGATACTGGCTGAACTACCAGTAAAAGAAACATATTTTTCCGTACGGCAAAGCAGTTTTGAAACTTTTTTGATACGAACAACAGTAAGAAGTATTATTTTATCTTGCAGCCCTGGATACTTGCATGTGTGTGCTTACATACATGTGGATGTGTGTGTATATAGTTTGATGAAATCATACTTAATTTTTCCTGTGTATACATTCTTGGGTGTCGTATATTCTATTCATTTTTCTAAGACACTAGTCATGTCAGATTAAACTGATTTCACCAATTTCCCACCAACTCACCCACCAATGAACTACATCCAGAGTTGGGAAAGCACTGGTATAGCAGAAGCATCATGAGAATGCAGGACAAGGGTCAGGAGACCTGGGTCATATGGCCAGCTCTGTCCCAACGCTGAGGTTCCTTCCCTAAACCTGAGGGTCCTCAGATAAAATTAAGGTAGTTGTTTTTATTTTTATTTTTATTTTTTAAAGATTTTATTTATTTATTTGACAGAGAGGAGAGAGGTCACAAGTAGGCAGAGAGGCAGGCAGAGAGAGATCGGGAAGCAGGCTCCCCGGTGAGCAGAGAGCCCGACGTGGGGCTCGATCCCAGGACCCGGAGATCATGACCTGGGCCGAAGGCAGAGGCTTTAACCCACTAAGCCACCCAGGTGCCCCAAGGTAGTTGTTTTTAAACTGAATTTACTCTCAGAGTACTTTCTGTAAAAATCTCTTATGTGGAAGCCAAGTATGGAAAACAGAGCCCCGGCTGGCCTGTAGCTACTCCCTTAAGTCACTCCCCCACATCTCTTCCCCCACATCTCTTGGGACACGATCCGAACAATACTGGGCTAGAAATTTCATAAGTCCCTCTAGTCCTAGAATTCAATGATCATTTTATCTCCTAGGTAATAGATTGATCTAATGGAACACCCCAGGTTTCACTTCTGTTGATTCTGAACTAGGATTCTCTATTGGGAATCTTCAGAATCAATGGGAATTTTTGCTCTCGGACCATCGTTCTTTCCTGCTTCAGCTTTTATAGCTTGTTCTTGGGCCCCATGGGCTAGGCTTCTTCAGGAAAAGAGGGAGTTTTTGAAAGGTCTTCGGGAGATGCGTGAGCAGGCAGACATGTGAAGACGTTTATTTATGTCATTGTGTCTGCTTTTTCCTTGCCTCCTAAATTCAGCAGGTTCCCGATTTTTAACACAGCTCAAATCATTTGGCTTACAGCTGGTAAAATACAATTTTCTGGTTCTCAGAAAGAAAGGCTTTTCAGACTTATAAAAAGAGAAGCTCATAAGACTTCTTGAACATCAAATAGCTCTTACAAAACACCATTTTGATGAGTTAAGTGTAAATGAATCAGAAACATACGGATTAAATTTCCCTTGAAAGACACATGGGCTTAAGAATTAAGGGGGGAAAGTGCTTGGCGAGATGGATTTCAGGTTTTTGCCAAACCTCAAAATGTTTGAAAAATGGTTTGAGACGTTTTTACTGAACGCAAAATGCCACGGAGTTCACCCATCCCAGACATAATAGCGAATCTTTTTGACAACATCTTTATGACAAGAAAAAGGGCCTGTGGGGCTTAGCCATTTTCTTAGTTCCCCTTCAGTAACCTCCCACCCCCCACCACCACCACCAAAAAAAAAAAGCATTTATGGGGCTAAGAGAACTGTCTGATTGACAAACTAAAGTTTCAAGTCAGGCAATTACCAGAAAATAGCCCTACAACTCAAAAATACTTGGATTTTTCCCCCCATACTACCCAAAGTCAATTATACCATTTTCTAAGTAGAATAATACACTCTAGGGATATGCAGTATTTGATATATTTTATTCATTGGTGTCTAGAGCAATGCATGGTTATTCTAGTCATTTGTCTGACAGTATAATTCCAGCTTCTTTGGAGAGGGAAAAAAGCCCACTAAAAGCAAACAGATTGAAGGGAAATATCTATTGCTTTATTAAAATAGCCGCAGTGTGGAAATGCTGTATATCATGGAGGCAGGGCATGGGTTGAGGTTTTTAAGTTGCTGGGAATGATCTTGGCAACTTGAATTCTGTTACAGCTTCTTTATACGATAAGCTGTTTCAGAACTTCTCCGCACTTCAGAATCCTTGCTGGCATGAGGAAACTCAGGAGCAACTGATTAAGGACCCAGGGACTCATCTGGGGAGAGTTGTGCATCTTATGGATGAAATGGCCTCTAGTGATCTTTCACCGGCTATTCCTAAACTGGTCAGAAGCCCCTTGACACTTCTATAGCCGTATTTTTCATATGCAAAACAACAAAAGGAGTGGGTTTTGAAGGAGCTGCAAGCGAGAGAAAGAGTCTGGATGGGAAGGCGTGGGCCCGGCCACCCACTCTCTGAAGCTACCTTGTCCCATGCCCTTGTTTCCTCTTCATGGTTAAGCCGGGAGCACCAAGGTTTGCTTGCCTGCTTCCTTCCTTCCTTCCTTTCTTTTTTTTTTTTTTCCTTTCTTTCTTTCCTTTGAAAGAAAGGGTGCATTCAGTGACTGCCAATATCGATTTAGAAACGAAGGGACAACAATGTACTTTTCAAAAGGTTTCAAGTCATGTAGAAGCAAAAAAAAAAAAAAAAAAAACCCGAAAAACAAAAACAAACAAACCCTATCTTTAAACTTATATGTTTTAACTCTATGCTGGAAGTAATGGAACAGATCTGTTATTTTGTTTGTACAGCATCTGACACAGTGCTTTGAGGTAGGACCTTCCTCTCCCTAGGAACCAAAATTAATTTGTTGCAAAAGGAGTACCCAAAAGGAAGAGTGAAAGTACAAAAAAACACAGAAAACTATTTTCAGCACCTTCGATGAAAATGCTACGTAAAAGTGATGGTTAAAATATGTGCCCACCCCCCTATCTTGTGCCCATCTATGTTTATCAAGCTCAAGGTAAGAAATGGAAACTAGAATCTGGGAGAGAAAACTCAACTTTCTGTCTTGGACAAGGCTTCAGGATCAGAAAAGCTAGGGCCAAAGTCTAGCTGCATTTTTACCTTTTCCAAAGCAATGTAATATAGGATAATAGGGCCAAGAAGGGCTCCTTTGATTCTGAAAAAATGCTGAGCCCCTGCCCAGAGCTCCCAGTACCTCCCTCCCCCACTTACCCCGAACCTCTTTCTCCCTTTATTCTACTGCTCCCTAATTCAAAAAGGATCAAATTGTGCAGTATAGCCTATCAAATAGTTCCCATGGTTTGTAACTCAGCCACCTACAGAAAATACTGGAAAATCTGTAAAAAATTCTAAATATATGTAATTCCCAATTTGGCCCCTACAAGAGGATCAGGCTGAGTAAACCCACATCAGATAGCATATATTTCTATGTAGGGGTTGTTACCTTCCAGAGAGGTCGTTTTCATCTCATGTTAAGCTATGAGCCACAGTAATTATTTACTATCTTTTCGGCCTGTGTCGATGTACTTTGACAGCCTGCCTTGCACAGATGGTTAACTCAGCCTGGAGCCCCTACCACCGATATCCCCTCCCCCCAACACACACGTGTGTACATGCAGCTCAAGGCTAACATCTCATCTTTCCTGAAGCAGTTCTTGCGTTTCCTCTTCCAGGACCCCTCCCCCCGCCAAAGCCCCCATGGTATTAGATATCATTGGCGGGGGTTGGGGGGGAGGCGTCTCCCATTACACCTCTGCTCTGACTTTCCATGCCTTCCATGTTTCTCTTAATAGATGGTGAATTTCTTAAGGGCAGGGATGATCTTTTATTCACTCCCAGCCTCTATTCCTGAAACATAGCAGGAGCTGAGTAAATGTTTAAAAAAATAAACTTAAAAAATAATTTTAGTTGTGTTTCTGTTGGATCACATTTTTTATTGAAGCCACAGAAAGTAGGTGGGACTGAAATTCCCTCTGGGTTCTCCGTTCTTGTAGAAAATGCAAGGAGTAAAGTGCAGTGTCGTTTTTGCCCAGAAGAGCTCCCTGCCTGATTTCAACTTTCTCCCCTAACCTGTGTTTATCTTGATGGTCTTATTTATATCTATTTCCTTCTGACAAAAATAGAAGCTCAAAAAAGTGAATTTACCACACAAGGGATGATACTTCTGACTTGTGCCTGAGTTCACAGATGTAGTTAAGATGCTACCCTGCGTGTGGCTATCCAGCTAGATGCTCATTTTCTGAGTCATCTGACTTCTGAGTTTTCACTTTTTTAAGAGCATAATTAAGATAGGTTCCCAGGGATTAGAAAGAAAAAAAAAACAACAACAACAACCCATGAGTAAAGCAGACAGTCTATATGTTGAGACCCATATAAGGAGATCTGTGGGCACCTGACCAAATTGAGAGAAGCATTAAGAGCTATTCAGAACCTACTGAAATGTCAACACACTTTTGAAAAGGGTCCATTAGGGATGCAAATGTGTGGTTCCCTGATTATGATAAGCACGGGAAAGAAAACAGTGAAACCCATTAGGAGGTTTTGAGAACTTGGTTTTTAAGAGTGGGGAAGGCAACTCTAGTTTCTGCTAAGGGTTGGGCTTCATTTTTTTCCCCCCAGTCTTCCTCTCCATTCTGAACCAACAATTCTCATGATTTAAAGGACCCTAAAAATTCCTCCATTTTTGGAGAAAGCCAGTTAACTCATAGGAAAATGGGCCAACTTTGAAATTCCATCCATGTCAGATAAAATTCATTTTAATAAGATTCAGTTTCTGGATTGCAAACTGTAACTTGTTTGTGTAAAGGATCTGACATCAGACACTTCAGGCTTTTGATGTCTTTTGATTTGTACTCGCAAGGATTTTTCTTATAAAAGGTCAATTGTAATTTAAAATCTATAATTCCTACTAGATAGTCTTCTACAAATCAACTCACACTACGGGTGTATTTCTCTTTAGTAACCATAAGGGCTTTTCTGTGAAAATAACTGATTCATCTAATCGGAAAGACACCTTTCATTCTGGCTGTCTTGTGTCGTTCACACATGACGTCAAATGATATTCATAGTAATGGAGAAATTGGGGCATAATTTTTTGTGTAATCACTGTCAGTGTAAAAAAAAAAAAAGTAATTGATTTTTCCATCTTCCTTGATCTGGAAGGAATTGTATCAATTTCCAGGACGTCATAAAACAAAATATTTAAAGTATGTTTCAAATAATAATAAAAAAAGAAATACTTAACTTAATAAAGATGTGGAATTCATTTATGAAGAAAAACACTGGCTGTGAACCAATAGGCCAGAAACTTTGCCAGAAGCCTGCTGTAGACAGTCATTCCTATATGCCTGCTCTCTCCCCATCACTCTTGAGTCCACACCATATTAAGAAAATGAATTCTCTCAGCCACAGTGGACTTTGAAATCATTGATTTTGTTTACTTTGTTTTTGAGTAAAAAAAAACAGATCTTTTTCCAATGTTCTGCCTTATAAGGAAAGGAGTCCAAGACACTTATATCTATAGTTCTTCATGTACTGTTTTAACTAACGAGGTTTTCTTGGCATATATATTTGATGCTTGGGAACCTTACATAAAAGTTACGGGTTTTGACCCTTCTGGAGAGCCTCAACAATTGAAACCATTGGCAGAAATGGAAAACACTTTTAACTGTCATAAGAACAGTTGAATGCTTCAACATTGACCTAAAGCAAAAATTATAAGCCCTGGAATGGACATTTCCATTTGGCATTTTTGCTTTTGTGCTTTTCAAAAGAAATAGCCCCCAGCTTCAGAAAGGCGGAAAGATCTATTACTAATAACATGTAGGCAAATACCATGGTACTCACTTATGATAGATGAATCCTCTTAACTTCTAGAACTCTTTTCAGCTATATTACGGTATTCTCCTTTCTTCTCCATCCCCATGGGGTAGAATATTCCAGAAAGTAAGCACAGATTTTCCCAATGGTTAAGAGAAATCCGAATGACTTTACCTCTGACAATCAAAAGATTTATAGTCCCTGCCATTAGGGAGGTAGGAGCATAATGATAATGATTGACTCTAAATAGGGGTGTCCTGGTGGCTCAGTTGGTTAAGTGTCTAACTCTTGATTTTGGCTCAGATCATGATCTTAGGGTCCTGAGCTTGAGAGCCCTGCATTGGGCTCCATGCTCAGTGAGTCTGCTTCTCTCCCTCTCCCCCCGTCCCTCTCCCCACATGCGCTCTCTATCAGATAAATAAATCTTTTTAAAAAAGATTGACACTAAATAATGATCATACCTATAAACATGTTATTAGACATTGCATGAAAGAAAAGCACACAGAGTTACAAGACTCTCTAAATTAGAGGCACCTCTGATTTGGGGTCAGAGAAAATTTTAAGAAAGTGATATTTGAACTGAGACCTAAAGGATGAGTACGAGCTGGTCGACAGAAGAGCAGATGGCTAACCTTTCCAGGCAAAGGCAATAGGATGTATTAAGGCCCTGGGGTAGGAAAGAGCTTGGCATATCCTAGGGAGTGCTTGAATACCAGGGTGGGTGAAGCACATCAAGTCAGATTAGAAAGTAGTAATATAGTCATCAAGAGTAGGACATTTAAAGGATGATTTTATTAAATCCCAGATGCTGAGGAAAGCCATGGAAAAATGTTGAGTAGGGAGACGTCATGATTAGATCATTGGTTCATGGAGATCATTCTGGCTATAATGCAGAAGCTGGATTGGAGAAGAGTGAAACTGAAGGTAGAAATTGTTGGAAAAACCAAGTGAGAGAAGATAGTGTTTTGGACTAGGATCTTGGTAGTGGGGATGGAGCCAAGTGGATGGATTCCAGGTCTATTTTGGGGGTGGAGTAGATAGAACTTAGTGAATGACTGGAAGTAGAAGATGAGGGATGTCAAAGTTAATGCCTAGATTCCACTAATCCATTGCTATCAAATAAATTTAAAGAAATATATGACACTTTCTAAAGAAAAGGGCCTAAAGATGAGCACTGTATTACTTAGGGTTCTCCAGAGAAAAGGAACCAATAGGATATGGAATATACATATATATTTATATAAATATATATAATTAATTATACTATAATATAATATATAATCATACATGATTTATTACAAGGAATTGGCTCATGCCAATTGTGGAGGCTGAGATGTCCTACTATCTGCTGTCTGATGGGTGAAGTCCTAGGAAAGCCAGTGAGTGGTACAAATTTCAGGCCAAGTCCAAAAGCCTGAGAACCGAGAGCATCGATGGTATAAGTTCCAGTTCAGGGGTGGGAGAAGACTGTTGTTCCAGCTCAGTCAGGCTGAGAGAGAATTCAACCTTTCTCCTTTTCAAAAAAATTCTCTTAGAACCTTAATAGGTTGTGTGATGCCTACATCCCTTTGGATGATGCCCACTCACCCCTTTGGTGGGGGAGCAATCTGCTTTACCCAGTTCCCCTATTCAGATGCTGATCTCTTCCAGAAACACCTTCACAGACACACGTAAGCATGATGTTTAACCAGCCATCCGTGTATCCCATGGCCTAGCCAAGCAAACCCATAAAATTAACCATCCCAGGCACCATGGACAGGATCAGCTATAGGGCTTAACATAAGCATTTAGGGAATGTTATCCTAGCTCTTTAGTAGGTAGGGCAAGGTAGCATTTACTACTCAGTAGTAAAAATGTTTTTCCTGGCAACTGTCAGACTTGGAGGATTTTTGTCATTCTCAGAATGCCCATTTTTTTCCCCCAATCCCAATGGGCCTGATGGTACCACATGAAGAGACAGAACCACTTATTTGAGGACCAGGCCTAGCCTCTCCTAAAGAATGTGATTCTGTTTAATAATAAGTGACTAACTTTGGTACACAAAGGAGTGAAACCTTTATTGTATGCTAATTAAAAGGATCATTGTTCATGTTTGATAAGAAACTAGCCCCCTCTCTTGCCCTTCAGCACTCCTGGTTCCTGCCCTACTTTGCTATATGTTACAGGTACTCAGTGATCTGAGTGCCTTTTGTTCAAGGAAAGAGAATGCCCAAGAGAGGCCAGCGACAAGTTACCCATTTGTCCCTACCTTTGAGGAAAACTCACACCCAACTGATGTGTTGCTTCCCCAAAATAAGTAGTTTTGAGCCTCTCCATAAGTCAGCTTACCCACTTACTCTTGATCATACCTGATTATATAAACTTTAGAGTTGAAAAGGTCCTTGAAGATCATTGGCTCAGCCACCTTATTTTATACACAATAAAACAGAAACTCTGAGGAGGTCTTGAGGACACAGCCCAGGATCACCAGGCAAACCCGTGGCTGATGTTCGCTGGGGTATTAGGATTCGAAGCCATACCATGAAGGGCTCAGTTACTTCGTTGTATCTTTTTATGATCTTCAGATCGACACGTTCTCTTCTGATCAGTAGCCGATATTCAGAGGCCTGAAGAGAAACCAGACTTTCGTCACAGACCAGTGACGGGATTTCTTGGGGAACAGTCAACTATGAGCAAGCATAATATGCTTCCCATCCTATAAATGTACTGTCATTCACATACAATTTCTATTTCTAGTAGGGCTTATTGTCGATAGCTGAAATTGACATTTACTGTGACCATAACCCTACCACAAATTAAAATCAGATCCCAAGTGCCTCTGGGGAAGATGTTTATTAAGCTGTAGGAAGACATCTAAAATGATACCAAATTACATTTTAAACTTGAAACCCCAAATACCACATTTGTTTGGAAGTAGGAATAGGGCTGTCTGGGGAATAATATGGAAAACTGAGCAAGTCACTCTTTTTGGCAAATGCAAGGCCACCAAGGAAGGGAAAAGTGCCTTAGAAGATGCTTTATGTATAAACCCCTGTATGTTTAAGCCTAAGCAAAATTTCCTTCGGAATGAACTTAAAGGAAAAATAAGCTCTTTAAAACTTTATGTCTTTAAAGAACAGACATGGAATTTCCAGTTATACCTATAAATACACCAAGAGGGGGTTGAAAGAAGTATCATAATAAAACAAGTCTATCAAAATACAAATCTGCATTCCAAGGTTTGACCAGGCTGATATAGATAAGAGTGTGTTTGGAACCAAATGTGTGTTTATCACTTTTGCCTCTTAGCATGTAGCTGTCTGGGGGTGTCTGTGGATTGTGGGTGTGTTTATGCACATAGTATGGCCACCGTCTGATTCTCAGAATGGAATAATAGAACCAACTCTGTCCACAGAGAAGCTATATGCAATGGCTTCTTTGCTTGTGTGTCCAGCCCATGAGTAGCTTTGAAAATTGCAAAGCCCTTTGAGATCCTTGGATGCGAAGTGCAAAGTAAATGCCAAGTATCATTATTATGAACTTTATTGCTATTATTTTATTAAGTGTTTGAGATTAATATCAATTTAGCTCACGATAAGTGCTACCGCAAAGTGGGAGAACTTGAAAGGTAGCTCAGGAAAGGTTGCTCAAGGAGGATACCAGTTTCCTAGAAACTCTGCCCCTCCCCCATCCCCTTGCTCAAGTCAACGGTAAGTTGACTGTCCCTATGGACAGTGTTTCAAGTTATCATGACCCTTAATAAGAAGCCTGTCATGGATGTGTCATTGGGATACTACTGCTGGGAAAGGAGAGACCATGTACAGTGAGGTAACCTCATTAAGTCATTCAACAGACCTCTGCAGGGCTCCTGTTATGTGCCGAGCTTTGTGTTTTGTGATACTCTCCCTCCGGTCTGGTAGAGATACTGTGAGAACACAGAGCAGGGATCAGCGTGGCCTGGAGAAATCAGAACAGGTTTTCCTGAGAAGATGATCTACCACGAGATACCAGGTCTCACAGCGGTGGAAAAGATGCTCCGATCCCTCAGAGAGGTGGGAGGTTTTTGGGTCTTTTTTCAAACTACTTCACCCTAAAATTCCAAACTAATTCACCCAAACTACTTCACCCATATCGTTTTCCTTTGTATTGTAAAATGACACTGGCAATAATTTTATCTTCTAAAATAGATTCATCATCTGTTGAGTAGAATATAGATCGATCATCTTCGGGCCAAACACGTATAAAATATTATCTCATCCATGATTATCAAAGCACCCTCACACCGTACTTGGGAAGTAGGTAGTATAGCCCTGTTTTTGCCGATGAGAAAACAGAGAAGTTAGGTGACCTGTACAGATTACACAGGGACCGTGACAGGCTGACAAGGCAGGCGGCCCGAAGCCTATGCCTTGTCAGCCACACAAGGCTGTTTTATTCGATTTACTGGTTAATGATGGCCGCCAGCATTATCTCTATCATTTCTGTCAGCCACTCCGACTGGAGTAAGTGAAAATAATAGCCCTAATTTAGGACTATGAGAAGTCTGCCAGTTCCTCGTCCTCCTCCCTAGAAACTCTGCCAGACGGGGACAAATCTATTTTTTAAGAGCCTAATAAGAGGAAATTCCAAAACTTCAGTAAGCCATTTAATTGTTTTACACTCTCCGTTCTTTGGGAGATACTCTTTCTTCTAACGTAAATCCCATGTGCTGCTGTTTTATTACAGTTATTATTCTGCTTTGGTTGGCTTCGAGAGTTACTGGTCACCATTCTCTGAATATAGTAATTTGGAAACTTGACGCCTGTTCTCGTCATCTCCCAGTCTTGTTCCTTTTACTTTTCCATTTAGGTCTTCCCTTCTGGTCTCTCAGTACTTCTCCGTTCATCTTCAGAGCCTTCTCCAGGTTCTCTCCTCCCTCCCCTGCCCCCTTCCCTCTCCCCTTCCCCCCCCCCCCCCCATCGTGTTCAGCCCTGTCTGACAAGGCTTTCTTTAGGCTCTCACACCCTCCCCTACGGTTTCTGGTTATTTGATTACAGGCCATAGTTTAGAGTTTGCAGCTGTCTGTCAGGATGTAAGCTGGTGAGGAGTTTGCTGAGCCTTGAAGCAGTGCCTCTTTCCTTGTCCGTTTTTCCTTGGAGGACAGGTTAGCCTCTCGGCACTTGCTTACTTTATCCTTAAGAACAGAACCTGAGGACGAATACCCAACTTTTATTTTAACATGGACGGGACTGGAAGAGATTATGTTGAGTGAAATAAGTCAAGCAGAGAAAGTCAATTATCATATGGTCTCACTTACGTGTGGAGCGTAAGGAAAAACATGGAGGACATTGTGAGAGGGAGGGGAGGGATGAATTTGGAGGAAATCGGAGGGGTGAAGAACCATGAGAGACTGTGAACTCAGAACAAGGGACTGAGGGTTTTGGA
>CM052887.1:51742627-51764521 GCA_028534135.1 Potos flavus
AAAAAAAAAAAAAAAAGCTTACAAAAGAACAGAACCTGAGGAATCAGGCTCTTAGCAGCCTGCGTCCCTGCCTGTCACAGCCAGTCGGAGCCCCTCCTCCGGCATCATTGCCACAGCCCCTCTCCTGCGGTGGAGCTCATAGTTTCTAGCTCCTCCTCCTAAGGAGTGAAATAATCCTGGCAAGTGGCGGGTGGAGAGTGTTATAAACTAGGTCTCCTGGGAGAAGTACTTGAAGACTGTCTGAGAGACCCTGCCTTGAGCTTCAGGAAGAGGTTAGGTAAAGGCATTAGTGGGGGTGACCTAGGAGGGAGAACTTGCAAAGTGCAAGGATGAGTAGAGGTTGTCCTGGTGATCTTTTCTAGAGCCCTTCTGTTTTTGCTGAAGTCTTTTGCAGTTGGAGTTTTTGTCCCTCCGCTACAAAATGATGTTATGTATTTGGATTATAGGTATGGGGCGATTGGACAGGGTGTGGAGTCCTCTGTGACTTACCCATTAAAAGATGGTAACTGACAAACTGTGAGTCCAGAAGAAAGCAAAACAGAATTGCTGACTTAAGAGTTGGGGTGGGGGTGGGTGTTTGTAAGCTCAGGGAGCTCTCCCCTACAGAACATCCAGACAAGTGTGTTAGTGAATGTTTCCATGAATTATTCATTGATGGTGAATGAATGCAAGCAGCAATCACATGTAAATGACAAGGCTCATAATCAGAGGGCTCCTTATTTGTCCTTATGAAGCAAGGAGGAAGCTTATTAACGACTTAGAAACAGGAAGAAATTTTACTTAGAGATAGGTCTCTATAAAAAAAAAAATTTTCCGCAGACAGCCAGATGTATATCATTTATTCAAGACTGCATTCAAAATCATCATTTATTTCATGTCTTTTGATCTGCATTTACTTGCCTTTTCTAAGTGTAACTTTATGAATAATTGATGCAACTCAGAAGTTATTGGCTAATTGAAAAGCCATCTCGTCATGTCTTTGAGCCTGACCCATGGCGAAAGCCAAACCGTTCAGGCATTTAGGGTCTTTTATAAAAGGTCTTTTAAAAGAGCGTTTAGCTCTTTACAAGGAAAAAATATCAGATTTTGGAATTGGATTTTTTTTTTTTTTTTTTTTTTTTTTTTGGTGACAGTAGTACATCAGAAACCAATCCAACCGTGTTTTTGGTTAACTTAAATGAATCAGGCTGACTGCATGACTAATTCAGATTAATGGTGCAGAGATCAGTCATTAAAGAGGGGGAGAAAAAGAGATTGATTTAATAGTCTTAACAGAATGGCCATAAATTTACATCTCCCTTTCTATTCCTGCTCTCTCTGTTTAAAACACTTGAAAGCACTAGTAAACATCTCCTCTGCCTGAGTAGATACAGCATATATGCTATAAAACCCAGCACAGGCTCCAGCAGGATGCAGCTCTGTTAGCTGTATTACATTTTATGACCACCATTGGCTCTCTCGCAGCCAGGCTTTTATTTAAAGAAAAAGAAGTTACATTTCCAAAATATCAGATACTACATCTATAAAATAAAGGCAGCAGTAGTACCGAATTGATAAAAAGGAGGCCTAAATTTATCTTGCGTGGTAAATTTAATTTCCGACACCCCTGGCGATAATGATTACAAAAGTGTTCTTGTCAATATCAATAAGTCAATGCAAAGCAGAAACGAGATGTTTAGTTGACCGTGGTGTGGGTGTAACTGGTACGTCCGAGCCCAGAGCTCTGAACATTATAAAGTACAGCCTTATTGCAGGGCAGGCATCCAATTTTTAAAACATTTATATAGATTGGAGACAGATGAGTGTTCCTGAATTATTCTTGGCCTTTTCTTCTGAAATGCCTAGAATATAATTTCAGATGGAAATTAATTTAATTGATGCAAAAACAAATGGGTCCAGAACTCATCAGAAAGCTTGAGTTTAAGGGGCACTGCTAAAAAGTACAGATTACCTTGAGGGTAACCATTTATGCTCTTCAAGAACAGAAATGGGTTATATTAGGCTGTTAATGTAAATTGGAGTTTCACTTATGACTTGTACATCAATTAAGTTCTTCTCATTAGTTAGCAAAGATAATTTATTGAACCCTGTTCTTGCAATGTCTTTTGCCAGTTGAAGAGGCCCTTAATATCTCTGTTCTTATGAATTCAAGAAGTATTTATTGACACCTGCTAGGTACTATGCACTTCCTTACGTTTCTAAAGTATTTGCATTACTAAAAACAGAGCAGACACAATCATTTATGCAGTTTATTGTCTAGTTGGGAGCAGAGACATTTTTAAAAATCACTCAAAATCATTGAAGAATTATAACCCGGGAGCTGAGGTGGTAAATTCCAAGAGACTGTGAAACACATCTGTTTTGTTTTTCATCATATTGTCACAAATTGTGAATTTGTAGATGAATTGTTAGGCAAATGACCTAACTTGCCAAACTCGTTTTCCACTCTGAAATGAGTGCATACAAAGTCTGACTTGTCTTAGATGCTTAATTTGACTTTTAGTTTATTCATTGATTGAATAAATGGTGAGAAAATGTTACTAGGGATGAGTGCAGGGTGAGTGCGCTCCAGAAAAGGCCCTGACCTGGTGTGGTTGCCCAGAGAAGGTGGTGAAGATTACTTACGTTCAAGGCTGTGGCAGGAAGGAAGGTGGCGATGCTATGAAGCTGGAAGGAAGTCAGCGAGGGCACTGGTCTGGAGCCCAGGGCCATGAGCTGGGCAGCAGTGAGGGGCCGCTTGGTGTGATGGCCTTGGAGCCATGTCAGGTTTGTCACAAGGAGCCAAGCTTACTGGTATCTCTGATGAGCTAGAGAATTTGCTCTTTTTGAAAGTTAGGCTGTTTTACTAGCTTTTTAGGAAGGATGGGGCGAGGATATAGATATAAAGGCAAAATTCTCTCCCCAGACACCCAAATGTCCGTGTCATCAAAGGAAAGGTGGCGGGGGAGGGGAGAAAGGCGAGGAGGGGTACAAATCATGCAGGGAGGTTCCAGATCTTTACCAGAGGTCCCCTCTTGAGCCTAACAAAGCTTTGAAATGAAAAATACATATTTTAATTGAATTCTGCTGATATTTTGGTGCCTTTTCTCAGGCTAAATATTTCTACTCCTGTGTCTCAAATTCCGCATTTGTTAAAAGGGGAAATATTGTATTTGCCATCCAACTTTAGGAGCTTGGCAGTGAGACTTGGTGCAGCACATGAGCTCATTCAAAAAAAGATACTGGTAATACGATGTCTTTTAAAATATGGGCCAGATAGCTGTCTTGTTTTCCCAATTATTGCTTCTGTTGGATTTTTGTCATTGTTTTCAGGAAAAACAAGATACTGAGAACCAATCTCTGGGGAACTAGTTTGGCTCCATTTTGAGGAAATATTTTCAAAGATCCTTTCTGAGAAATAGTGTGAATCATTTTGAAATTCTGTAAAACTGTGGGTGAGAGGAGTCCATTTGCCTCTGCAGAAGGGTTTGGGAGTCTAAAGTTGATGGGTTTTTAAGGAAATATCTTACATATGCAGGAAGTTTGGGACATTTTTACAGGCATTTGGTTAGGCTGTGGTTCTTTAATTAAAGCGAAGGATTGGTGTTAACTTTAAGATCCCAGCTCTAAGCCTCAGTTCCTTGATTGAAGTATAGTGATTAATCTGTTGTTTGGTCTGGATTTCAGAAGAATAATAGCAAAAACAACTAATTTTATCGAACAGATTCAATATGTAGTTGACCCTTGAGCAGCATGGGTTTGAATTACACGGGTCCATTTATATGCAGATGTTTTTCAAGAAATACAGTACAGTGCTATATATGTGTATCTCTTCCTTATGATTTTTATAATATTTCCTTTTCTCTAGCTTACTTTACTGTAAGAACATAGTATATGATACATATAGCATCCAAAATATGTGTTAATAGATTGTTAATATTATCAGCAAGGCTTCCAGTCAACAGTAGGCTACTAGTAGTTAATTTTGGGGAGACTCAAGTTACACGTGGATTTTTTTTTTTTTTTTTTTTTTTTGGCTTTTGCGCACTATTTATTTATTTATTTTTCTTTTTAAATTAACTCATAATGTATTATTTGCCCCAGGGTACATGTCTGTGGATACACGTGGATTTTTGATTACACAGGGAGTCTGGGTTCCTAATGCTCACATTGTTCAAGGGTCAACTGTATTTAATATGTAGTAACTCATTTAAGGCCATGAGATAAATATCTCTGTCATCCCATTTTATAGTTGAGAAAACTGAGGCACAGAGAGGCCAAGTAACTTGCCCAAGGTCACACAGCTAGTAAGGGGCAGAGCTGGGATTCCAACCTAGGCTGACCATCTTCTGAACCCATGTCCTTCACTACCCCATTTTACAATGTAATTATCACCCATAGAAGAAATTAACTATATTTTCTTTCCATTTCCCATTCTACTTGATTATCCTGCAGTTTGCTTTCTTTACAAAAATAGGAATTTTTAAATTCCACTTAGGAGAAGAATGATAGAACAAGCATTTCTCATTACAAACAGCCTTCTCTTAACATTTAAGAGTCTGTATTCCCCTCTTTAGTTCTTCAGTCTCCCCATCCTAGACAGAAACTAGTTTGCCAGGTTAGGCCATAATAGTTCATTTAAGAAGGTGGAAAGAAAGCACATTTCTCTTTAGAAGCAAACACAACAATAGTGGGCAATACTCTTTCTCTAGTCTGTGTGTGAAATTATGTTACGTGTAAATGAGAAAAAGGTGTGGACCCCCTGGGATGTAACAAGTCCTTTTTAGCAACTTCTCTTGCTTTTTAGAGATACTTTCTACTTGCGGCTTATTGGTATGTCAAGTTTATTTTTGACGTTAAGAACTAAGTGCTGTACTGACTCCGTTCGGTGGGGACACTGACCACCTACCATGTTGCCTGTGCTCGCTGAAGCACTGTAGACTCATCAGTTAGCCATGAAGAGTACCCTAATCATCATAGAACATATATGTCTCATGAGATTAAAAACATCTCATTTTCAAGTTCTAGAATCTGAATTTTAGAGCTTCAGGGCATTTCCAGATGGCCTATCATCTGATCGGTTCACAAACAGATGACGACATGGAGAACCCAAAGTGAAGAAAGTCTCTCCCCCAGAGTCAGAACTCCAATGGCAGTGACATCTGGATTCTCTGCTCCCTGCCCACTCTTCTTTCCATTTTATTGCTTCGAAGCTTTTCATATTATTCTGCACACACCAAGTCCTGCCGAGTCCTTTCTGTTGTTATCTATTACGTGCTCACCATTTCTCAGGTGTCTGTGGTTGGATTTTGATGCTCACTTTGATCTTCTAATTCTTTAACCTAATTTTTTTTCACTGCTGGCTTCTTCTCTTTACCTGACCACATACCCGGCTTGAGTTCAGTAGGCAATCTGGGGTGCCATGGACCTTTTAAAGACCTGGGAAAGGAGAGCAGTCTGCAGTGACCCTCCTGAGACTTCCGAACAAAATCACCGGTCCCTCGCTCCGTAAAGATAGTTGGGCTTGTCCAAGGGCAACAAGCAGCAGACACAGAGCTCGCTTTTCAGACACCCTTAGACTGGAAAACATCCTTTGAGGGTAAAAATGAGGACAAGAAATCGCTGGCTGTGGTACCTTTCATTCTGTTAAGGACACTGAAAACACAGTCTGTCATCCTTGACATTTTAATTGAAAGAAAAGCTTACATAGATTTCAGCCGTAAGCAGTATGTTTATACAAGTGTATAAAGAGGAATAATCTGTCAAGTTGGAAAACTCTTAATGCTACGGGACTCAGTTTAGTAATTGAACAATCCAACATGAGCTCACACATCTTACCTTGTTCCATGCCTCAATAATTTTTAGTAGAAATACTTTACCTAGAGGCATATGGTTATTAAAAAGGAGGCTCGGCTTGCTCAAAGTCTGGAATTATTAGCTCATGGCAACAAGCCTGCACTGGAGAAGGACTGTTGGGTCTTTGTTTTCACAACTTTGCTGCGATTTGCCATCTTATTTTCAGAGTCTAACTGATGTGTTGTTTGGGAAGTTTTTTGTTTTTTTTTTTTTTTAAAGGAAGAAAACATAATTTCACATGGATGAGTGACTTCTCGTGTTAGCAATTCTGCAGCATTTTACTACTTCATTGCCAAGTCCAGGGAGCAGTGTGGATATCAAAGGAAATAGACCGTGAATTTATTTTAGTATAAAAAATCAATAATAACTTAGCTATGGGAGCCATCAAGGTGTGATAGGGGAAGCCGTGTTGCAAGCTGAATATGAGCCCCACTTCTTTTCATGACCCGTATGACCTTGGGCACATTTAAATGTTTCTGAATTCAGCTTACTCTGAGTAAAATGGGGGTAATCTGACCTACCCACCACATGGCATTGTTTCAAGTCACATGAAGGTGAAAATATTTTGAAAAATATGAAACTGTATAAGTGCTATATAAAAAGTTTCAAGCAAGTGCAATGTGTTAATAATTATTTCTATATACACAAAGGGAATTAGATAATTAATATAATTATTCCAATACCACTCTTGCTTCGATGATCGGAATATTCTGGACAAATGATTATTTATTGGGCCAAGCTACATAATTACCTCAGTCCAGCCCTTTGTATACCCAGCGATGGGTAGGAGTAGATTTTTCTTTTCTGTCAGTTTTGGTGGTTTTAAAAGCCCAAGCAAGGAGTGTAGAAAACGCCTCCGTTTTGTCCCCAGCATGGGTTGGGAAAATTATTTATAGAATCTGCGGAGGGGTGCCTGGGTGGCTCAGTCGGTTAAGTGTCTGACTCTTGATTTTGGCTCAGGTCTGATCTCAGGGTCCTGAGATCAAGCCCCGTGACGGGCTCCGAGCTAGGTGTGGGGCCTGCTTATGGTTCTCTCTCCCTCTCCCTCTGCCTCTCCCTGCTGCGTGTGCATGTGTATGCATGCATGAGCTCTCTCTCTCTCTCTCTTTCAAATAAATAAATAAATATAGAATCTGTGTAAAACAATAATTCAGAGTTACTCAGAATCCAAACATGCAGAGTTCTCAAATAGCCATTTCTCTTTCAAGTATATATTGTTAATTGGTTTGATTGCTATCATTAGGCAATTATTATTATAATTCCAAGGGAACTCAGGACCCTGGAAAGCTTTCTTAATTAATTAAGGAATACTTGATATTTAAAAATCCGGTACATCTATGCATGGTGTGGAAGTAACTGACCTAATAAGAACATTGATTAAATGAAGTATACCATTCCCCAGCTACTCTGTCCAGCTGGGAGTTTTCCCTAGTTGTGAGGAATGAAAACTCATTTTGAATTGAATTACTTTTGCATTTTCATTCACATAAGCATGGTTTAATTGATTTCTTTTCTCAAAATGACTCATCGATAGAAACTGATCACCAAGATTATCCTTAATATGTCACATTGGAAATAAAATGTAAATGATGATAATATGCTGCCCTTTCTTTAGGAGGACGATATGGCAGATCATCATTATAAAATGTTTTCAGTTGTCTTTTTTCGCTTGTCCCTATCTATACCCAAAGCACTCCTCCCGATGACTAGGGGAGAAGGCACATGGTAGAAGGTTGTATGTGTGTATGTTTAGATGTATCTGTATGTGTGAGTGGATGTATGGATGCATGTGTGTACATCTCTCCGTCTGGATATCTGTAGACGAGACGAGCGGATGGATAGATGATTAACAACTATCTGTAGAGATGGTCTCAGTGAATCTTTCTCCTTATAAAACAGGGCAGTTTAGATTACTAACCTCGCACTTGGAGGAACTGACCATTATTAAAGATGACATACTTTGATATACAGCTATTTTCTTCCCAGCAAAGGTCACAAACAAAACATTAAGACTGGAGAATGTAGGGCGCCTGGGTGGCTCAGTCGTTAAGCGTCTGCCTTCAGCTCAGGTCATGATCCCAGGGTCCTGGGATCGAGTCCCACATCGGGCTCCCTGCTCGGCGGGAAGCCTGCTGCTTCTCCCACTCCCCCTGCTTGTGTTCCCTCTCTCACTCTCTCTCTCTCTCTCTCTCTCTGTCAAATAAATAAAAATCTTAAAAAAACAAAATTAAGAAAAAAGACTGGAGAATATAGAGCAAACCTTGTCTATTGACAGAGCTGCATTTATACCTATCTGACTGGAGCTGTCCACTTCTGAATGAGGTAGGCTTTAAGACCCAGTGAAGGTACAACCTACTGTAGAGTTTTGGAGCAACCACAACTAGCAGTTTCCTAGAACTCTGAAAGGTGAAGGACCTTCAAAGACCTTACTAATCCTATTGTTAATCTATACTCCAGAGGGCCCCAGGGCACATGTCAAGAAATACTCAAAACATGCATTTGCTTTTCTGAAAACACTCATTTTATTGTTACAGGCTACTTCTGGTTGGCCTCTCCATGTAACTATTCATACACACATTCTCTTCATAAAGCTGGGTGTCATTTGTGTACATCTGCAGGGAGTCTGGGTAAAGGTTTTATATTCTTTTATATTTTCATTTATATAACTTCCTGAACATATAAATATTGACTGATTTGTGACTAATCCTTCTAAGATTCATGTGCCTGGGATAGCTAGCTCTAGTCAAAGGAGCTGTTAGGCAAAAAGAGTAGAAAACCTAATCTTTAGGATTTCAGCAACAATGCAAAAGAAGATCCTGTTGGCATGATCTCCGTTTCAATCCCCACTTCTCCCCAAGTCAGCCACGGGAGGCACATGAGCCCCAAAGAAGAGGCTTCTCGTGCTACTCTGAATGGGATTATCCTTCCCCGAAGCCGAGAAAGGCACTGGACCACACAGGACATCTCTGTCTGCAAGCATTACCCAGCACTTAACATGAACAAATCTTTTTTTTTTTTTTTTTTTTTAAGAAAATGCATTAATTCTGGAAGCAGTAGCTTCATTTATGGCATTCAGGATAAGGTAGTTTAACATGGAAAACTCAGAGGTCGCAGGGGGTGTTTGTTTGTTTATTTATTTGTTTTGTTTTATTTGTTAAATCTTTAATTTAATGGTTTGACATTTATACAGCTCCCCAGAGCAAAAGCATCGGGAGATTGAGAATTTAGCTGAGGAGGTCACTTATTTGCCATTTTTCATAAACACAAATAATTTCCTTTTTCCCTCAGCCACACATTCCCTGGCTCATTAAATCAATTTAAAGTCCTAAATTTTTTCCCCCCTCTGGCAAATTGAAGCAAAAGCTCAAACTATGTACTCCCCGGAGGAATGCTTACCCAAGTTCTGCAGGTCAGGCCAAAATCAGTTTCTGTCTGATTCAGCCTAACACCTCCAGTTATTATAAAATGAGGAATTGGTAGTCGGGGGCTGGGCTCTGGACTTGCCTGAGAAAGGCTGGCCGCAGTGGCACGAGCCTCATTCCTGCTACTCTGGTCTGTGTCCTGGCTTTGTTTTTTGGTTTTTTGTTTTTTTTCCACTACGAAAAAGTCAAAACAGATTTCTATTGGGAATTCATGAATAAAGTTGGCTTTACAAATCCAGACAGTGAAAGTGTATCCAGGAGGGCTTCTAGGCAGAGGCACAGGAGAGTCCGGATAACATACACAGATGTCAGGATCTAAGATCCTCCACAGGGCAGAGAATTCTGAGTAAACACAGGATTTCACCCCCAAGTCCCTTCCCTAAGAAGGAGGGATCGTAGGAGATTTACTGACTTGTTGACTATTGAACATGAGTTAGATAACAGAGGTCAGGAAATGAAGTGGAATTTGATGTATTAACTAGGAAGCAGCAGAGGAAGCCAGGCTTGTGTTTTTAGTTGTTATTATTTCCCTAATATCCTCAATTATGTGGTTCCCATCAGAGGATCTGATCTGCTGCTCTTGGAATGGTGTCGTGCCCGCTGGTTCCGGACACGGGGAAGCAGGCAGTGAACCCCCTGCCCCAAGGCATCAGGAATAATGTCTGCTCTCTCTGTGTGTTGCCAGGCCTGTCCCAGGCTCTCTATCTTCTCTGCTACATCTCCACAACAGACAGAGACAGCCCATGCCAGCCTCCATGCCTGGGACCCTGCCCAACCCGACGATGCCGGGATCTTCTGCCGTCTTGATGCCAGTAAGTGCTTCTCGCTTCCACTGAGCCTTGCTCTTTTGAAAGCAGTAAAGGAAAAGCTGAACTCTAAGCTGGAAAGACAGCGGCTTCTTCTGGGTGCAGAGCTGAGCTGTGTGCTACTTTGCGGAGAGGGCCCGGTGGTCTGTCCCCAGGCGTCCCGCTGGCTTTCCCGCCCTTTAGTGCTCCCTTAGGGAGGCCTGGCCCCATCTTCCTGCTGGTGACAGGCAAGCTTGCCACACCCAGGGAATGGAATTTGTGCAAGGACACAGTGTTTTATGACTAGCCCAAAGTCTGTATAGCTTGGGCTGTATACCGAGTGTCCTTAACTCACCAGGGAGTGGTCTTGCCGGGACTCAGAGTAACAATTATAATAACAAAAACAATAACGAAGGTACGGAGTACCTGCCAGTAGCTGTCCCTGTGTATCATGTTCTGTTACTCATGCTCACAACATTTATCAAGGGCTTACCGTGTGCTAGTCGCTCTACAGGCACTTCACGAACGCCTGAAACAATCCTGTGAGGCACGAGCTATTTCTATCCCCGGTGTCCGAATGGGAAAAGGAGGGCAAGTAGCTCGCTTGGCTGAGAAGCAGGATCGCTGAGTTCTGAACCCAGGAATCCTGGCCCCAGAGCCCACTGGGTCAGCCACTATGTGATACCACTGTA
This sequence comes from Potos flavus, assembly GCA_028534135.1. Lineage (NCBI taxonomy): Eukaryota > Metazoa > Chordata > Mammalia > Carnivora > Procyonidae > Potos > Potos flavus. The sequence goes on from CM052887.1 coordinate 51,753,362, forward strand.
TTCTCTGCTTTCACCGTCACAACAAACCTGTGAGGGATACACTCTTATTCCCTGAGGCACAGGAGGCTGAGTAAGATGGAGCATAAGGATTTAAATCCAGGCGGTAGGACTCCAGAGTCTAATCATTATATAATACACCCCCCTCACCCGAAAGCAACACATTAGCCTAAAAGGGACATTCAGAGTATTCCAGAGCAAACCTTGCTCTCCTTCCACAGGATCCCCTCCCTGTGCGTCTTCATCCTCCCTGGCCTCGTGCCTTGGGGAGCCTGGCTGGCGTGCTTATTCCTGGGGCCACAGCTGTTCTCAAAGCCCTAAGAAGATGATGTGACAATTAAGTGAAGACCCTCCCACAACAGTATCAACAGTGCCTGGCAGAGCATGTTCGCATTTTAAGGAGCTGTCTACATTTGTCACTTCACGTTGCTCTCCTCAGGATCCTGTGGGAATGGGATCGCGGTAATTATTGACACGCTCATTTTACAGATGAAAAGCTGAGGAGTAAGAAGTGGAAGGCAGCTGTCTAACGCCCCACAGCTGTGACGAACCCCCATCTCAACTCATGCTGAGCAGCTCAGGTTCTCGAAGGTTGAGCAGTTTGCCGATTTATCTGAGGGGAGGCAGGGGTGGACAAGGGCCGGGAGGCCCAAGTTCAGAGAAATGGACCTGCCTGCTGTAAATACTGGGTCATCCTGACTAGGAACAGTCTTTGCAAAATCGGGCCGGAAGGAACAGATGAGTTAACCCACTTTCCCTGCCTTGCTCTCCTGAGACATCTTCAGATGAGCTGTGACAGCACCACCAATGCCACCTGCCCAGGTTTTATTCAACCCAGCCAGGCACACGAGGACTCCCACCATAACTGTCTCCCTTCAGACGCTAAATCCCCCTTGTCCAAAGTTAGTGTCCTTTCATAAATTCTATCCATCAGCCAGAGAAATACCACTTCAGTGACCTTTTTTTTCCGTTTGACTAAACTGTACCATTTCCAGGACAAAGGTGGGACACGAGCAGAGAGCGCCCGGTGAGTAAGTATCCAGCACTGGTTTCCACCATGTCATCTCGTTGTACAACTTGGCCTCCTGTCGATGCTTCAGAATAGAAGGAAAGGATCAGGTACATGATCAAGACCCAATGTAGAGAGAAAGTCAGGGATGCCACCCCCCACAGGAGTTCCCCAACCCATGTCACTGATACGCCCAGCTGCCGTGACAATAGTGTCAGTCTAGAGCACTGATTCTCAACTCGGGGCGATCGCTTGGAACTTTCTGGAAATACTGTTGTTCGTTGTGACCCCCGAGGGAAGGCTGCCGCTGGCCTCTGGGAGTAGAGGCCAGGGATGCTGTTCAACGGTCTACAATGCACAGGACAGCCCCCACCAGAAACTAATTATTTGGGCCCTAGATGTCAACATCGCTGAGGCTGAGAAACCTTGGTTTAGAGTGACACGAATGTAACTCATGAAAACTGTCATAAAATCTCTGAAAAAAAAAAAAAAAAAAGATACCCTGAGAGTTCGTGGTCCCAGAAATCTAGGCCTTTTCCTTCTTGTTATCAAGCTCTCTACTCCTGTGCTCAGATTTCTGCATCGTAAGCATAGTCTTCCTATAGAGTTCCTGCCCCAGGGAACCATGATTCCCTTGGTATGAAAGGTCAATCTGTCTGTGGGCGGAGCTAATATTCTTAACTGATTTGCAGTGCCTGCCGCCAGGCCACACAGTTCACAAGGTCCTAGGTCTGAAGCAAAATGATGCCCCTGTTCATTCCACAAACTTCTCTTGAACGCCTGCTGTGAGCCAATCACTGCGCGAGATGCTGGGTTTACAGTGAAGCAGCAAGGCAGGAGGAGTTCATGGTGCTGTGGTTTCCTACCTTGAATGTCCAATGTTTACATCATTTGGGGATACGAACACTCATTTATAATCACAAAAGCCCAGTGAGGCTGTCGAGACTGTAGCTCCCGTTTTCTGATTTGTTTCAGAGGGAAAGGAGACGCTCAAAAAAAGGTGAACTCCTTTACCTGGATGTTTTACCTGCAGGGCTAAATGTTGCTTAGAGTTCGGCAAAACCACTCCCGTCTTCTGCCTTCTTGATTCTAGGCACCTCACCAAAGCACACTCGTGGGGCAGAACCTTATTCGTATAAGGGCCAAATCGTTGTCTTGCAGAGGCTCTTGCCGACCCCCCTATCATCACTGAGATGGAAAAATGCAATTTTTTAAAGTAGAGGAATCAGCCTGTTTTCAACATTCTGTTGAATTTGTGAGTCATGGAGTAGGAGTAGTCACAGACTGTCACAGACTTTTCCACAGAGTGGGAAGCATGGCTGATTCTGGATCCCAAGGCTGCAAGTAAGCTGCTCGCCTTTCTTTGTAGCTCGTGGTGGATAGCACCGTGGAAACTCGGATAATCATTTGTAGTTCTCAATGACCTTCCTTCAGGAAACTGAAAGCAAAAGCTCCTTTGGACTTGATTTCCCTCTGGGAGAAGGTGAGCAGTTGAAATAAAGGGTCAAATGCCTTTCCAACGCTTCCATCTCCCAGCCTCTGGAAGGAGGAATTACAAGCAATAAGCATTCTGTGGAGCGGTCTTCATGACCTAACCCTTAGAGTCCATGGACGTACTTAATAGCGCTGAACTGTACACAGAAACCTAGTTACAGTGGTAAACTTTATGACACGCATATTTTACCAGAATTACAAAAACAATAATAAAAAATAAAAGACCTAGGCTTCCTAGAGACTCAGGGGGTATATGGGAGTGAACATTTTATTTTGCTGAATTGATGAGGCCCCAAAAGGTTTTGCTGGCATACTCTAGAATGTATAGAAAATTCTTCATCTGTTACCTCCTTTTGAAGCAGTTTCGCACAGACGTACACTGCCAGGTAACTGATACGCTCTTTCAGGCTAAGGGACGGCTAAGGGTGCTTGGCTGTGACAGGGACTGTCCACCTGTCACTCATGTCACTTCGTGAGCACCTCTGCTAACCCGCACACGAATGTCATAATTGCAGGCCCACACCTGGGGCGGACCGAGCAGGGAGACCCCGAAGGGGCATTTACCTCAGCTTTCACTCTCCATTCTTGCCTGTGAAGTTTCTGTCTTCCGCTCTGGGAAGAGCTCCAGTGATAAAGAACTCTGTATTTATTTCCTCAGACTCCCCAGGCTAACCTTGAGCAGAAACTGGATTCCCTCAAGCTTCTGAGCCATTTTCCTTTCCATCCTTCAACAAGGGGAACAACTTTTGCATTGAAGAATTAATGTTTTTCCTCTTGAGGAAAGTCTTCTGTGGGATTTAGTATGAAGTGTACTTGCTTTCTTCTAGTTCTTTGAAATGTGCTAAATTTCTACTCAACAGAAAATACCAGTCAGCCATACCCTTCCCTGACTGCAAGAGAGGTTTTACTATATTTCCTTTTTAACAGGGACACCCTGGAGACAAAAAGGCCAGAACTCATGCAGGTATTTGAAATGATGTTAATTCTAGACACAGTGGCAAGCCAGCAGGACAGTGTCCGTCATGTGTGGTACGGTCCCCTCACCTGCTTTCTTCACCACCCCCCCACCCGCACCCCCCGCCAAAGGCCTCGCCCGTGAAGCCAAAACCTGCTGCTCTGTAGTGTTGTGACTAGGTTAATGGGGAAGGGGAGATGAGCCAGGGGCAGCAGCTCAAGTACCTCTTGGCCATCTTTCTTTCTTTTTTTTTTTAAGATTTTATTTACTTATTTGATAGAGAGACAGAAAGGGAGAGAGAGCACAGAGGGAGAGGCAGAGGGAGCAGCAGACTCCCCACTGAGCAGGAAGCTCGACGTGGGGCTCGATCCCAGGACCCTGAGATCATGACCCGAACTGAAGGCAGACGTGTAACCTACCGAGCCACCCAGATGCCCCGCTCTTGGTCATCTCAATTGTGTTTATAAGTTATAGTGGCAAGAAGACCCAGTATGTTCGAGAGCATTACTTTTTAAGTTAATTTAATGTTTTTCTTATTGCTAAAATGATTCATGTTTTTGTATAAAACTTGGTGGGGGGGAAGCCATGGATAACCTGAGATAACCATTTGGTATATATCCTTGCAGCATTTTTCTTTGCATACATTATGCCTTACAGTTATAAAAAGAATCATGACTCGTGGCAGTTGGAGTGTTTGCAAAAGTGGAAATATTCCATACTTTTGTTTGTAAATGTACCATAACAACATGGTTCTCGTTGGCATGGGGCATCTCTTGTAGCAGGCATGGCTTTGGATTAATTCTTTGATGTCCTGGAGTTCAAGGCTCAGAAGCGTGTTACTTACCCTTCCCCAAACCATAGTCTTTCTCCAGAGTTATTCAAAGAAATTCTAAATGACCCACTTGAAAGAGAAATGCAGCTTTGTCTGGGACCCAGGGTGCTTTTCTTAGACTTCTGATTCTGTTGCTTTCCTTTCTCTTAGATGGAGAGACAGATGTCAGTGAACTCCAACCTCCTGGGAATGCAAGGTCCAAATCTCAGCAACCCCTGTGCTTCTCCCCAGGTCCAGCCAATGCACTCAGAAGCCAAAATGGTAAGTAACAATTATAATCATCTTTTTGTCATTCCGTGACTTTTTCTTTTGATTTCTACTCTGACTTCCAGATTTCAGTTAAGTCAGGTAGACGGCTCCGTCGTTGTTTCGGTGAATAGGTCTTTTCTGTGGAAAGGCAGTGCAGAACTTGGCTCTCTCTTTGAGGATATTTGTTATTGAACGTTGGCATCAGGTGACCGTGTAATAAGCATTGGATCAGCCTCAGCGGAAGGGACATTTGGGAGTTTGGGGACATCCATAGGAGTTGAGGTGGGATACACCCAAGTAGGTGTACGTTTTCTCATAATGTGAAATTAACAAAAACAATCCAGAGTTTCTCTTCTTCAAGGTGGTCAAGGTTTCAGTGTCACTCTTCCTGTCCCCATATCCGTGAAAACAGACATGTGATTTTTCAGCACACACTAGCACGGAAATATTTTTCATTTTTTGTTAGAGTTGTCAGATGTGACACTAATTCAAAGGATCACCGCCTTGTTTTTGTGCAGGGTAATTGCACCTCTTACTGAAATACATGATTTCGGGTGACAACCTTCGGTGACTTTTAACATTTGAGATTTATGTGCAGTAAGGTCAGTCTTTCCAATCACAGTGAAAGATGTATGCATTATGTTCTATCAAATATTAATAAAAGCAATGCATGTCCATCTTTGCAATATAAAGTAAATTTGCTGGTTGTATTTAGTGGAGTTACTTGAAGTAGTTCGTTCAGTTTTCATGTGGTTAAATTCTGGCTCCGCAATTAGTAAAGTCTCAGATGGCAACAAAATATACTGTAGCAAAGTTTTTAGTATCTGATATTGGATCAGGGTAACTTTGCTACAAGTCGGAGATTTATTTGGTTTCCTGACTGACCGCATCGGGGACCGTGTCTGGTGGCTGGTATGAGGATGTTATTGACAATTCTGAAAATCCGCCACCAAAACCAGGTGACTTCATTTTCAATGGCAGCAAGTTTTTTTGACGCCTGCTTTGGTCACTTTCTCTTGGAAATTTTATTCAGTTGTCTTTCAGCTCCTTGATTCAAGGAAGCGCCTGAATTCCCAGTGTTGGCTACCTCGGGCAAATAAAATCTGTGGTTAAGAGAGTTCTCTTTGCTGTGCCACAGTCCCTGTGACATGCCAGATGGCACCGGCATCTTCAGCAAAGCTCGTTAAATCTTTTTGGAATTGGCAAATATTTTTTCAACTCAAGCCCTGCAGAGCCAAACCAAATACTTGCTGGCAGAGTAAAGTTCAAACTGGCATCTGTTTTGGAGACCAGAGTAATGCCATTTACTTTTTTTTTTTTTTTTTTTTTAAGGAAAATAAAAAATGAACTGTGAAGGTACTTAAGAAAAAAACAAAATTAAGTTATTCATGTGTATGAATAAGTAGTCTGGGTCTGAGCATCTGATGCTACTCCCCCAAACTGGATTATTTCTGAATCGTCTTGTTTGGTTTGGGGTCTGCATCCCTTTTGAGGGACCTCCCAGACAAACCTTAGGCGGATTCTTACACAGAGTTCCAAACCAAATTTCCCTGCCAATTGATTTTCACTGGATTATCTGCCACCCCTTGACTCAGAAATGTCCTACCCCTCTCTTCTTACTGGCAAAGAAGGAGAATGCTTCCAAAGGGAGTACAGGTTTATAATTATTTATACGTATGAAAGAAAAACATATCATATGGCCAATTGGTGAATAATATCAGCTGGAGACAAAAGGAAAGTGGTCTATACCTATAAAATTGTGTTACCCCACAGATGTTTACCAAGTTAAATTTACTGAGCAAGCACACGACTCTGCTGATTCATGCTCTGGGTGGATGGATGAGTCTTTCCAGATCCATGATGTCTGGGCTAATGAACTCTATCTTGGAGTTAGGGCTTAGGGAGCATAGTTATTCTCTCTGTCCCGGGCTCCCACCCCTGACACCATTATTGCCAATCCGTTATTCTAAGGGGGGAAATGGTAGGATTGGCCACTTACATTTTGGAGAAATAGCATTTACTTAGTAGCCTGGAAAAGTGTTTATAACCGGCTTTTAATACATTACTCAGCATTTCTATTCTCATTCTGCTTGCTTTATTCACTGGAGAAACCAGTTATTGCCATCTACTAACCGTACAGTATTTTCTAGCAGCTTTGGGCTGCTCAGATGAAAAGCTTTTACGAAATATGAAGTAATGGAGGAAAAAAAAAATCTTCCATGATTTTAATGTCAGCCAGAGCCTCCCCAGGTTTCTCTGAACTATGGGCTTTGTTGTTCTATGCCTAATTTTCTTCCTGTGTAAGACTGGAATGGATTCCAGATTTCAACTAAGACTCCTGTTTCACTGTTTTCAAGGACTTTTCCAAAGGTCACACATGGGCTATTGTGATGAATGCACTCTGTGGGGTGTGTTCTCGGAGCACACGAGAAACTAGAGAGCGGCCAGGGAGGGTGTCGTGCACACCACAACACTGCAGACCTAGTCTCCTGGGGACATTGGTGTCAGAGTGTCTATTTCACACTCTCTATTGACCACTGACAAAAGCCATCATCCTGCATCTCTGGTGAAACTTGGAGGTCCTGGAGGTAGACAAAAGCTTAAGGCAGGACTGCTTTAACTGTACAGCTTTGTTAGAAGCTGTCCAAATAGTGATTGCTCAGTAGGATGCATCCATCTTTCTTGCCACAAATTGGACATTTCTCTGGTGGAAGAGAGTAAAATAGCTGTCCCCACTAAGCTGTACGGTATATTAATCCGGGAAACCCAAATCAAGTAGCGCAGTGCTCTTCTTTTGATTTAATGTATGTGGACTGAAGTCACAGCTGTCCACGCTGGTTCTGTCGTAATTCCGGCAGATTCTAACTGAGATTTATGGATTCTTTTTCTGAAGAATTAAGCCGACAAACCTATTGCTTCATAGTTATACGAGTGAATATATGCATATTGGATTTTGTCTTGGAGGTCAGAGCAGACTCAAAACTGTGAGAGCTTTCGCAGCTTCTAACCACTCGAAACAATGGGTTCTTCCTCCCGGATTCCTGGGATCAGTGGGTGTCTTCCATGAAAGTGGGGTCTGCTAGAAAGGAAGGTCATTGGATACCAAACCTTCAGTTTAGACAGAGTTCGGGAAGCCGAGGGAATGTTGATACTAAGAAGAAGGTACATACACCCGAGACCTGATTTTGCCCTCAGGACAGCGCCCTGACAGGGCCATCGTCCCCATTTTATAGATGAGACAACTGGAGCTCCAAGAGGTTAAAAAAACTGGCCCGATGATGCATCACATAGCGAAGGCTAACATCTCAGACTCCACCCACAAAGCTTTTTCATCACAATATTGACTCTTTAGATGAAATACCATTTTCAGATTTCCAGATCACAGCAACCAGTAGATTATATCAAATTCTTCGAGGTTCATTTATATTTACAGAGAAATGGGAGATAAGGATGGCAACGACCTCCCGTTTAGAGGTTTAGACCTCCAGATAACCCGGAAAAGACGAGGGGTGGTTGGTAGTACCGAATGTCCCCCATGGTTTAACCAGAGCTCTTTGGCCTCCCAAAGCTGACTGATTCAGCTTCACTGCTTCTCTCTCTCCAAACACATTTTTATCTTGATGTTTCTTACTTCACATGTGTGACCCCCCCCCCCCACCCCTGACCTCCTTACTTTATTGATTGGGAGCTCCTTAAAGTTAATCCTTACATCATGGAAGTTCCTCGTACTAAGAGAGGCCCCATGAATTTAATCAGTTGAGTTGAGTTGAATTAAAATAAGGAGAAGGAACCAAACAGTAGCAGTGGAAGTGGGGGTGGGATGGAGTGGGTAAGGGGCAAGGGTGGGGCTCAGAAGGAGAGGATAAAACGAGATAAATGCTAAGCTAAGTAATCAACTAAGAAGGAGTATTTAACTACGTTTGATTTCTTTGAAGGAGATCTGGAAATAACATCTGGCATGTTTTCTTTTTTTTTTCCTTGAGAGAAAAGCGATATATCTCTTACTTAGAAAATAGAAGTTGGAATACCATTGACCTCCTAGGAATTGAGAAGGATCAATACTAAATGCCGTTTCTTCCATTGTGATAGGCTAACTGTGCTGCATTTCAGTTGTCGACTTATCAATACCTCTTTTATAGTTAGGTTTACAATTTATTGAATAGATCCATAAATATGTGCATTAATGAGTGAAAGAAACAAACAAAAAAAATTAGAATGTCAAAGGCTTTTAGAGGTAGAAGGTACTTAGTGAAGACCTTGCCCAAATTCCTCATTTCACAAGTGAGGACACCAAAGGCAAATAAAAACTTAGGGAAATCAAGCCATCATCTCAACACAAAGCTGGGCCCCCGTTCGTTCAGACTGTCCGGTTTCTACCCAGGTGATGCCTTTTTCATCAGCTGTACTGATAAGTCCCTAACAGAGCTTCTTTTCTTGGCCCCTGGTTTTCTGCTGGCAGATAGGCCGACGAGAACGAGGGCGGTATCGTGTGCAATCTGTGGTTCAATCTCCACTCTGTTTTGAATGTCAACCTGGGTGTGTTTGTGTTTGCCTTTCCCCTCCCTAATTATCGAGCTGGATAACTGTTTGCCTACGGTGCCCCTTGGCCACCCACCGTCCAACAGATAAATCACAGAGGAGCCTGGCTCCATACGGAGTTGCCTGGATAGTTTATACACGTGAAAAGACAGTCTCCAGGTAACATCTCCCTGACACTCTCAAGAAATGCCGCTCTGCGATTTGCCCGGTTTCACTTCCTAAAAGTCCAGGAATTTAAAAAAAATAAAATAAATAAATAAAAAAAACAGTGAATGAATAAGCTGTCTGCTTCTCAGAAGCTTTGTGGTGAGGCAGGAAATACTGTTGACTTTAAAGAAACTCTCATTAACTTTTGAATCATGCCAACAGCCATGTGTCCCTGTAACCAGTGATCAAAACATGAGGACGGCCTGAGCCAAGGTGGCCCCTTTTTTCAGAAGCCTCCTCCCTCGCTGCTGTGAAAAACCACTGTCCCGTACGCAGATGAGCAGCAATTACGTAAGATTCCATGACAACAAAGACAGCAACAAAAATCTACGCCCTCACTAATATGAGCGATGGGTCTCCTTTTAAAGGCACTTTGCTTTTTTAAAACACCCTGGTAGAAAATGATAACTGTTAACATTACTTAAGCGCTTGTATATGTGGCAGAAGCTATGTTAAGCATCTTATGTTTTCTCATTTAGTCCTCACATCAATCTCATGAGGGAGATACTGTTCTTAACTCTCATTTTACAAATGAATAAACTGAGAAGTTAGGTAAACAGTGAAGAACATACAAGCTGGTAAAATGTGTAGGAATGGGAACCCAGGCATCGGGCTCTTGGTCTTGGCTCTAAACCATCATGATTTGCCAGCGGGGGAGATGATCACCCTATAGGTTTCTATTAATAGAGCCCTTTGCAAATTGCAAAGCCTTCTATATTCGGGTATCATTGGAGCCTCTTAGCAACCCTGTAAGGTCAACAGGGAAACAGTACTATCCTCATTTCATAGACACAGAAAAGTGAAGTGGCTTTTCCAGCATTGTCCAGTGCCATAACCAGGCCCTGCACCCACGTCTTCTTGTGGGTTTTGTCCTGTTTCTCCTTCATCATGGCATCCTGGGTATCCCTATGGTAACCTGTCCTGAGTAGAAGCAAGTTCTTACAAAAACAAAACTTAGTGGTAAAAGTCAGATGAGGTTCAAATGAATAGCTCAAGCCCAGCTACCTTTTCGCTTAGTGCCTATTAGCTCTCTACTTCTCATCGGCTTCACACAGGAGAGAAGGCTGATCCATGTTTCTCTCTGGCCAGGACAAATGCTGAAGATGAGCTTAGTTATGGTTATTAAAGAGTTAAAAGCAGCAGTAGTTCTCTAACAGCAAATAGAAGTCCCAAGTCCTTTCCGTTGGCTGAAAGCATACTCGTTCACATCCATTGCCACTTTGCCCACTTAAACTACAGGAAGTTTAAAATTTAGGAATATATCATGCCATTTTTTGGGTAACATGTAAATGATTCAATTATGAGGTCCTTGATAAGAGCTAGCAACCACTCATTTATATTTCTATAGAACAGAATAAATTCCTACAGAATTACGATCAGAACCTCAAATACATGGGATTATGCATTTGATTATATTTGTTTTGAAAATAGGAATTTGAGAGATTATCGATTGCCTCTGAATCACCAAATTCCAAAGAAGGAAAGGAGCTTGGGGATTATTTCAGCAAAATCCTTTCCCTTTGAGAAAAAAAAAGGCCTGAAGTTCAAGTTAATAGCTTGTCCCAGGTCACATAGCTAATTAGCAGAAAGAAGAGGAATTAAAACTCAGTTTCTGGATTTTCAACTTTATGGAATTTCACTTTCCTTGTGTCAGTCAGGAGTTGACAGGGAAAGCCATCTGCTAGCTGCTATGATAGCGAACTTTCTAAGGGGAGTGTTTCCTGAAGTGTTTTCTGCAGTTTGGTTAGCTAGGCAAAGTACCTGGGAGAAGAGGGTCAATCAGCTTTTCCCTTTTATATCATGTCAGCTGGGAACTGAAGGTAACCATCAGACTGCCCAAAGGAATGGGCCCAATTGTCTATAATTCTTGAGACCGGG